>JANAVB010032018.1:7566829-7759329 GCA_029216955.1 Iris pallida | reverse complement strand
GTTGTCGGATGATGAAACTAACATCACCAACGTGTCCAGAATGGTCTAATCAGCTAGAATAGCCTGTCCAAAAGTCCAATTTGGACACATGAACAAAAAGGGTAATTTTGGGCCAAAGTGGTGTCCGCCGTTGGACACACTTTGCACCGAAAAACGTGCCAAAATAAAAGTGCACAAAACCTAACAAATTATATGTCCATGAATCCAGAATGACAATACGAACCCAACGGTATATCCGGAATTGGATTTCGTTGACCCGATCTCAAATTGGTCCGTTGACCGGGACATTGAAATCCGATTTGCACGGAAAAGCGTGTCGGAGCCAATGTCCTCAAAACTCAGCAAATTATATGTCAACGAGTCCAGAATGACGATACGAACTCAACGGTGTATCCGGAATTGGATTCCGATGAGCCGATCTCAAAATGACCCGTTGACCCGGATACTGGTATCCGATTTGCACCAAAATGCGCGCCGGAACCAATGTCCACTAAAACCTAGCAAATTATATGTCAATGAGTCTAGAATGACGATACGAACTCAACGGTATATCCGGAATTGGATTCCGATGAGCCGATCTCAAAATGACCCGTTGACCCAGAAAGTGGGACCCGCTTTGCACCGAAATGCGTGCCAGGGCCCACGTTCTCCAAATTAAGCAAACTTTATATAAAAAAATTCCAGAACGACGCCACGAGTCTACTGGTGGTGTCTACTGGTGGTGTCAGAAATTGAATCCGGAGTCCCGGGTTCAAAAATGAAATTTTACAAGTGCAACACTAAGAATTCGAACGGCCAACTTTGGCGTCGAATTCGACCGACCTAACAAGCTCAAACTGAAATGAAATCTAAAGGGAACAGGAAGAGGGTTATACCAGCTGTGCACCGGAACTGGTAGCGCATAAAACGGAGCTGCGACGACGAAGATACGAACCCGCGAAGTTGGCGTCACGAAACTGTCCAAAAACAGTTCAATTTAAAATGTCAACTTGGTGGCCAGTTTTGATGTATCAAACGACGAAATTAACGGTTCAAATTTGAGAGGGATGAAGGGGTATATACCGAGATTGAGACGGAGTGAAGAAATCTCCGATCCAACGGTCGGATTCCTCGAGAAACGTGTACGAAATTGCTGCGACGAGGCGCCAATTCTGGACTTCGCGCGCGCGCGCGTCGACGGAATTTCGTGAAAAATGCACGAATCGCCTCGACGGCGCATCCCGGAGGACGGTGGCCGTCCAGAGTAATACACCGGTGGTCGTCGGCCATGGGAGGGGGCCCACGACGGCGGAGGTGACCGGAGACGGCGGCGCACGGCCCGGCCAGGCGCGCGGCTGCCGCCTGCGCCCTCCGCAGCTGCTGCCGCTGCTGCAGCTAGCTGCTGCTGCTGGTGCGGCGCTGCTCGGCCGAGCCCGGCCCGACGCGGTGCGGCCACGGCGGCGGTGGGCGGCGACGGTGGGCGCGCAAGGAGGACAGGAAGGTGGAGGAGATGGGCGCGGTGGAGGTGATGGTGTTGATTCATGGTGATGGTGTTGCTCTCTTAAAGAGCAAGGAAGAAAGAAGGAAGAAGGAAGGAAAAAAAATGAATAAATAAAGAAGGAATGGGGGGCTAGCTGCTATGCTCGTGCAGCATGGGGGGAAGGGGTTTTGCTTGTGTGGGATTGGAAAAGGAGAGAGAGAGAGATTATTTAATATATATATATATATATATATATATATATATATATATATGTGTGTATATATATTATATATAAAGAGGGAGAGAGAGAGAGAGATATTAGAAGATATTTAGAGAGAGAGAGAGAGAGAGAGAGAATAGGCCAGCCACATGGGGGGTGTGTGTGCTGGCATGGTGAGTTGGGGTGAGGTGTGTTGTGTTTTAATGGGAGAGAGATATCATATATATATGTATATATATATATATATAATGAGATATTTGTAGATATTTAATAAGTAGAGAGAGAAAGAAATATTTTCAAAATAGGAAAATCTTGTGGGGTAATTGGACGCCACGAGAAAATAATATGGAGCTTGGGTTCGGGTTCGGTCGAGCCGGGTCGGGCCAAAATCGGACAGGAGGCAATATTCGAATTAAAATGGGTGTTTATAATCATGGGCAAATAAATAACATGCGGGGACTCAAATAAATGGGACACAAGTGTCAGGCGGATAGTAGGCTTTGTGTGGGCCATGTCCCTATTTGGGGTCGACTAGGTTGGGTCGATGTCGGTTCCCGAAATTAAATTGGAAATTAAATCAGGTTTTACGGTAGATAATTAATTGGCCTAAATTGAACCGAAAGTTGTGCGAAGGAAATGGAGCACAAAATGGAGTGTCTGTGTGGGACACAAAGGTCATGGGTGAAGAGCGTCTCGAGTAGATCAGGCATGACAAGTTGGTTTCGAGAAAATGACAGGTCTGGTGCTCCTAAATTAAAAGTAACGGTAACGCGCATATGATGATCAAGGAAAAGAGTGGGAATTCAATTAATAATTAAATGGTCTAATATTGACCCGAACCTGCGCGAAGAAAAAAGGATACAAGGGGACAAGTTCGAGTGGGACACGATATATCAAAATGAAGATAATCTCGTCTACTACAAACTCCAAGAAGGAAGTTTCCAGAGACTGGCATCCCTAATGCTCTAGAATTCCAAGTCACGGTAAAGAGCATTAAATCAAATAATAATATCTGTTCAAAATAATTGATTTATAAAATTGAAAAAAAAATAAGCCCAATTCAGGGGCTTACAATCCTACCCACCTTATAAAAATTTCGTCCTCGAAATTAAAGGTTGGTAGTGGGGTTAAAACATGATAGAAGATTTAGGCAATATTTTAGGCACGATTCAAGAATGAAGAGTTTGCACGATCAAAAAAATCGATTTATAATTGTTCAGGCACGATGAGGGATTTGGCACGATAGAATCATGATATGAACAAAATTATATGTGCATGATTTCAGAAATAAGCCAAGTCATTGGGGCACAATTTTAGAGACGATTAGAGGAATCGACGATATAAATGAAGTTCAAGTACGGGGTGACCCGTAGGACTTAGGTTGATGGAAATCAACCTAAAAGTCGCACATGCTTGATCAAGATGAAAAGCTAACCATGACAAAAACAAGGTTTGGCATAGTTGAGATAAAATTTCAGACACAAACAAAAATCGAAGTCAATGTCTTATAGGCCCGATCAAAGATTAAGGAGGATGATTGATAAAATCATGAAATACGATCCAAGTTCGTTTAAAATCGAAAATAGTCTAAGTTCACTTGGCACGATTTGAGGGTTAAGATTATCAAGATCATGAAAATCAAAGTTGTATAGTCATTATCTAAAACAGGGCTAAGAGAAGCAAATGGAGAGAAAAATTTGAGAATAGCACGATTGAGAGATAGATTGGATAGAAATTAGATTATAGGTTACATAAGCACGATCAAGATCCAAGTTCAGCTATGAAAGACGGTAAAATCATGAATTCGAAATCAAGGTCCTAAAAGCACAATTTAGAAAGGAACCCAAGTCACAAGGAATTCGAAGTCATCTAGAGTCTAGTCAGCAACCAAGACTCTTTGGCACGATAAACAAGACGACCAAAATTGATTGGTCATGGACAGAAGGAAATTAAAATCTGAACATTATCGAAATTTAAGAAACAATTTAGATATAAAATTTTCAAAATTTCCAGAGTTTCCAAGTGTAGATGACAGATGTAGATATGATGTAGGTGATTTGTGTAATCAAGACATAGCTAAACAAGGCAAAGGAAATGACGACAAGATGAGAAAAGCATCATGCGATGGGAGAGAAAATAATGATAAACAAGAAATAATGGTAGGAATTATCTTGCTCAATTGGTAAAAGAAGTGAATCAACTTAAGATATGACCTGATAACCATACACGTCTATCCAAAATCATGTTGCCAGAATTTACGCCACGCCAGTAAACATAGCTACAATAAACGATAGAGTCCATAACCAAGGTATACACCCTATAATCATGTCATCTAGATTCCTTACCACGCCAACCGGTATGGTTGCAAGAGAATCTAAATTCCATAACTAGGATAGTATATCCAAAATCAGGCTCCATGTCCTTGTCCTGCTAGCTAATATGACTGCGATAAATTCTAAACTCCATAAATAAAGTAGACACTTACTGTTCTCATCGTCCTCGCCCAAAATATGTTTATCAGGATATTTTAACTCAATTCTTAAAAGAATTATCCAAAACAAAATCAAAGGTCAACAACGAATATTAAGATTTAAAATTCAACAACGAATCAAGGATAATTAAATGAAAACTAGCTAAAACAGATTTCGAGGTAGAGTTTAGAAGAAAATTCTCTGGAGATGTCCAAAGGTACCATCTAGGTCAAGATAAAGGAAATCATTGGAATATAATCTAACACAATCTCAACCTGATATGAGACTGGTAAATCATATTCTCGTCTCGACTTAGAAGATATATAAGTTCAACTTATACCTTCCCTCTGGGGTCCACAAACTCATTCCAAGAAAGAATAGAGTTGTTAACGGACAGATGTTTCAGAAATCAGGACGGACAGAACAAATGGGAAAAGTTTCAAAAAGTTCGAAATAAGATTCCCAGGGGTCATCCCTGGAATCTACCAAGAGTTCCTAATATGTGACTGAGTACCAAATTCCTAAAATATTCCATGACTCAACCTTAATCCTAGGGCAGGCTCGCAGTAGTACAGAAAAGCTCAAGTACTACCACGACTTCGCATTAATTGTAAAGACTGACCTGCATGGGCCACCACTAAAAATGTGTCACGACCCGCACCCGGATATACGGGTACGAATACGTGGGCCACGCCCAGTCTACGCCGCGGTATCGGCGGTAGAACGCTGTCAAGTATACTATACTAACTACAACATCTAAGAATCCATAACTAGAAATGTACTCATGTTACATCACGAAAACTAAGGAAGATAAGACAAAAATTAATAACAATATCACTAGAACAACTAGAATCTACAATAATCATAAGACAAGAAAGATAAAGAAGGAACAACAAGACTAACTAAGGATAACTACCAGGCAACTCCCATAGAAGAATAGTGAGATCCACCTCAGCTAGCAACATCATGAAGTCCAATAATGAGGGCACAACTACTCCTAAAATTTGTCAACATATCCGGTCAGGATGGAACGAGTACATATATCTCATAACAGATCTCAAGATAGAATAAAAGCTATAAGACTGTAAATAGAGCATATACAATGAATCATGGAGTGTACATATATGTATCATGGCATGGTAAGCTGTAGAGCTAGAGCTAGAACAAGAAAGTAGAACTGAATCATGGTATGTACACAAATCAAGGTAAGCCATATATCCAATGTGTGTGAGTAGCAGTTTCAACTTGTGATCGGCTTGGGTACCTGTCGAGAACCGGCCTGGCAAGTCATAAGTGCGGTATATGACTCACACTGTTCAAGAATGCAAGGGGATATGATCACAGGCATACGCTACTACTCCTCCTACCCCAACTGGTAGAATGGATCCAAACAGGACACGTCACTGCACGGGATTCTAACGAGAAGGTCGCAAACCTTCTCTAGAATCAGTGACCATATATTGAACAAGAGCTACAAGGGAGCTTGCACAATACATCCCAACCTAAGAAGGAGAAACATCTCTCGTCGGGATCCAAGAATACCAATCTGTGAGAACCATGTGTCAGGAATAAGCATATCAACACTAAGTACATGAATCATAACAGTTATCATAAATTGGGAATAAGTTATCAGAGAATGTACTCACCTGGGGTCCTGCTGTCAATATGAATCAGGGTTCAGAGTAAAGCCACAGACCTAAAGATGAAATAATACAAGAGCTGATCAGGGTCAAAAGATATACTAACATCTAGGTCAAACTAAGACAAACTGGGTCAAGGTTGACGTACAATTGACTTTGGTCAACTGGTCAACTCTGGTCAACCCTAAGTCTAATCTAGGTTAAATAGGTCAATGGTTGACCTACAGTTGACTTGGTCAAAAAGTCAACGTTGGTCAAGTCTGATCAAACCTAGGTCAACTGTTGACTCTATTTCAACGTCTAGTCAAAGTAGTCAACCATGGTCAAGCTAGTCTCTATAAACATCTACAAGGTCAACTTATGAATTTCAGTGATTTAGAAATCACTGAAATCGACGGGTCTCTAAAACAACCAATAGGAGAAAATATTATAATAATAGGGTGACACAAAAAGGGAAGAAATCTACAGATGTTATCGGATGATGAAACTAACATCACCAACGTGTCCAGAATGGTCTAATCAGCTAGAATAGCCTGTCCAAAAGTCCAATTTGGACACATGGACAAAAAGGGTAATTTCGGGCCAAAGTTGTATCCGTCGTTGGATACCCTTTGCACCGAAAAATATGCCGAAATAAAAGTGCATAAAACCTAACAAATTATATGTCCACGAATCCAGAATGACGATACGAACCCAACGGTATATCCGGAATTGGATTCCGTTGACCCGATCTCAAATTGGTCCGTTGACCGGGACATTGAAATTCGATTTGGACGAAAAAGCGTGTCGGAGCCAATGTCCTCAAAACTCAGCAAATTATATGTCAACGAGTCCAAAATGATGATACGAACTCAACAGTGTATCCGGAATTGGATTCCGATGAGCCGATCTCAAAATGACCCGTTGACCCAGATACTGGTATCCGACTTGCACCAAAATGCGTGCCGGAACCAATGTCCACTAAAACCTAGCAAATTATATGTCAATGAGTCCAGAATGACGATACGAACTCAACAGTATATCCGAAATTGGATTCCGATGAGCCGATCTCAAAATGACCCGTTGACCCAGAAAGTGGGACCCGCTTTGTACCGAAATGTGTGCCAGGACCCACGTTCTCCAAATCAAGCAAAATTTATATGAAAACATGCTAGAACGATGCCACGAGTCTACTGGTGGTATCAGAAATTGCATCCGGAGTCCCGGGTTCAAAAATGGAATTTTACAAGTGCAACACTAAGAATTCGAACGGCCAACTTTGGCGTCGAATTCGACTGACCTAACAAGCTCAAACTGAAATGAAATCTAAAGGGGGCAGGAATAGGGTTATACCAGCTGTGCACCGGAACTGGTAGCGCACAAAATGGAGCTGCGACGACAAAGATACGAACCCGCGAAGTTGGCATCACGAAACTGTCTAAAAACAGTTCAATTTAAAATGTCAACTTGGTGGCCAGTTTTGATGTATCAAACGACGAAATTAACGGTTCAAATTTGAGAGAGATGAAGGGGTATACACCGAGATTGAGACGGAGCGAAGAAATCGCCGATCCAACGGTCGAATTCCTCGAGAAATGCGTACGAAGTTGCTGCGACGAGGCACCAATTCTGGACTTCGCGCGCGCGCGCGTCGACTGAATTTCGTGAAAAATGCACGAATCGCCTCGACGGCGCGTCCCGGAGGACGGTGGCCGTCCAGAGTAATGCACCGGTGGTCGTCGGCCATGGGAGGGGCCCACGACGGCGGAGGTGACCGGAGACGGCGGCGCATGGCGCGACCAGGCGCGCGGCTGCCGCCTGCGCCCTCCGCAGCTGCTGCCGCTGCTACAGCTAGCTGCTGCTGCTGGTGCGGTACTGCTCGGCTGAGCCCGGCCCGGTGTGACGCGGCCACGGCGGCGGCAGGCGGCGACGGTGGGCGCACGAGGAGGAGAGGAAGGTGGAGGAGATGGGCGCGGTAGAGGTGATGGTGTTGATTCATGGTGATGGTGTTGCTCTCTTAAAGAGCAAGGAAGAAAGAAGGAAGAATAAAGGAAAAAAAATGAATGAATGAAGAAGGAATGGGGGGGGGGGGGCTAGCTGCTGTGCTCGTGCAGCATGGGGAGGAAGGGGTTTTGCTTGTGTGGGATTGGAAAAGGAGAGAGAGAAAGAGATTATATAATATATATATATATATATATATATATATATATATATATATATATATATATATATGTGTGTGTGTGTGTATATATATTATATATAAAGAAAAAAAAATATATATTATATATAAAGAGGGAGAGAGAGAGAGATATTAGAAGAAATTTAGAGAGAGTGAGAGAGAGAGAGAGAGAGAGAGAGAATAGGCCGACCACATGGGGGGGTGTGTGTGCTGGCATGGTGAGTTGGGGTAAAGTGTGTTGTATTTTAATGGGAGAGAGATATCATATATATATATGTATATATATATAATGAGATATTTGTAGATATTTAATAAGTAGAGAGAGAAAGAAATATTTTCAAGATAGAAAAATCTTGTGGGGTAATTGGGCGTCACGAGAAAACAATATGGAGCTTGGGTTCGGGTTCGGTCGAGCCGGGTCGGGCCAAAATCGGACAGGAGGCAATATTCGAATTAAAATGGGTGTTTATAATCATGGGCAAATAAATAACATACGGGGACTCAAATAAATGGGACACAAGTGTCAGACGGATAGTAGGCTTCGTGTAGGCCATGTCCCTATTTGGGATCGACTAGGTTGGGTCGATGTCGGGTCCCGAAATTAAATTGAAAATTAAATCAGGTTTTACGGTAGATAATTAATTGGCCTAAATTGAACCGAAAGTTGTGCGAAGGAAATGGAGCACAAAATGGAGTGTCTGAGTGGGACACAAAGGTCATGGGTGAAGAGCGTCTCGAGTAGATCAGACATGAGAAGTTGGTTTCGAGAAAATGACAGGTCTGGTGCTCCTAAATTAAAAGTCACGGTAACACGCATATGATGATCAAGGAAAAGAGTGGGAATTCAATTAATAATTAAATGGTCTAATATTGACCCAAACCTGCGCGAAGCAAAAAGGATACAAGGGAACAAGTTCGAGTGGGACACGATATATCAAAATAAAGATAATCTCGTCTACTACAAACTCCAAGAAGGAAGTTTCCAGAGACTGGCATCCCTGATGCTATAGAATTCCAAGTCACGGTAAAGAGCATTAAATCAAATAATAATCAAATAATAATATCTGTTCAAAATAATTGATTTATAAAATTGAAAAAAATAAGCCCAAAATTCAGGGGCTTACACTTTGTAAAACCCCTAAATTTCTACTATATTTTTTTAAATTTTTTTTATTTATACGGATTTGAAATTTTGTATTGTACGTCGCGTAGTCGTATTTTACGTCGCGCACAAAATTATTTTTTTTGCTCGTCGAGTGCGAATATGTGCGAGCGTACATATTTTTGAAAAACATTATTTTTATTATTTTTAATGTAGACAAAAATTATTTCTAGCTATTATTTTCAAGTTTATGACTTTTATGAAAAGCCTTTTCATTTATATAGTTATAATAATAAATAAATTTTTCCTATAAAATGGTAAATTAGAAAAGTATATCTATGTAAATATTAATTGTACAAACATATATTTTTGTAATTATTTATTTGTTTATTTTAAATAAAAATACAATTTTTGAAATTAATATTATTAGTATTTTTGGAAAGCATATTTTGAATTTATTATGGAGATTTAAATCTTGATTTGAATCTATGTATTTATTTAAATAGTTAAATAATGGAAATTTGATTTATTGATTTGATTTTAAACTAAGAGAATTTAATTCGATTTAAATTAGATTTGGATTTGGATTTTGATTTGATTGTTTTTAAACTAAATATGGAAATATCCAAATTGGGTTTTAAATATCCTAGTCCATATCTAATTGGGAATTCCCACATCATATAAATAGGCAGGTACTCCTCCAATTTATTTTTATCATCCACCAAAATTTCATAAACCAATGGTGCGTGCCTCGTGTCCGTGTCCTCTTCCGACCATAAATCTTATTCTATTATTTTAAATGTACATTTTCATCTCTTCCGTGTCGGACACCCCCGACAAAATTAATTCCTAGTCTAAACCTATTCTACCCATGTCCAGCCCCATCCTAGCCGAGTGCCCCGACCTCATCTTCCCGTCTACGCCCAGCCTTCGCCACATCCCCGACCCGTCGGCCCCGTCACCCCGGCCTCGTCCAAACCACCCCGTCACTACTACCGCAGCCCTCACCAATCCCGACCAAAACGGCAGCCCCGAACCTCCTTCCCCTGACCAACGAACACCCTCGACCACGGCCACTGGCCGGAAACCTCAACTCAGCCACCACACTGCCACCACCATGCCGAACAGCTCGACCCCCAACCACGGCCGCATTCGACTGTCGCACCACCGCGGCATCAGCCCTCTCCCGACCGTCAGCCCAAACCACCACCACCATTGTCATCACCGTCTCCGCCGTGGCTACCACGGCAGCCACATCCCCCACCACGGCCCTCGCCGGTCGGTGGCACCACCAAAACCCCAAAAGAAAAACACATACACCTCACCTTTGCTGGCGATCGACCGCCGCCGTGTCCGCCGCTGACCGAGCTGTCCCTGAACTCCAGCGACCCATAGCTGTGTCCGCTACGACCAGTCCAGCCTCCAGAAAATCCTCCTCCAGCGCGTCGTGCCCTAGGTTTGCCTGGCGCCGGCGACTTCCCCGACGTCCTCCGTTCTCCTCCAGCGCGCCGCGTCCGGCGAGCGCCGACCCTCCTCCTCCTTTCCGTCCTCCGAACAACCTCCGGCCCGCGCCCTCTGCAAACCCCCTCGATTTCTCCTCACCGCCCTACTTCTTTTCCTCCGTCGACCAGAAGCCTATCCCTAGCCGCCGTGCCTCCTGAAAGACCCGCCGCCTCCATCCACCTGCCGGAACCCGCACCCTCCTCGATTTCCCCTCCTCGTTGCTGCTTTTCTCTACAGCTGACCGTCCGCCGACCAAAAACCGCCTTCTCCCTCCACGCAGCACCACTCTCCAGCCTCCACCGCTTCGACTTCCTCTCCCGATCTCTCTCTCTCCTCCCTTCTTTAGTATTCTGATTTTCTGCTTCGTTGGTTGGTGACCTCGAAAGAGGAGCACCCCAACAGTACGTTACTTTTTTTAAGTTCATTTTTGTTTGGTTAATTATTTGTTTTTTTGGTTATTTACATTATCATTATGGTTATTATATTATCATCTTTATTATTACTATTATTATTGTTGTTATTATTATTATTATTATTATTATTATTATTTTCTTTAGTTATTTGTGTATTAAATAAATATATAGATTATATTTTTCAAAAATTATATATTGGGCTTGGCCTGCATACACTTTCAAAAAAAATGGTTTAGACACCCTTTAAATAGTATATTATTATTATTCTTAAATATAGCTCTAAAAAGCCTACTTTGATTAAATTGGGTTTTTAGCACTAAAATAACTATTTTATATATTTTCGAGTAGTTACCTGAAAATATTTTTTACCAGCAAATATATAGTTTTAGTACTATAGAAAGTTTTCCAAATAGTATATAATAAATGTTTTCCAAGATATATATATATATATAATTATTATTTTCTTCGCAAATCTATTCTCATCCATTACTAAGCCAAAACTTTTCTATCTTCTTGCGAATTTCGAACTTCCTTATATCATTCCTAACTAATTTGACCCTTCCGGACTCAATGACACGATCCGTGCCACCATCAGAGGTCCCCTTGTGTAGTTGTTACACCAAAGTCGCAATTCATGCCACCATGATTATCGCGGCACACCAGGCGTACTACCAGGCAAGACACCTTGCCATTTGCTGTTTATTTATTTTAGCTCATATTTTATGCATTATTTATTTTCTTTATGTAAAATAAACTGTGATACATGGCATAACTGTTAGAACTTACTGTTTATTTATATTTCCTGCTGTGTATTATTTTTCTTACAAATTAAACCTAGATTTAAGGGACCACCTTGTGTGTTGCATTCATTGGCCTTGACACGTTGTAAACACGAAGTTGTGTGTCGCATGTAGAACACGAAAGTGCGTGATTGGCTGGCCACCAGTACGTACAAGTCGTGCGATAGGAATAACCGCTAATAGAGGTTGCATGCTAGTTTGACTTAGCGGTTATAGAGGTTAATGTTGTGGATACAACATATTAGACATTAGACGGGGAGGACAATTCCTTAGCGTATGGGCTTCGATGCACTTTCCCTTTGTAACCCGCGAGCTCCGCCGGAGACGCGGATAAGATTACCCATGATTACTGACGGCCACTGACGATTCTGCGGAACGTCATGCTCTTACTGATGGGGCCTCTGGTGCCCAAGAGGGGACTATGCCGATCCTATTCAGCCAGGGCCCATGCGTAGGAAGGATTGTTCTTAACTACATTCACATAGAACGGTTAGGCACCTTTATCCGTTAGGTAAGAGTACTTTTGGTTTGGGTACTTGTATCTGACCGTAACTTGGAACAATAACTTGTCGTGGATTAGTTCGTCACATCTTGTCCTTGTTTGGTTATAGGTGTGACTTACTACTTCGATGAGAAGGTATTGAACCTTGTTGGGGTCCGGATACCATATTGGATTCATAGCATGGAAAGATACGTCGTCGTGAATTAGTTTACCATCTCCTGTCCTTATTTGGTTGGGGGGATGGTACGCTCGTTCAGTAGGTGCGTATTGAAACCTGTTATAAATTCGATTGACTTATTTATTTGAGAAATATTTATTCAGTTTATATGGCATGCTATTATGTGTCTTGTTACGTCCCTCTGAGGACCTGGTTGTCTTGCCAGGTGTGTGCTATTGTCTTTCACAGGTGTTCTAGCTCTAGCCGTGATCTTCGCTATTTCTTCGAGGATGATTGCATTTGGATCGTCTTCGCTTCGCTCGCCACTCATTTTATTTTCTATGTACTTTTCTTTATTTTGTTGGTAGTGGATTTGTCTCCGCCCAACATATTGTATCAAGACAATTCATTGTCTTTATATGATGTCTATTATTCATTTATTTTGAGTGGATGAGATTAGTTATGGTTCTACTGCATTTTACAGCTTATGTATTTATACGAAGCTTCCGTATATTGGAGTATACTTCGTATGAATATAGCTGGCATGTCTACGTTCCTAATCCTACATATTTTGGGACTGGGGCGTTACATGTTTTTGTGGTGGCCCATGCAGGTCAACATAAATTGTTTGGTTACTTTACCGTACCAAGCAAGCCTGCGTATAAGATTAGAGTCTAGGATCTCATCCACATACTTGACCTCTTTTCTTGATTTTATCTACCGTTTGACTCATCAATTGCATCTTGCTTGTTTCCTTCCATCCCTATTCTCATCTTCCCTTCGTGCTTGCTAGAGATCGACCCTACTAGTTGGATGTCCCAAAACACCCTTAGTTTAATTCTTTAAGTTGGGTAGAATACCTTATGAACTAGCAACCCCTTTGACCTAGTGACCTATATTAACATGCTTATTTAGATCCTAGAATCTAGAAGACCTAACCCGTTTAGCCAACCAAGGACTTGGACTAGAAGACTATAGGACGACTATATAAAGACCATCACAGGACATGACTTAGCTCCTTTAGAAGTTCGACTATACTCCCTCTCAAAATTTTAAACTCTCGTGCCTATAATTTCACTCTTTTGACAAATGTTACTACTATAACTTAGATTTGCAAGTTCATTTATTTATCAAGCTTGTTCACGACATATGTCATTGGAAGAGCTCCCACTAACATATTGTCTAATCAGAACTGGTGCATAATGGTCTGATCAACCAAGTACATTTTGGTTCGCTTTTGCCTATTATTCTACGTGGATGGGGACATAGTTAAACTTGTCCTCTAGAGTCCCATCCGCGACTGCTTTGGCAACTCTTTTGAAATTTTCGGTCGTCCTTGAATCACGTACTCGTATTCGATAATATCGTCTTGAAACTCCTTATTGCTTCGCCCTCACCTATTTTAGGAGGACGAAAGCGTTATACTAGAAATTTCTCTAGCCTTCCTATCGGCTACGACCATTCTCGCTCGATGTTGCTATATCTTCATCCTAAACTACTCGACCCTATCGAGACCCTCTAATCGCTTAATTAAAGCGAATCTATTTCGTTCTCTTAATCGTGACCCTCATTCATTACCCGTGACCATACCGTATTGTTTTTCTACGATCTAGATCGCGATTTCTTACGACATGATTTTGTGAAAACATTATCATCATTGGATCCCCAATGATACCCCCTTGTGTCCTCTCACCCCTACTAATTCTTAATTTCGAGGACGAAATTCTTTTAAGTTGGGTAGGTTGTAAAACCCCTAAATTTCTACTATATTTTTTTTATTTTTTTTATTTATACGGATTTAAAATTTCGTATTGTACATCGTGTAGTCGTATTTTACATCACGCACGAAATTATTTTTTTGCTCGTCGAGTGCGAATATGTGCGAGCGTACATATTTTTGAAAAATATTATTTTTATTATTTTTAATCTAGACAAAAATTATTTCTAGCTATTATTTTTAAGTTTATGACTTTTATGAAAAGCCTTTTCATTTATATAGTTATAATAATAAATAAAATTTTCCTATAAAATGTTAAATTAGAAAAGTATATCTATGTAAATATTAATTGTACAAACATATATTTTCGTAAATATTTATTTGTTTATTTTAAACAAAAATGCAATTTTCAAAATTAATATTATTAGTATTTTTGGAAAGCATATTTTGAATTTATTATGGAGATTTAAATCTTGATTTGAATCTATGTATTTATTTAAATAGTTAAATACTGGAAATTTGATTTATTGATTTGATTTTAAACTAAGAGAATTTAATTCGATTTAAATTAGATTTGGATTTGGATTTGGATTTGGATTTGATTGCTTTTAAACTAAATATGGAAATATCCAAATTGGGTTTTAAATATCCTAGTCCATATCTAATTGGGAATTCCCACATCCTATAAATAGGCAGGTACTCCTCCAATTTATTTTTATCATCCACCAAAATTTCATAAACCAATGGTGCGTGCCTCGTGTCCGTGTCCTCTTCCGACCATAAATCTTATTCCATTATTTTAAATGTACATTTTCATCTCTTCCGTGTCGACACCCCCGACAAAATTAATTCCTAGTCTAAACCTATTCTACCCATGTCCAGCCCCATCCTAGCCGAGTGCCCCGACCTCATCTTCCCGTCTACGCCCAGCCTTCGCCACATCCCCGACCCGTCGGCCCCGTCACACCGGCCTCGTCCAAACCACCCCGTTACCACCACCGTAGCCCTCACCAATCCCGACCAAAACGGCAGCCCCGAACCTCCTTCCCCTGACCAACGAACACCCCCGACCACGGCCACTGGCCGAAAACCCTCAACTCAGCCACCACACTGCCACCACCATGCCGAACAGCTCGATCCCCAACCACGGTCGCGTCCGACTGTCGCACCACCGCGGCATCAGCCCTCTCCTGACCGTCAGCCCAAACCACCACCACCATTATCATCACCGTCACCGCCGTGGCCACCACGGCAGCCACATCCCCCACCACGGCCCTCGTCGGTCGGTGGCACCACCAAAACCCCAAAAGAAACCCCAAAATCAAAATACATACACCTCACCTTTGCCGGCGATCGACCGTCGCCGTGTCCGCCGCTGATCGAGCTGTCCCTGAACTCCGGCGACCCATAGCTGTGTCCGCCACGACCAGTTCAGCCTCCAGAAACTCCTCCAGCGCGTCGTGCCCTAGGTTCGCCCGGCGCTGGCGACTTCCCCGACGTCCTCCGTTCTCCTCTAGCGCGCCGGGTCCGGCGAGCGCCGACCCTCCTCCTCCTTCCCGTCCTCCGAACAACCTCCGGCCCGCGCCCTCTGCAAACCTCCTCGATTTCTCCTCACCGCCCCACTTCCTTTCCTCCGCCGACCGGAAGCCTATCCCTAGCCGTCGTGCCTCCCGACAGACCCGCCGCCTCCATCCACCTGCCGAAACCCGCACCCTCTTCGATATCCCCTCCTCGTCGCCGCTTTTCTCTACGGCCGACCGTCCGTCGACCAAAAACTGCCTTCTCTCTCCACGCAGCACCACTCTCCAGCCTCCGCCGCTCCGACTTCCTCTCCCGATCTCTCTCTCCTCCCTTCTTTAGTCTTCTGATTTTCTGCTTCGTTGGTTGGTGACCTCGAAAGAGGAGCACCCCAACAGTACGTTACTTTTTTTAAGTTCATTTTTGTTTGGTTAATTGTTTATTTTTTTGGTTATTTACATTATCATTATGGTTATTATATTATCATCTTTATTATTACTATTATTATTGTTATTATTATTATTATTATTATTATTATTATTATTATTTTCTTTAGTTATTTGTGTATTAAATAAATATATAGATTATATTTTTCAAAAATTATATATTGGGCTTGGCCTGCATACACTTTCAAAAAAAAATGGTTTAGACACCCTTTAAATAGTATATTATTATTATTCTTAAATATAGCTCTAAAAAGCCTACTTTGATTAAATTGGGTTTTTAGCACTAAAATAACTATTTTATATATTTTCGAGTAGTTACCTGAAAATATTTTTTACCAGCAAATATATAGTTTTAGTACTATAGAAAGTTTTCCAAATAGTATATAATAAATGTTTTCTAAGATATATATATATATATATAATTATTTTTTTCTTCGCAAATCTATTCTCATCCATTACTAAGCCAAAACTTTTCTATCTTATTGCGAATTTCGAACTTCCTTATATCATCCCTAACTAATTTGACCCTTCCGGACTCAATGACACGATCCGTGCCACCATCAGAGGTCCCTTTGTGTAGTTGTTACACCAAAGTTGTAATTCATGCCACCATGATTATCGCAGCACACCAGGCGTACTACCAGGCAAGACACCTTGCCATTTGCTGTTTATTTATTTTAGCTCATATTTTATGCATTATTTATTTTCTTTATGCAAAATAAACTGTGATACATGGCATAACTGTTAGAACTTACTGTTCATTTATATTTCCTGCTGTGTATTATTTTTTTTACAAATTAAACCTAGATTTAAGGGACCACCTTGTGTGTTGCATTCATTGGCCTTGACACGTTGTAAACACGAAGTTGTGTGTCGCATGTAGAACACGAAAGTGCGTGATTGGCTGGCCACCAGTACGTACAAGCCGTGCGATAGGAATAGCCGCTAATAGAGGTTGCATGCTAGTTTGACTTAGCGGTTATAGAGGTTAATGTTGTGGATACAACATATTAGGCATTAGGCGGGGAGGACAATTTCTTAGCGTATAGGCTTCGATGCACTTTTCCTTTGTAACCCGTGAGCTCCGCCGGAGATGCGGGTCAGATTACCTATGATTACTGACGGCCACTGACGATTCTACGGAACGTTATGCTCTTACTGATGGGGCCTCTGGTGCCCAAGAGGGGACTATGCCGATCCTATTCAGCCAGGGCCCATACGTAGGAAGGATTGTTCTTAACTACATTCACATAGAATGGTTAGGCACCTTTATCCGTTAGGTACGAGTACTTTTGGTTTGGGTACTTGTATCTGACCGTGACTTGGAATAATAACTTGTCGCGGATTAGTTCGTCACATCTTGTCCTTGTTTGGTTGTAGGTGTGACTTACTACTTCGATGAGAAGGTATTGAACCTTGTTGGGGTCCGGATACCATATTGGATTCATAGCATGGAAAGATACGTCGTCGTGAATTAGTTTACCATCTCCTGTCCTTGTTTGGTTGGGGGGATGGTACGCTCGTTCAGTAGGTGCGTATTGGAACATGTTATAAATTCGATTGACTTATTTATTTGAGCAATATTTATTCAGTTTATATGGCATGCTATTATGTGTCTTGTTACGTCCCTCTGAGGACCTGGTTGTCTTGCCAGGTGTGTGCTATTGTCATTCGCAGGTGTTCTAGCTCTAGCCGTGATCTTCGCTATTTTTTCGAGGATGATTGCATTTGGATCGTCTTCGCTTCGCTCGCCACTCATTTTATTTTCTATGTACTTTTCTTTATTTTGTTGGTAGTGGATTTGTCTCCGCCCAACATATTGTATCAAGACAATTCATTATCTTTATATGATGTCTATTATTCATTTATTTTGAGTGGATGAGATTAGTTATGGTTCTACTGCATTTTATAGCTTATGTATTTATACGAGGCTTCCGTATATTGGAGTATACTTCGTATGAATACAGCTGGCATGTCTACGTTCCTAATCCTACGTATTTTGGGACTGGGCGTTACACACTTCCTCATATTGTGGACTATGTTGTGACTTGTGGTTATTTTTTCTTCAACAAGCTCAGTGTTGAGCGCTGTGATCTCTTATGTTTGCTTTTCAATACGTGCTTCGGCATCATGAAGGCTTAATTTAAGCTTAGACACCTCATTTGTGACTTCTGTGGGTGAAGTGTCTCTAATATTATCAAGCAAAGAAGAGAGTCTTTGAATCTCGACTTCATAACTTTTGATCTTCTCCTTGGCATGTTTATATTTACTAATGACTTTCTTGTGGTCATTGAGTAAATCATTGAATACATCGCCAAGCTCATCAAAAGTGAAATCATCGAAAGTTTCGCTAGTTACCTTATCGGATGTTGCCATTAGGCATACATTAGCGGTGTCTTGAGGAGAGTCATTTTCTTCTTCGTAGTCACTAGCTTCGCTTTCATGCAAATGCTTGTGTTGGCATATTTTCTTGAGGAAGCCTTCTTGTATGGTTTCTCATATCGGTTGCTCTTCTTTGCGAATGGACATTCTTTTCAGATGTGTCCAGTCTTCTTGCAGCCGTAACATGTTGGCTCTTCTTCGTCATCTTCTTGTGGTTCCTTCTTTCTTTGATTGAAGCGAAGGAATTTCTTGAAGTTGCGGACAAGGAGATCTTGATCATCACCTTCCGAGTTGTCATCATCCGTCTCTTCAGGATCAGCCCTTCGACGATGGGCTTTAAGGGAAATCTTCTTTGCCTTAGGAGCAGGCTCTTCGAAGTCTTTGAGGTCAAGCTCATGAGTCATCAGCTTTTCTATCAAAGTCTCCATGGACATTATAGTGAGATTATTTCCTTCTATAATGGCTGTCACCTTAGGGTTCCAAATCTTTGGTAGCCCCCTAAGTAGCTTGCGGATCTTCTCGTCATTTGTATATTGTTTGCCGAGAGAAGACAAGGGGTTGATGATGTCGAGGAATCTTGTAAACATTTGTGTGATCGTCTCATTTGGCTTCATCTTGAATGCCTTATATTCTTGAGTGAGATGACTTATTTTTGACTCCTTGACTTGGGTGGTTCCTTCATGCGTCACTTCTAGAAGTATCCATACTTCGTGAGAGGTGGTGCATATTGAGACCCTGTTAAACTTATTCCTGTTTATTGCATAAAATAAAGCATTAATAGCTCATGCGTCTAGACTCGCCTGTTTCTTCTCCTCGTCAGAATATTTGTCGTGTGGTTTCTCAACGAGATCACCATTGAAAACTATCCTGGCGGACTTTTTATAACAATCGGTAACAATGGTCCACAGGTCGAAGTCTAGCGACTTGAGATAAAAACTCATACTTGTTTTCTAATAGGTGTAGTTTATTCCATCAAATAGGGGAGGCCTATGAGTGGACTGCCCTTCACCGTGATTGAAAATTATTGATTGTGTGGTTGCCGTGGATCAGCTCTAGGATTTTAGTCCTTGTTGAGAGAACAGAGCTCTGATACCAATTGAAGAACAAATAGGCAACTCTAGAGGGGGTGAATAGAGTTTATGACAATAATGTCTAGTTAAAAATTAAACTCTTTTACCGACAGTAAATAATCAGAGTAAATGCGAAAATAATAAAGAGTGATAAAGCATAGGCAAACACAGCCGATTTTAACCTGGTTTCCCTCATGGAGGACTAGTCTAGGCCTGAGAACTCTAGCTCATGATTAAATCCACTATTTGTGAAATAGTAGTTACACCCCGTGCCTTTTTTTCAGAAGAGCGCGTCAACTTCTTACAGAGATCGCAGTGGCGATGCTTGAAATTTTCCAAGCAACTTCTTGAACTCTTGCACAAACTCCTAACTGAAAAGTACTGAGCACTTTGAGGCTTAGGAAGCTTGTGGCTAGTAGATGGGAAGGGTATGGCTTGTATAAGGCTTTAGAGAGAAGAGAAGAGAAGATTGGATGAATGAAAATGAGAGAATTCAAGGCCTATTTATAGGATTCTAGGTAGGCAGAATTCGGTCAGAATTCTGGGTCAAATTCAAAATTTTGGCCGTTAGACAACTAGCATCCAGCCAACCCTAAAAATTAGGGTCCTGGATTTTAGGGGACAGAATTCGGCTCGAACTCTGTGTGGAGGCAGAGTTCGGCCCGAACTCTGTCTCCATGAGACAGAATTGGTCCAGAGGGCTAATTGACTACTTTAATTTTTGTGGAGCTTTTGGTTTGTGGTATAGGTATAGGTTAAGTCCCAAATTGCTCAGTACGACTCAGTTTACATATGTGTAGACTCAAGAAAAGTGTAAAATATAGACTCAAAACTTTGAGCACTGCAGGAATGAGCCATCGTCCGTCTTGTACTGAGTTCAGTCTTCATGTGTCGTATTGAAATATTACAAGTATCATATTGTCAATTGTATCAATATTTGGTTGACTATGATTTTGTGTCAACACGTTCGAGGAAACTACACCTTGTATACAAATTGTCCAATGACCATACTATTCTTCTTTGAAACTTAGCCTTTTTTATGTACTTAGCGTTATCATTGCGATACTCGTTAATCGATTCAATCATTCATTTGCATAAGACTAAGTAAATCTGGCATAAGAGAGCATGCATCAGTTTCATGTTAGCAGTTCTATAGCAAGTGTTTCGTAAAGAATCGTGCCATAATTTATTGATTCTACACTACAAGTACGAGCATGCTTTTTGTGTTTCATGGTTGATTTGAAACCAGAGGGTCGAGGTGAAGGAGGCCAGCCACTCACCTTAGTCTTGCTTGAGGCGAGGGACTGGTTGGCCGTGCTTAGACGTCACCTACGTGATCACGTGCAATCGCATAAGCAACTGGTTAGAACACTGTGCCATTCAAGGAGTTCGATACGAATGCGAAGTTCAAAAATGCAAGCCATACAAATTATGAAAAACATTTACAAAAATGTATTCACGAAAACCAAAGCCAACGAGTAAGTGTGGCATAAAAAGCAGAGCAATGGGAGGTCTTTCCTGACTTAGCCGCAGAGTCTATCCTCGAGGCACAACCTACTGAATATGGGACTTGATTCTGAATAAGCCTTTCCATAACGAGAAAAGGATCTTAATTCAATCATTCCCGTTCGACCGATCCCGATCTATCAGTTCCGACTGAATCAGTAGCAACAATGTTCCTTTTCCATGTACCCCGTAGACAGAAATAGGGTATGATGTAGGGACTGGGCACTATACCATAACCAACTAAGAAAAAGTTCTATCCTTGAAACTTAAGAATGGAAGCTACCTCTAAGAGAACAATAAAGAAAATTTATCCTTCATCTCCGATTCAAGCTCCCAGGTCGATCCTTCGACCGATGATTACGCCAGAGTACGGGGATGAGAGGGATTTCTCAATTCTGAATCAGCTTATCTTTACGCTCTAAGATTTGGATCGACACTTCAATATATGATAAATCAGACATCAGCTCCAGCTGACCAAAATCTACCACGTGGCTTAGATCGTACACGTACTTCAACAACTGAAAGACATGGAAGACATCGTGCACACCTACTAGCAATGGAGACAGGACAATTTGGTAGGGCACTAGGGCGAATCACTTGAGTATTTCGAAAGGTCCAACAAATCTTGGACTCAGCTTTTCCTTTGCACCAAATCTGGTAACTCCTTTCATGGGCGTCACTTTAAGGAATACGTGCTCGCCTTTTAGAAACTTGAGGGGTCGACGATGAATATCGGCATAGATTTTCTGATGACTCTGTGCAGTCTTCAGTCTTTTCTGAATGAGCTGAACTTTCTTCATGATCTGTTCCACCAGCTCTGGGCCAAGAATCTGCCGCTCCCCAAATTTGTCCTAGCAAATGGGTGATCTGTACTTTTGTCCGTACAAGGCTTCGTACGATGCCATATGAATGCTGGATTGATAACTGTTATTGTATGCAAATTCGGCGAGTAGTAGATGAACGTCGCAATTCGACTTGAAATCGATTGCACGGAGTCATAGCATGTCTTCGAGAATCTGATTCACATGCTTCGTTTGGCCGTCGGTCTGTGGATGGTAAGCCGAGCTAAAGTTTAACTTGGTACCAAGAGCCGACTGAAGGCTACTCCAAAAGCGTGATAGAAATCATGCATCCCAATCAGAGATGATGGATAATGGAACTCCGTATAGCTGCACTATCTCGTCAAGATAAATCTGAGCCAGGCGATCGATACTCCAAGAAACTTTGATGGCAATAAAATGCACTGACTTGGTTAGTCGATTGACGATGACTCAGATAGCATCATTTCCTCGTAGCATTTTTGGCAGACCAATAATAAAATCCATGCACACGTGCCTCTGATGCTCAGCTTACACCTGCTGACAGGCTATACATTGTGACATGAAGAGTGCTACATTTCTTTTTATTTTGTGCCACCATAAGGTCGTGTGAAGGTCCTTGTACATCTTGGTGCTGCCTGGATGCAAGAAGTACTTCGCATAGTATGCTTCTATCAATATTTCATTTTTAAGTTCTGAATCATTCGGAACGGATAGCGTACCCTTCAATCGAAGCACGTCGGTCTCATCTTCTACAAAGTCCGTCACACTTGTTGACCCAAATCACAGTCAACCAAATATTAATAAATTGAAATATGATACTTGTCATAATTCAATATGACACATCAAGACAGAACTCAGTACAAGACGGATGTCGTCTCTCTCCTACAGTGTACTCGGTTTTTGAGTCTGTATTATTTTACATTTATTGAGTCTAGCTAAATGTAAACTGAGTAGCACTGGATATTCTGGGCTTAAACCTTATCCCCAAACAAAACCAAAAGCTCCACCAAGCCAAACTAGTCCACAAAAGCCTATTTGAACATTCTGTCCTATGGACACAATATTCGGGCCGAACTCTGCCTCCACACAGAGTTCGGGCCGAACTCTGTCCCCTAAATTACAGGACCCTAATTTTTACGGTTTGCTGTATGTTAGTTGTCCAACGGCCAAAAATTTGAATTCTTGACACAGAATTCTGGCCGAATTCTGCCTATCCCAACTAATATAAATAGGCCTTGAATTCTCTCATTTTCAATCATCCAATTATCTTCTCTTCTCTATAAGCCTTATACAAGCCTTAACCTTCTCATCTACTAGCCACAAGATTCCTAAAGCCTAAAAGTGCTCAGTGCTATTCAGTTAGGAGTTTGTGCAAGAGTCAAGAAAGTCGCTTGGAAAATTCCAAGCATCGCCACAGCGATCTTTGTAAGAAGTTGACGTGCTCTTCTGAAGAAAAGGCACGGGGTGTAACTACTATTTCACAAATAGTAGATTTAATCCTGAGCTAGAGTTCTCAGGCCTGGACTAGTCCTCTACGAGGGAAACCAGGTTAAAAATGACTGTGTTTGCGTATGCTCTCTTGATCTTTTTATTTTCGCATTTACTACTCTGATTATTTACTGTTGGTGAAAAGAGTTTAACTTTTATTTGGCTATTATTGTTATAAACTCTATTCACCCCCTCTAGAGTTGCCTACCTGTTCTTCAATTGGTATCAAAGCTCTGTTCTCTTAACAAGGACTAACATCCTAAGGGCTGATCCATGGCAACCACACAACCTATGTTTTCCAACCATGGTGAGGGACAGTCCACTCATAGGCCACCCCTATTTGATGGAACCAACTACACCTATTGGAAAACTAGGATAAGTTTCTATCTCAAGTCTCTAGACTTCGAACTATGGACCATTGTCACCGATGATTACAAAAAGCCCGCTAGAATAGTTGTCGAGGGAGATCTCATCGAAAAACCCAATAACAAATATTCTGACGAGGAAAAAAACAGGCAAGTCTAGATGCTAGAGCTATTAATTCTCTTTTCTGTGCAATAGACAGGAATGAATTTAACAGGGTCTCGACATGCACCACCTCGCACGAAGTATGGAAGCATCTGGAAGTGACGCATGAAGGAATCACTCAAGTCAAGGAATCTAAGATCAGTCGTCTTACTCAAGAATACGAGGCGTTCAAGATGAAGCCAAATGAGACGATCACCCAAATGATTACAAGGTTCCTTGACGTCATCAATCCTCTGTCATCTCTTGGCAAACAATACTCCAATCTTAAGAAGATCCACAAGTTACTTAGGGGGCTACCGAAGATCTGGAACCCTAAGGTAACAGCTATTATAGAAGGCAATGATCTCACTAAAATGTCTATAGAAACTTTGATGGGAAAGCTGATGACCCACGAGCTCGACCTCAAAGACTTCGACGAACTTGCTCCAAAGGCAAAAGAGATTGCCCTAAAAGCTCATCGTCGAAGGGCTGATCCTGAAGAGACCGACGACGACAATTCTAAAGGTGATGATCAAGCTCTTCTAGTCCGCAACTTCAAGAAGTTCCTTCGTTTCAATTGAAGTAAGAAAGAACAACAAGAAGACGACGAGGAAGAACTAACTTGCTACGACTGCAAAAAGACTGGACACGTTCGAAAGGACTGTCCCTTTGCAAAGAAAGGTAACAGATATGAGAATCCCTACAATAAGCCTTCTTCGAGAAAGTATGCCAACACTAGTATTTGGCACGAAAGAGAAGCCAGTGATTCTGAGGATGAAGATGACTCTCTTCGAGATACTGCTAATGTCTGCCTAATGGCAACATCCGAGAAGGAAACTAGCAAAACTTTTGATGACTTTACATTTGATGAACTTGGCGATGCGTTTAATGACTTACTAAATGACCACAAGAAAGTCATTTGTAAATATAAGCATGCCAAGGAGAAAATCAAAGGCTATGAAATAGAGATTCAAAAGCTTTCTTCTTTACTTGATAATGTTAGAGACAATCCACCCACGGAAGTCACTGATGAGGTGTCCAAGCTTAAGTTAAGCTTACATGATGCCAAAATACTTATTAAGAAGCAAACACATGAGATCTTAGCGCTCAACAAAGAGCTTGCTGAAGAAAAGAACAAACACAAGATCTCTATTGCTAAGATTGATGGCCTAAATACTAAGTGTAATGAACTGAATGCTGTCTCTAAGAAATTAGAGATCAGATTGGGGAAACAGGTTGCTCAACCTCAAACCCAATCACACAATCATAAAACACACACAAAACACAAGACCACTCATAATAGTAAAATACGTTACCCACATGCAGCATGTAACTATGCTTATATGTACACGTACTCCCATGCAGCACATAAACCACATGCACGTAGACATCATTCTCAATCTACTCATAACTATTATCCTGCTGCTACACATAGTCACTATCCTACTAACTATCACCATATTGCACATAGACATAACTATTATCCTACTACTACATATAGTCACTATCATGCTGTTCCACACAACTATCACCATACTGCATATAGACATCACCATCAACCTGCTCCTAACACAAATAGGCATGCTACTTGCACATACTGTAGATTACATGGTCATATCTCACCACAGTATAGAATTATGAAATTAGTTGATATTAATCTATATGCATGGGTACCAAAGACTAACATTTTAGGACCCACAAGAACTTGGGTACCAAAGGCCACATCTACTCGTGATGTAGGTGGACCTTCCTTCCTCAACTAAAAGCAAGTGGATTCTCAATAGTGGATGCTCGCGACATATGACGGGAGATGCAAATCTTTTTACATCACTATCGATGAAGAGGGAAGGGTATGTATCCTTCGGTAACAATTTAAAGGACTACATCATAGGTAATGGTACTATTGGTTATCCTCCTTCTCCTGTAATAAAGGATGTCTGCTTAGTGACCGAGTTAAAACATAACCTGCTCAGCATAAGTCATCTTGCTGATCATGGATATGATATTAACTTTGGACAGAATAAATGCTATATTTATGATAGGTCAACGGGAAACATTGTTTTTGAAAGGATAAGAGAAGATAACATTTATATTTTCTATCTATGTAGAAATACTAACAGTACAGGAAGATGCCTCTATGCCCACAAGGATGAAAGACTGTTGTGGCACCAGCGTCTTGGTCTTGCCAATATAGATACTATATCCAGGCTATCGACAAAGAAGCTAGTAAGAGGTCTGCCCGACATCACATTCAAGAAGGACACGATATGTGCCGAATGTGAAATGAATAAGGCAACCAAAACTTTATTTAAATCCATAAACACTGTAAGTACTACTAGACCTTTACAATTACTGCACATAGATTTATTTGGTCCCAGTAGAGTAGCCAGTCTTCGTGGAAAACTCTATGCTTTTGTTATAGTAGATGATTTTTTAAGATTTACTTGGGTTTTCTTCCTTTCAAACAAAAGTGATGCTATTTCAGTTTTTAAAATCTTTGCCCAAAAGGTCCAAAACGAAAAAGGCTACATAATTACTCGAATTCGAAGTGATCATGGAAGCGAATTCGAAAATTCTGATTTAAAAAGTTTTGCGAAACAAATGGTTTTGATCATGAGTTTTCTTGTCCTAGAACTCCTCAATAAAATGGTGTTGTGGAGCGAAAGAATAGGACTCTTGGCGATATGGCTAGAGTCATGTTGAATAAATTTTTACTTCCAAAATATTTTTGGGCAGAAGCTATCAGTACAGCTTGCCATATTTTAAATATGGTGCTTATTCGACCTATTTCGAAGAAAACACCCTATGAGCTTTGGTTTGGTAGGACTTCTAATGTCTCATATTTTAGAGTGTTTGGTTGTCGTTACTTTATCCTAAACACCAAAGACAACTTAGGCAAGTTTGATGCCGAAGCTAACAATGGTATTTTTCTTGGCTATGTTGCCAAGAGTAAGAGATATAGAGTGTTCAACAAACGCTTAATGATTGTAAAAGAATCTACTAATGTGGCTTTTGATAAAAAAAATAGTGCAGCAGCTATCCCCGACGATGATGTTGAACTATCAACTTCCACGCCGATGAATACCAACCCTGAAAACAATTCTCTGGAGGGCTTACCGAAGAAGTATGCGTTCAAGCCGTCACACCCAGAAAACTTGGTAATAGGTGAGATATCACGCGGAGTAAGTACTCGATCATTGTTAAGAGATTCCATTGCTAGCACTGCTTTTATTTCGCAAATTGAGCCTAAAACTATTTTAGAAGCTTTTAATGATGATTTTTGGATTTTCGCTATGCAAGAAGAACTCAACCAATTCGAAAGAAGCCAGGTCTGGGAACTTGTTCCTAAACCATCTAACCATTCGATTATTGGTACTAAATGGATTTTCGTAACAAAGTAAATGAAGATGGTTCAGTCACTCGCAACAAAGCTCGTCTAGTAGCTCAAGTATACAACCAAGAGGAAGGTATCGACTACGATGAGACGTATGCTCCTGTTGCAAGACTTGAACCCATTCGAATGCTTTGTGCCTTTGCAAACTTTCAGAATTTTAAACTTTTCCAAATGGATGTCAAAAGTGCTTTCTGAATAGTATTATTAAGGAGGAAGTTTTGTAAAACAATCCCCATGTTTTGAAAATCATAAATTTCTCGACCATGTTTTCAAACTTAAGAAAACGCTATATGGTCTCAAACAAGCCCCCAGAGCTTGGTATGAACGCCTAAACAATTTCTTACTAGATAAAGGTTTTTTAAAAGGGAAGATTGATACTACACTTTTTATCAAAAGTTTTCAAGACACCATTCTTTTAGTTCAAATTTATGTTGATGATATCGTATTTGGGTCCACTAATAAAAATCTATGCCAAGATTTTGCTAAGTGTATGCAGAATGAATTTGAGATGAGCATGATGGGGGAGCTCACCTAATTCCTTGGATTGCAAGTCAAATAAACTTCACAAGGAACATTTATCAGCCAGTCAAAATACATAAAGGATATGCTGAAGAAGTTTGATCTTGACAACGTCAAACCATCAGCACTCCCATGGCTACTACGACCAAGCTGGAACCTAATGAAAGCGGCAAACCTGTTGACCAACGTAAGTATCAAAGTATGATTGGTAGTCTACTTTACCTAACTGCTAGTTGTCCCGATATCATGTTTAGTGTTTGTCTGTGTGCTCGCTATCAAGCTAGTCCTAAGGAATCATACATGTCCGCCATTAAGCGTATCTTTCGATACCTTAAGGGTACCATTACAGTGGGCTTGTGGTATCCCAAATCCACATCCTTTGACCTTATTGGTTATTCAGATGCTGATTTTGTGGGATACAAAGTCGACCGTAAAAGTACGAACGGTACGTGTTATTTATTAGGCAAGGCTCTAGTCTTATGGTTTAGCAAGAAGCAGAATTCTGTCGCACTATCCACAACAGAAGCTGAATATCGCAGCTGGTCGTTGTTGTGCACAAATTCTATGGATGAAGCAAACCTTTGCAGACTATAACCTACCTTTTATGCATATTCCTATATTCTGTGATAACACTAGTGCTATCAACCTTACTAAGAACCCTTTATGTCACTCATGCATAAAACACATTGAAATTCGTCACCACTTTTTGCGTGATTATCAACAAAATGGTACTATAAATTTAGAATTTATTGACACTGATCATCATCTGGCAGATTTTTTTTACTAAACCACTATCCGAAGAGTGATTCAACTTTTTTTGTCGTAAATTAGGAATTTTGGATAAAACGGTTATTCATTAAATTGGCCTGCATAAATATCGATTATGTCATGTTTCTTTATGATGACTTTGCTGTGGGTACAAGCCAAAATGGTCCTTCTGACAACATGGCGTAAAAGCTTAAGCGATACGGTGCACTAGTCTTCGGACTACCGCTAGCTGGGATCCGGCCCCTACAGCTGTCCCATGGCAGTTTTATCGTAATGATTTGTGTCATAAATCCTTGTTTATTACATGGTTCAATTTTATTTATAACGTGCTTAATTCAAAATTTCTAACTTCATTTTCATTTACTCCATTCATTTTATATTTATAATTTTCTACCTTAGCCATTTACTTTTGAATTTTTTTAAATCTTTATCACTCCTGTCCATTTTCTCCAACTTGGCAATGTTTTTAAACTGTTTTTAAAATATTTTCAGTTCTGGTCCCAGAATCTAGAACTCGGGCCGAACTCTGTCTCACACAGAGTTCGGGCCGAATTCGGTCTGGTTATTCCAGAACTTCCAGTTGCTCTCAGCCATCCATCCTTTTTGATCCTACGGTCCTGGATCCACCCGACCAGCCGAACCCCCTTTCATATATTCGGGTTCTCCCTCTCTCTCCTCTCCATTGCCTCCTCTAAAACCTCTCAAACTTTATCCTCTCCAAACCCTAACCCTAGAATTCTCTATCTAGTGTGGTTTTCTTCCCCAAACTTAAGGAAAATAGCTTTTGCATCATTCTCTTCCATATTCCACTCATCTCTTGAGGTATAACTCTTTCTTTTTCTCCATCTCAATTTCAAATTTCCTTTCATTGTTCAATGGCACCTAGGTTGTTCAATAGAAAAAAGAGGGCTAGAACCGAGGGTGCTTCCTCATCGAACCCTCTTCCTCGAGATGATCAACCCATTCATCCACTTTTCAATCCACCACAACCCAATGACCCTAACACATTCGATGATCAAATTTTTGTTTCATTGGAAGCATCAAATGAATGGTTCAATGATTTTCGGTCACGGCCTGTGTGTGCGGATCATCCTATCAATTTTACTATTTTTTCTCGTTATGACTCATTATTTTATGATCTTTGTCTTGATGAGCTAGTTTCTACAACTTCACTTATATATTTGAATGTGATCCAGATGTTTTACTTTAACCTTACTTTTGACGACACACGACTCTATTCTCGTGTCGCTGGGATCGACATCTCTTTTGATAATTTTGAACTTGCAGAATATCTCAAGATTCTGGAACCAAACTCTTGGAAAAAACTTGTCGATGCACACAAGTTTCAATTTCCCGATGGGTCGTCCCTTAAGAGTTTCAAGGACGACCTGTGTACTCCAAACACACGTCCACGCAAGTTACTTGCAAAATTACTTAACCCATATTTCTACGAGCTTCATCGTATCGTCTTCTCCACAATCTTACCCAAAGCGGGATCGACTGATGAAGTTTTTTATTTTGAGATCTCTGTCCTCTATCACCTTTACTTCCATGTCCCGTTCAACCTTCCACGCACTATGATGGACTGGATGATTAGTGCAAGGAAGAGGCCTCGATCATTGGTATATGCTCTCTATTTGTCGATAGTCTTTCGTGCATTTCATGTTCCTCTCGATGAATGCCAGTTCCTTCCAGCCCCTGCCTTTCTGTCTAAGGCAAGGCGGCTTCAGGCAGCTGTCGAGTCTCCCGCTGAGTCTGAGCATTCCGGTTCTGATGCTCAAGCTGATGCACCTGCTCTTGGGCAACCTACGCCCGTACCTCCTGCCACTCTCGAGTCTATCCAGACCATGCTTCACGATCGCTTTATGTTGGAGGACGACCGTTGGACCCAGCTCGACTATCGTACCACTTTACAAATGAGTGCCATCAGCAACTCATTGCATGACATCCGGTACACCATGTCTCGGCATCCCTCTATGCCCCTTCCTATGGAGCGGGATCCATCTCGCGATGGTTACCGTATCGACGACCCTTGGGTCATGCGATATCTGGATTCGAATACAGCTTTCGTGGATCCTCGTCGTTCGGATACTGATCAATCTGATGCCGCTGGACCATCTCGCACTCTATGATTGATGTGGTTCCGTACCTGCTGCTGATGATGATCTTATTTAGTTTTATACATTATGGACTTATGATTATGTAGTTTGCTTTTCTTGTATGAGTACACTTTCTGTTTTTGTGGATCTTTAGATTTTATCTCCAGTTATTATATCACTATTATTGTGTGCTTGCCAATTAATCTTTTATACCGTTTTCTACCTGTCTGTGTTTTCATATTATCTATGCATAATTGATAAATGCAAAAGGGGGAGATCTATTTGATATTCATATTTCTATCATATTGCTATCATATTGTGTGATATCTATGTTTTGTAGGAGATTATGTATATCAGGATAAGGAACATTGGCTTACAGAGAAGCTATGTTTATGGGGGAGCTATTATTACGGGGGAGCTACTGCATGTCTACTACTTTTATCTTGTGTCCAGGTATGAACATTGAATATACAAATATCATTTTGTCAATTATCAATATGGGAAAGATTGTTGACCCAAATTACAGCTAACCAAATATTGACAAATTGACAATATGATACTTGTCATAATTCAATATGACACATCAAGACAGAACTTAGTGCAAGACGGACGTCGTCTCTCTCCTGCAGCGTACTCAGTTTTTGAGTCTATATTATTTTACATTTATTGAGTCTAGCTAAATATAAACTGAGTAGCACTGGGTATTCTGGGCTTAAATCTTATCCCCCAAAAAAACCAAAAGCTCCACCAAGCTAAACTAGCCCACAAAAGCCCATTTGAACATTATGTCCTATGAAGATATAGTTCGGGCTGAACTCTGCCTCCACACAGAGTTTGGGCCGAACTCTGTTCCCTAAATTACAGGACCATAATTTTTAGGGTTTGCTGTATGCTAGTTGTCCAACGGCCAAAAATTTGAATTCTTGACACAGAATTCTGGCCGAATTCTGCCTATCCCAACTAGTATAAATAGGCCTTGAATTCTCTCATTTTCAATCATCCAATTATCTTCTCTTCTCTTCTCTATAAGCCTCATACAAGCCTTAACCTTCTTATCTACTAGCCACAAGCCTCCTAAAGCCTAAAAGTGCTCAGTGCTATTCAGTTAGGAGTTTGTGCAAGAGTCAAGAAAGTCGCTTGAAAAATTCCAAGCATCGCCACAACGATCTTTGTAAGAAGTTGACGTGCTCTTCTGAAAAAAGGCACGGGGTGTACCTACTATTTCACAAATAGTGGATTTAATCCTGAGCTAGAGTTCTCAGGCCTGGACTTGTCCTCCACGAGGGAAACTAGGTTAAAAATGACTGTGTTTGCGTATGCTCTCTTGATCTTTTTATTTCCGTATTTACTACTCTAATTATTTACTGTTGGTGAAAAGAGTTTAACTTTTATTTGGCTATTAATGTTATAAACTCTATTCACCCCCTCTAGAGTTGCCTACCTGTTCTTCAATTGGTATCAGAGCTCTGTTTTCTTAACAAGGACTAACATCCTAAGAGCTGATCCATGGCAACCACACAACCTATGTTTTTCAACCATGGTGAGGGACAGTCTACTCATAGGCCACCCCTATTTGATGGAGCCAACTACACCTATTGGAAAACTAGGATGAGTTATTATCTCAAGTCTCTAGACTTCGAACTATGGACCATTGTCATCGATGGTTTCCAACTACACCTATTGGAAAACTAGGAATCGCCTCGACCGAGCGGGTCTTCGAGTAGCCGTTGCATGGCTAAGTCCAAACGCCATCGGCATTTTGATTCCTCTGATTGACTGAGTGGGACGGGGTATTATATTATACACCACTCAGAAAAAGTTTCCTTCTCGAAACTAACTGAGTATACTTATTGACTTATAATTCGAAACATCATCCAGTGACTCTCGCTGCACTTCGCCTCAATCAATATTCAAGTTCATTTCCAAACTAACGATCGCACTACTATCAATCTTTTACTTGAGACACGATTTTGAAATCCTCGATACCCTTCCGTTCTGTAACTCCTCTTTTCGGAAATTTTTGAAATACTTTTTTGTTATTTATTTGATTTAAATGGTGATTTTTAGATTTTTGGTAAATAATTATTTAGTTAATTATTACGGTAGATGAATTTAGCCATGGTTGAGTTTTGAAGTACAAGACGATCAGGAATTACGGCACGGATAGTGCGGTGGCGTGCTTTGACTAGTGTTTAGCCATAGTAGGGGAATGCCGAGCCATATGTGTGTTCTAAGTAAGAAAACCAGGCCAAGTTGCGAGTTAATCCCTATAAATAATGTAAATTAGTTATTTATTAATGTTATGACTTTCAGGAAACTGATACTGCCAAACTTGCCCGGACTTGACCCAAACCAAGGCCATTCCATGTAGTCGGGTATTGTGACCAAGACGTCCATGTAGGTGCTCTTTATGTAAATTTTGTATTCAAATGGGATAATAAATATGTTGCGATACAACTGTTACATATATGAAAATGTGTGATTGATATAAAATTAGTATTTTATTTTATAATATGAGGAACATCCTTCTTGTGATATATTTCTAGATTTCTAGGATTTTATACCATATATATTTATTACTTGTGCATGTGTATAAATATCATTAAAGATATGTGTATATAGAAATACATGGGAATATGTTCTAATATATATATATATATATATATATATATATATATATATATATATATATATATATATATATATATATATATATATATATATATATATATATATATATATGGATTTAGTTTATATAGTTATAAATATATTTTCTTAAATAGCTATAGTATAAATTATTTTATACACATGAATGTTAAATTCACTGTAGTGTATGTATGTATTTATATCCTAATTATTATAAATATATGTATTTATATACTAAATTATATATATATATATATATATATATATATATATATATATATATATATATATATATATATATATATATATATATATATATATATATATATATATATATATATATATATATATATATATATATATATTTTTTTTTTTTTTCTTTTTTGGGGGGGCCCGGGGGGGGGGGGGGGGTCCGGGGGTGGGGGGGTAACCCGGGGGGAGGGGGGGGGGGGGGCAGGGGGGGTGGGGTGTCCGGCAAGGGGGCCCCCAACCCGAGGCCGCGGCCAAAGCCGCCCAGCCACCTCGGGTGGGGAAGGGAGGGCTCGAACCTAGCCCACCGCTAGGGGAGCCAACCCTCCTAACCACTAGAGCTAGGCCCGCCGGACTAAATTATATATATATATATATATATATATATATATATATATATATATATATATAATTAGAGGGAACGATAGAAAAGAAATAAGAAAGTAAAATATAAGGAGAAGAAAGCCCAGCCCAACCCCATCACTAGGAATCCCAGCCAGCCCAGTCGGGCCAGAGGCCCACAGACCCAGACCAACCAAACAAGCCAGCCGCCTAAGTTTTCTCCCCCGACTCTGTTTTTCGAACAAAGTTTATAAAGAGAGAATCGAGAGAATCCTCAAAACCCTAACCATAACCATTCTTCCTCACCCCTGACGGCCTCCCCGACTCTAGACGCGCCGCCCGTCGCCGCCACGACCGCCAGAGATGGCTGGACACGCGCACGGTGTCGACAGGACACAGCCGCAGCAGTGACAACAACAGCAGCCTCGCGAGCTCGACTTCGCATGGCAATTTTTTGACGCACGATCGGTCGTTCTTCGAGCCGTCGCTTCGGGTGCGTACACAACATATAGGACTGTAAGTCTCTTCAATTAGTTTGTTTTCATGTGCCCTTGATTTTTTGAGAGGTCGACGTCAAAACTGGCGAATAATTGCTCGAAAAATAGAACAATTATTGGTTCAAACACCCGATTTGGAAGGCGGCTTCCTGTCAAGCGATCGAAAGTTTTGAGAAACTAATTGAACATAAGTTTAGACAACCTAACCGCGAAGAAAACCTCATTATTAGTTTTATTTATCGAGGATTAGACAGTAGTAGAAATCGGATTGAAAATCAATGAAAAGCTTAGAACACTGTCTTAGAAAAACATAAAAACCCTTCGATATGACGTGCATTCCGCCAATCCGGACGACGTGGTCATGAACCGAAAGCACTGAATAGTGCGTAACGGCTTCGTGGTCATGTGGGCTTTGACGGAATTCAAATTGGTTGCGTGTGTGCGACGAATTTGATCCGTATCCGTCGAAATTCACTATATCGGTCTTTATACAAATTCTCCAATTACTTTGTACACGTTCGTCAGATCGAGACAAAACTTATGCCAACAAGACCGTATCGTTTTTGTGGTCCTGTATGCCAAATTTGGTCCGATTCTGAGACAGTTGATCGGATCGCCGTTTTGCAGGCCCCACGATCCGATTCAACGGGCGATTTTGTGTACGGCCTACTGGAATCCACAATTGGACATACCGTTGGATTCGTATCATCAAAATGAATCCGTAGACATGTAGTTTGATGACTTTAGAGGCCATTGAACCTGACACATTTTTCGGTGCAAAGCGGGTCGAACGACGGATACCGTTTTGGCCTAAAATTACTGTTTTGCCCCTGTGTCCAGAATTGGACTTAAGGATAGGAAATCCTAGCTAATTTGACTATTCTGAGAATGTTGGCAATGTCTGTTTCAGCTTTCGGAGATAGTTGTGAGATTTGGACTTTATGGCTTACCAGTTGACGGTATATTGATGGTCCTTCGTGCTACCACCAGGCAAGATACCTTGCCTCCCTCTACAGTTTATTTTCATGCTTATAGTTTTTCCTGTTTTTATATGTTATCATCTTATTCTCTAGTTGATGTGAGTTTATCTATATGTTTCCTACGTTCCGTGTTTTACTAGATTATCGTCTTGCTTGTATATCAGCTTCGTGATTAGATAGCGTAGTTACACCAGGCTAGTTTACTTTATAGTTCATGCTAGAGTTGTCCTTACCCGTGTCTTAACATGAGTTGTACCTTGTCTCACCAGTACCTTACTTGAGTCGTGTCATAGAACGAGTACGTGTTGTTGAACTGCTAAATCCTTGTTATCGTTTTCTCAACCAGAGAGTCCACACTCGGGACGAGGGTTGACCATTTGCACCAGAGAGTCCACACTCAGGATGAGGGTGATTGTCTTGATCTGTTTACATCCATGAGTCCACACTCGGGATGAGGATGTTGACTTGTTTATTTGTACCAGAGAGTCCACACTCGGGATGAGGGTGCCTTGCTTTGAACTAACCAGAGAGTTCACACTCGGGACGAGGGTTAGTGATTAGTTCAAACCTGCGAGTCCACTCGGGGCGAGGGTTTGGTATTTCCATTGATCTTGTGTTTACTTGTTCATCCAGTAGTTCAGTTACATGTAGTTGTTCTTGTATTCTAGTTCATAGTTACCTGTCAGTAGCCACTTGTCGATAGTCACTTGTTAGCAGTTTTGGCCGTAGTCTCTTGCCATGTGTATGTCTCGTTCTTTGCTTATATCCTGTTTATATTTTATGCATGATTAAACTGCTAGATAGGCATATTTTTATGTATCTTGCTATGTCCCCTGAGGACCTGATGATCTCTTCAAGTTAGTTATTGCATGGAGTTAGTTAGCAGTTCTGGATGGCGGATGATTACGACACTTGTGGGTTTCAGATGATTACGATATTGCTTGCGAGATTCAGGTATTGATATCATGTTCATTATCCAGCTCGTGCTTTCCTTTTATTATCATGCGATATCCTATTTATTGATTCAGTTTATAGAATCTTGTTATATTCTTTGGAGTTTTATCGGACATTTATGCTAGTAGGCTGCAGACCACGACCCATAGTGTTCATTCGTGATTTATACTCTTATTGTGGATTGAGATATAGATTTGTTTGCCATGATTTGGTAGTTTACCATGCTCTTGACAACGTTTACGTATTCGAGTCGGAATGGAGTCCGCTTGGTTCGTAGCTGGCTTGCGCACGTACTTGTATCCGAAAAGCGGGTGCGGGTCGTGACACGTTCCTTTAGTCTTATTTGAATTCAATGTATCATTTGGTTAGATCATGCACATATTCCTGGCATCCCCAAAATATATACATTTTAGCCTAGCCTCATGATAGAGAATTCTCCATTCCCACTCGAGTCGGATCGTGCACATATTCAGGCGTCCCTAAAATATATGCATTTCAGCCGAGCCTCATGAGTGGAGTTTTCCTCTAGTTGAATCATTCGATCCATCTATACCATTTCCCAATCATATCAATCCTCCAGATCAATCATGCCAATGTTATCTATCGAAACATGGACGTCTCGCCTAACCGCTAGGCCATCTCTCAAGGCTCAAGTCAATGTCATGATTGGAATCATAGTTCCCCAACAATAATACCAATACTGACCCCAATCCTAGGGTCAAACCAAAGTTGATAATACGGGGTTTTCTACCCAAGCTCGCATCACTTCGATTTTTAAACTTCGAGCATAGATTCCTCCTATTCGTACTTGCAACACTTAGTCCAAGGGGTCTGAGTCATTCAGCAAAGCCATCATATGATAAGTTTTGTTTAATCGATTCCACGATATATCAATATCACTCGTCCAACAAGCAATTCATATAGTCTATCTCTTCGAACACGTTCGATAAAATCCACCTACCCATTCTTTCCAAGTCAAACACGCTACGATACGATTTATCGCTAAACCATAATTCTTATTCCATATTCCCTAAGTCGTTTATCACAATTCACGTATTCGATCACCAGGTCGTCTAGCTTAACAATATGTCACGTCCCAATCTCACGCGAGTTCGATTAGCCACGGTGGGCATGAAATCACCATGCAACGCTACCATGGAATAATCATCCTCATCGGAACATAACTCTTACTTTGAGTCTAAACTAATTTATTCTCGATACATAGATTGGATCTACTCAATCCTCATGTTTACTTAATCATCAATCACCAATTCATTCACTCTGCTCTCTCTCACTTCTCAATACAAGCTTCAAGACTACAAGTGGCAGATGCTTCAGATAGGCGATGTCCATACATTATGTCCAATATAAGTTATGACTCCAAGCGATCACACACCTCGAGATGCCAGGGAACTCCGTGCCTTGACGCATCCAAGCGAGCTTCGTGCCAACGAGCTTGTACCTGTTCCTATACATGAAAACTGTGTGGGTTTCAATACTCAACTATACTGGTGGTGTAAGCTCCTCGCCCATCCATACAAAACCAATACGTTCATTTACTTTTGTACAACAATAGCTGATTGTCTTTCTATTCTTGCCTTAGGATCAGTTTTAGGACATCGACACCTGGCCTATTTGTGTCTCTAAATCATCATCGTGCCTAGCTCCGATATCTTACTTATCATTGTGCCTTAGACCATTCTCGTACTTGCAACATCAACGCACCGACCCGAGCTTGCCTTTCGGCCTATACATAGCGACGCAATGACATGGTCGTGCTATACTCTATTCATACTTTAGTATAATCGAAGCAGTGCCTCCCCACTTAGTCTATTACCTAGCTCGTGTCATAACAGCGTGGTCGTGCCATGACATATAGAGGTCATGCCTCATAACTCATGAAGCCTTAACCAACTTATCCTACTGTCCTTCCTGACTTAACTTTGAAATGACTCAATTTGAACCTATCTACTATGTGCCAAAAAACTCATTAGTCTACCCACATCTCGTGCCGAAGCACGTGCCTTGGCTATAGCCAAATCTTAGACTTATCGACTGTGTTGCATACCAAGCAAATAATTCGTAACCCACTCAAACTGTGCTCACACATCTTGACTCGCTTAAGGCATGCACACAGATAGCCGCTCCTATGCCGACTTATCTATATGAAAGGGTCACTAGCACCACAAGCTATACTTGGAGCTTAATTGGATAATACGGTACGTTCGTATACAACAAGGCACGATCTCGCTGAATTTCCCGTACTATCCGCTCTACGGCGTGTTAGGGTTATATACTAAAAGTATCACTTTTGTCGTAACCTTATTTCCTTAAATTTTGAATGAGAATAATATGGGCAAATGTTTGCATATTGTATTTGTTGCAAGTGTTAATGCAAATGTCTGATATTCTATATTGTAGATAATATGGTGTGTGGTATCACACAGAAGATCTTATTATCAGTTCCCTATGGAGTATATAAATAGTTCACAACCTAGATGGACTTGGACAATCTGTTGGAAAGGTTTTAGTGTAATCTGGTATTAGTCTATCTTGACTATAGGTTTACATTAGTACACATTGTGTGTATTGTACAGGACCACTTGAGGTTGTTCTCTTTGTACTGACTACATAAGTGAACAAACACCTCTTTTATTATGGATGCTTGTGCTCTTAATCCAGATATAATAATAGACATGTATATGCAGTGTGGATTACTTTGACTCATGAAAGAGTGAGATTCATTATGGGTCAACAACCTCTATGAATTGGGTAATAACATTGTATGTATGATGGGCTATTGATTATAAATGGAATCCATGTTCCGATACATCGGGTTGATGATGTCCCTTAAGGAGCTCATAAGGATTGTCATGTAAACCCTGCAGGTGGATTATATCCGACATGACAAATAAATTTGAGCGGTACTACTTAAGGATAAAAGATGTCGAATCAATATAGTTGTTAGTAACTTAATTTGATCGACGAACATTCGATATCTTAACATGGGGAGCCAAACGAGCATATAATAAAGGAGCCCACAAACATAATTTGGGATTAGGAAGGTGCAACAATAGCTCATTAGTGGACCGAGCTATTGTTAATGGGCCTGGATTGTGTGTTCGGGCTGAACACGGGATATCTAGATCCGTTAGGAGGCCTAACCCTAATTTCTCCTCATGGTTCCTGTAGTAGCCTATATATCCTCTATTCTCTGGCCACCAAATGACTGATAAAAAATTTGAAGCTTTCTCTAAATTCGTGATTCACGTAAGGAGAGAAAGAGAGGGCTGCAAAGGAGAAGAAAAAGTTGGGAGATCGTCGTCCACACGATGTCCAACTCGAGGAAGGAATACGTGCAGAAGATCTTGGGGTCGTCCGCTTGAGATTGCCAGGAACTACTTGTCTTCTTCCCACCACAGGTATAATTCGTGAATCCTAGTTTCCGCCTATGAAGGGTTAGAACAGGTATTAAATCTGTTTAACTTTCTATCGATCAATATGCACACCGAAGTAAGGGTCCTGGGAATCCCCAGTTCCATCAATTAGTATCAGAGCCACTTTGGATCTGCGTATTGATTGACACATCCATGTTGTCCAATAAAATCTGTGCTGTATAATAGTCGGTAGATGTAGATCTGTTCTAACTCAGTTTTGCCGGCATCTTAGATCCAACTATTATGGTCCAATGCATATTTTTGATTGTGCTGTTTAAACCACGGACATGTCGTGGATGTTGTTGTTGATGTGGATGTAATTAAAATCATGAGGGTTGATCATGCTTATTATTTTAATTTTTCAATCTAGATTATGTGTGAACTCCTTCGGGAGGCATATGATTGATGTAATTTTAATTATTTTTGATCAATCATGATGGCGGTGGTGGCTGTTTCTGATGCCAGACGAGATGCTGGTTTTAAATAGTCCAGAGGCAGACATATGATTTTCGATGAAGGAATCGACAGCCAAAACCTAAAAAAAATCGGAACGCTGCCTAGAACCCCGCGACCTGACCGGGCAGGTCGAACCCCGAATAGATCTGTACAGCGCCAGATTTTGGATTCAGATAGTTGAGGACGGAGCAGGAAAGATGACCATAATAGTTGGATATTTTCTCATATTTGTTGCCATTTTGATTTTTCTGATTATGCATGTTTATTATTGTGTGGATGTTTTTTTGAAAAACTAAGCCTACATTAATAATAGACAACATGGACATAATATCAACTAGTAGAAAAACCCTCATTGTTAAATAACTAAGTGGGAGATGATATTTGTTTAGTATAAATCCTATGGTTTCTATTACTGGTTTGTAGGTGATGTAATTATACTTGCGCGTTGGCTTTAGTGCCTTCCTCCATGTCGGATGAGTATAATTATGGATCACCAGTCCAAACTTTCTTAGGGATAATTGCAGAAAGTTACCTAGTATGTGTTCACTTCTCCATCTGAAGGAACTCATTACAAGGTATTGGACTTAGTATTAAGTAATGGTATACACTTAGATACAAATAATGGTATCCTCTCTATCAGAGTCATTGCTATTATTTGTATGACCAGAGCAAGACCAACATATCAATTTTATTTGTCAGAAAGTTATGTTGACATGATAGTAAAATTAATAGGTAGTACCTACTTGAACAAAGTTGAATTTGTATACGTCTAGACTATCGTGACATGCTAAATTCATGATGTTCAAGGTGTTGGTAAATTTCTATTTAATTAATTCAAAAAGTTTTTGCCCAACATAATTTTTTATTTATGTGATTCTCAGGTTTCAAAAATGGGTTCTTTCAGTCCACTTATGATAATTCTTAAAGAAAACAAACTTACTAGACCTAATTATATTGACTGGAAACATAATCTGGACATTATCTTGACTGCTGAGGAGTACAAATATGTACTCGTTGAGGAATGACCACCTAAGCCTGATGCTAACTCTGATGAAGAGGTCAAAGAGGCTTATAAGAAGTATAAAAAGGCAGATGAGATGACACGGTATTACATTCTGGCATCTATGTCAAATATACTATAACATCAGCATCAAGCCATGGCCACGGCTTATGACATGATGTATAACCTCAAGAAACTCTTCGGACATCAGAGTAGAGAAGCTAGGCAGTTTGCTATGAAGTGTTTGATGAATACAAAAATGGCTGAGGGTACACCAGTAAGGGATCATGTTCTCAAGATGATGGGTCATCTGAATGAGATAGAGATCCTTGGAGCTAAAATCGATAGGATCCCAGGTCGATATCATTCTCGGGACTCTGTCTAAAAGTTTTGACAATTTTTATCTTAATTACAACATGAACAAAAGGTTGTATAGTTTGGCAGCATTTGCAAAAGAGCTACAGGATGCAGAATCTCTCTTTAGGCGGAGTGGTCATGTCTTTATTTCTGAAAAGGCTTCTACTTCTAAGCCAAAAGGCGGTAAGAAGAAGAATAAAATTCAGAAACAGGCAAACTCAGCAAAGAAGGGCAGGGGACCTCAAGGGACGGTGAAAAAGCCGAAAGGTAAATATTTCAAGTGCAAAGGGTCAGGACATTGGAAGACTGATTGTCCACTTCTCAAACAAGGAAACAAAGAAGGTATATCTTATTTACTAGTAGTTGAAACATGTTTAGTAGTGTTATCTACCGGCACCTGGTGTGTAGATACATGAGCCACTAATCATGTCTATAAAATATTACAGGGGTTCCAGGAAACCAGACGGCTCAGTGATGGAGAGATATGCTTGTTCATGGGTGATGCTACAAAAGTAGCGGTCATTGCATTAGGAGATGTTACTTTATCTTTTGATAGAAGACATTGAGAGATTGTCTTTATGCACCTTCACTTAGAAGGAATTTAGTTTTTGTTTCTATGTTAGTTAAGGATGGATATTCAGTTTATTTTAATGACAATACTGTTATTAGAAAGAATAAATATTTTATCTATTCTGGTGCACTGGATGATAATCTGTATGTCATTAATCATATTTCGCCCACAATGCAACTTATGGAAATAAATAATATGTCATCTAACTTAAATAAGAGAAAATAACCTTCTTGTATGAACCAAACATATATTTGGTACTTACGATTGGGGCATATTAACCTAAGAAGGATTTAAAGACTGGTTGAAGATGGACCTTTGAGTTTATTGGAAGTGGAGGTACTACCAGTCTGTGAATCCTGCTTGGAAAGTAAAATGACCAAAAGGCCTTTTACGGCAAAGGGGTATAGGGCCAAAGGTATGTTGGAATTGGTTCATTCTGATTTGTGTGGACCCATGACTATCCAAGCTAGAGGTGGCTTTGAATATTTTATTATATTTATTGATGATTATTCAAGGTATGGATACATTTATTTGATGCATCGTAAGTCTGAGTGCTTTGAGAAATTCAAAGAGTACAAGGCTGAAACGGAGAAACGTCATAAAAAATGTATCAAGCCATTACGATCAGATCATGGTGGCGAGTACCTCTTTGGAGAGTTTAAGGATTATTTATGAGAGGCTAGGATTACATCCCAATTAACTGCACCTGGAACGCCCCAGCAGAATGGTGTAGCCGAAAGAAGGAATAGAACTCTTATGGAGATGGTTATATCAATGATGAGTTATTCGGATTTACCAGATTCGTTTTGGAGATATGCCTTAGAGACTGTAACTTATATTTTGAACTTGGTTCCTTCTAAGTCAGTACCTCTTACTCCTACAAAGCTGTGGATTGGGCATAAGCCTAGTCTGAAACATGTTCGCATTTGGGGTAGTCCAGCACATGTGCTGAATGGAAAAGCAGATAAGTTGGAATCTCGTACAGAAGTATGCTTGTTTGTAGGCTATCCAAGAGGAATAAAAGAAGGTTTATTTTATAGTCCTAAGGATCAGAAGGTTATTGTTAGCACCAATGCCCGATTCTTAGAGGAAAATTATCTGATGAACCATAAATCCATAAGTAGAGTTGTTCTAGAAAAACTGAGAGGTGAGACACCAAGTACTTCAATACCAACAGTATAAGAGGATGAACCACAAATAACTGCACAACGTGTCACAAATGTTACACCACAACCGATAGTGCCTCGTCGTAGTGGGAGTGTTGTGATACAACCTGATAGATATATGTTTTTGGAAGAGTCGTCAAACTTCGTCCCCGAGGAACAAGATTATGATCCCTGTACCTACAATGAAGCACTCCAAGATAAAGATACAGAGTCTTGGCAAAAAGCAATGATATCTGAAATGGAATCTATGGATTCTAATCAGGTCTGGGAGCTTGTAGAACCACCCGTTGGTGTAAAAGCCATTGGATGCAAGCGGGTCTATAAGAGAAAAAGAGGATCAGACGGTAAGGTTAAAACCTTTAAAGCTTGGCTTGTAGCAAAAGGTTTTACTCAAAGAGAGGTTATCGATTATGAGGAAACATTTTCTCCAATAGCCATGATTAAGTCTATTCGGATTCTTTTATCTATTGCAGCTCATCTCGATTATGAGATTTGGCAAATGGATGTCAAGACAGCTTTTCTTAATGGAAGTCTTGAGGAAGACATCTATATAAAGAAACCAGACGGGTTCATTAAAAAGGGCCAAGAGCATCTTGTTTGTAAGCTCAAGAAGTCCATTTATGGACTTAAGCAAGCTTCCAGATCTTGGAACATATATTTTGATCAGGTGATAAAAATCTTATGGATTTGATCAATGTCAGGATGAATCATGTGTATACAGAATGTGTGACGAAAATGTGGTGGTGTTCCTAGTACTTTATGTGGATAACATCTTGCTCATTGGAAACAATATGAAGGTGCTATCTGATGTAAGGGTATGGTTATCCAAACAGTTTGATATAAAGGACTTGGGAGAAGTTGGTCACATCCTTCGGATCAAATTTCTACGAGATCGTAAGAAAATGATGTTGGGCTTATCCCAAGCTTCCTATATCGATACTGTATGAACTCGTTTTAGTATTCAAAATTCCAAGAAAGGTGTCTTACCTTTTAGACATGGAATTGCTCTATCAAAGGAGCAGTATCCGAGGACACCTAAAGAGATAGAGAACATGAAAGCAGTTCCTTATGCTTCAGCAGTAGGAAGCTTAATGTATGCAATGCTATGTACGAGACCAGACATCTGCTTTACCGTAGACATGGTCAGCAGATATCAGTCTAACCCAGGACAAGAGCACTGGACTGCCGTAAAGCATATTTTGAAGTACCTAAAAAGGACTAAAGAGTATATGCTAGTTTACCAGGCAGATAGTTTAGTTCCCTTGGGGTATACAGACTCAGATTTTCAGTCCGATAGGGATTCCATGAAATCTACCTCAGGTTATGTATTTACTTTGGGAGATGGAGCCATTATGTGGAAGAGTATCAAGCAAAAATGTATTGCTGATTCTACCATGGAAGTCGAGTATGTGGCAGCCTCTGAGGCAGACAAAGAAGCGGTTTGGCTCAGAAACTTTCTGTTGGACTTGGATGTGGTACCTAGTTTGCCTAAGTCTATTACACTTTATTGTGATAATAGTGGTGCAGTTGCAAACTTGAAGGAACCATGAGCCTATTAGACAAGTAAATACATTGAGCGCAAGTACCACCTGATACTAGATTTCGTAAAGAAAAAAAAGTTGCTGTGATCAAGATAGCATCAGCCGACAACCTAGCCGATCTTTTTACAAAGAGCTTACCAGCTAAGGCTTTTGATAGTCATGTTGAGGGAATGTGAGTCAGATGTGTAGCAGCATGGCATTAAGTATAAGTGGGAGATTTGTAACAATATACTGAAAAGCAATGCTTTGAGTATAAGTGGGAGATTATTAGGGTTATATACTAAACGCATCACTTTTGCAGTAACCTTATTTCCTTAAATTTTGAATGAGAATCATATGGGCAAATGTTTGTATATTGTATTTATTGCAAGTATTAATATAAATGTCTGATATTCTATATTGTAGGCAATATAGTGTGTAGTGTCACACAGAAGATCTTATTATTAGCTCCCTATGGAGTATATAAATAGTTCACAACCTAGATGGACTTGGACAATCTATTGGAAAGGTTGTAGTGTAATCTGGTATAAGTCTATCTTGACTATAGGTTTACACTAGTACACTTTGTGTGTATTGAACAAGACCACTTGAGGTTGTTCTCTTTGTAATGACTACATTAGTGAACAAACACCTCTGTTATTATGGATGCTTGTGCTCTTAATTCAGATATAATAACAGACATGTATATGCAGTGTGCATTACTTTGACTCATGAAAGAGTGAGATTCATTATGGGTCAACAACCTCTATGAATTGGGTAATAATATTGCATGTATGATGGGCTGTTGATTATAAATAGAATCCATATCCCGATACATCGGGTTGATGATGTCCCCTTAAGGAGGTCATAAGGATTGTTATGTAAACCCTGCAGGTGGATTATATCCGACATGCAAATAAAGTTGAACGGTACTACTTAAGGATAAAAGATGTCGAATCAATATAGTTGTCAGTAACTTAATTTGATCGACGGACATTCGATATCTTAACATGTGGAGCCAAACGAGCATATAATAAAAGGAGCCCACAAACATAATTTGGGATTAGGGAGGTAGTGCAACAATAGCTCATTAGTGGACCGAGCTATTGTTAATGGGCCTGGATTGTGTGTTCGGGCTGAACACGGGATATCCAGATCCGTTAGGAGGCCTAACCCTAATTTTTCCTCATGGTCCCTGCCGTAACCTATATATATCCTCTATTCTCTGGCCGTAAAATGACTGATCAGAAATCTAAAGCTTTCTCCAAATTCATGATTCACGTAAGGAGAGAAAGAGAGGGCTGCCAAAGAGAAGAAAAGGTTAGGAGATCATCGCCCATACGACGTCCAACTTGAAGAAGGAATACATGCAGAAGATCTTGGGGTCGTCCGTTCGAGATTGCCAGGAACTACTTGTCTTCTTCCCACTACAGATATAATTCGTGAACCCTAGTTTCTGCCTATGAAGGGTTAGAACACGTATTAAATCTGTTTAACTTTCTATCGATCAATATGCACACCTAAGTAACGGTCCTGGGATTCCCCTGTCCATCACGGCGTACCCCTCAGGTCAGGTCGCACACCATTCGAGGGTCCTGCAAGCATGTTCCTTCTAGGCCAGACCGGTCCTGTGGTCGTAGGTACCGTCTGAGGAATAAAATTATCTTTATCGACAAGTTGTCCAAAGACCATGCAAGACTCAACTCGATTTACCATGTCCTTCCTTATTCATGATCGTGCTTTCCATATTTCTATCGAGACTCCCAAGTAGCAGGACCAATCTCGGTGACAACCCGTCGCATGGACTTTCTATCGAGACTCCTAAGTTGCGGGACCGATGTTGGCGACAACCAGTCGCGTGAACTTTTTATCCTTTTAAAACCCAAGGAACGACTACTGCGTAGTCTTCTAGCTTAACTTGGACCAAACATGTGTTCTTTAACTGTGACAAACTTACCCTTGAACCTACCATGGCTCGTGCCTTAAACCAACTTGTTTTCTAAGCGACACTATCACTCAAGTCATACTTTATATGACGAGCCTTGGGATCGTGGGACTATGCGACTTGACAACCGCATAAAACATGGGACAGTGCTTGCTATGACTTCGATAGTGCAACAAAACTCTTATCTAACTTAATCGTACAACAACTTAACCAGCGGGACGAGCAAGGGCTATGCCAAGCCATGTATTGTAGAAACGTGTCGTGCACGCGTTCGACTTGAACAACCAAGTTTTTTGGGTGCCTAGACTTATGCCATGAATCGTGTAACGCAATTTAACTCGTGGGATAAGTAGAGGCTAGGCTAAGCCTTGTACGATGGGACCGTGCATGCTTTATTGAGCATTTATGTGGACGATGCCTATGACTTAGGCTAATTCATAACTTTATGGCGAAGACCGACTTTCCTTCTCCCAAGCCACGGGACGAAGGACCGAGTGCCATTTTCAAAGCCATCGTACAACATTTCTAAGCCGACCGTGGGACGTTTTTCATGTTCTAACTCAATCGACCCTAGTTGGGATTATTTTCTTAGCTATGTGGATGCGTCTCTTTTTTTTCAAGCCTACTTGTGCAGTTTAAAACTTTTGTTTTATTAGTGCGAAGGCCAAGTTGAGGAAAGTTCACCGAAGCCACCCACGTGAGCGAGGAGTCGCCTCGACCGAGCGGGTCTTTGAGCAGTCGTTGCATGGCTAAGTCCGAACGCCATCGGCATTTTGATTCCTCCGATTGACTGAGCGGGACGGGGCATTACATTGGTTCGGCCCACCTTTAGGGCAGTTGTGTGCGACGTGCCCTACTCGACCGTGTAGGAGCGTAAAAAGTGCTTCATGGACTAAGTCAAAGAAGCTGAGAACTTTAAACAAGTCAAACAGAATCAAACTCAGACTTTACGCAGAAATCAAACAGAATAAAACTCTACGCGAGCTACTTTACGCGAGAGCCATCCTCAAAGCTTTTACGTAAGGGACATGCTGTCAAATCAACGCATTTAATGCGCGTGATACTATTTTGACATAATAATTTTCTGACAGCAGGATTGCACAGAAGCCAAGAGGATTTGATTTACACTAAACCCAACACTTGTCGTTTAGTGTGCAGACATGCTACTTTACGCTCAAGAAATTGCTTCTTTTACGCACGAAAGCTATTTCGAGCTTTTACGCTCAAGACTGTTGTGCACGTGAAGTTTATTTGAGCTAATTTTACGCTCAAGGCTGTTTTTAGCCACTTTACACGAGAAGTCTATTTTGGGCTATTTTACGCCCAGTCTGCTACTTTACGCAGGAAGTATATTTTGGGTCATTTTTTACGCCCGATCTTTTCTGGCTATATGAGAACGTGGTCTGCTTACGTGGCTTTCATGCCACACTTATCGAGGAACATGTGTACGTGCTCTCCTCATTTTGTTGAAGTAGTGGGACACGTGTCATCATGCGTAGAGATCAAAACTTGACATGCGACACGTGTCATCATGCGTAGAGGATGATTTTCATCGTGGGTGACAGTTACTCGCGTAGAGACCCAATTTTGTTATTTTTTACGCACAGAGGGTCCAGTCTATAAATAGACTTATTTTTAACACAGACATGATCAAGAGAGACAGGATAGGAGATTCTGAGAAAACCATACTTTCAGAGTGATATTCCCAGAAGCATTTCTTCAACTTTTTCTCAAGAATAAGGTGAAGCAAAGCAGGAAAGCATTCGACTGTACCATCAGTGCCGTTGCTCGATACCTTTCTAGTGACTTAGTTGATCCGATTGTTTGTCTTCTTCAAGCAGTTTTCTTCATCATCATCGTATGGTCCAAGGAACAAAGTGATCGCTCTCAGATCAGACTTTCATAGCAATACTTCCCAGAAACAATTTTGTACTTTTGTACTTTTTCTAGTTTTCTTTCAAAAGCCAATTTTAGGTATTTTGTTAAGTAAAATAAAATGGTGACTCTGCTGGGGACGACATTCTCCTCTGACGAGAAGGCAACTGCTCAATATGATGATGTGTCGGTCGGATCGACAAGGAAGACTCTGGTTGTTCACTTCGACCAGACTGCTTACGAAAAAATACTCCAAACTGGGGGTAGTACTTGCTGCTCCAATGTTTAAAAATTGCAAAAGGCACAAAATGTTTGGATTCCTAAGTCCAAAGCATCCTCGGATCTCCCTGCTGTCTCTGAAGGCAAAGGAATCCTTCCTACTCCTGTTGTGGAGGCTTTCGTCTGTGACGAGGCAGTCTCTACTTCAGTGATACGACCTGGACTTAAAAATAAGTCTTCCTTCTGTGACGTGGCAGACTATCAAGTTTTACGCTCTGTACGTAAAAATAAGTCTCCCGTCTGTGACGTGGCAGACGCTCAAGTTTTACGCTCTACGCATAAAAATCAATTTTTATGCCCTGCGCGTAAAAACCAGTCTCCCGTCTGTGACGTGGTAGACACCCAAACTTTACGCTCTATGCGTAAAAGAAAATCTCCCGTCTATGACGTGGCAGATACTCATGTTTTGCACTCTACGCGTAAAGATAAATCTCCTGTCGGTGACAGCGTAGATAAAGTTCACAATGATGCCTTTGCATCTAAAGTGAATTTTTCTGCACGTATGCAGCGTAAAAATATCAATTCTACTGTTGGTAAAACTTCAGTTTTCCACCAACAACCTTCTTATACTGCTTTATGCAAGGTACCAAACCTTCAAATTACGCGTAATGCTGATGGAGTCCTTTGTGCACAAAAATTGCAAGATTTACGCACGCAACTCCAAGCACGTAAAAATGTACAGTTTAGTTCTGCTAATGCAGCCAGTAATCTTCTTTATACACAAGGGACTAAACGTTTCTCTGTCCCAAATGTAATAAAGAAGACTACTCCCTCTACCCCTTCTGATTTATGCGAGTTACTCGTACAAAAGCGTAAAAACAAAAAATCTCCTGTGACATTCCTCCAAGAAAATCACCATTGAGAATGTCACCAGATTGTAATCAAGTGTTGCTGTTCGGCTTTTAAATGGTCAGTTTTTGATCGATTAAGCTATAATGTGCCTCAGCAACAAGTTGATAACCAAGAATATGAGTTGTCATATGCTTCAGTCAATATGGCATCTCATACCAACAGAGGACGACGTCCAAGACGCAATTCGTCCCAAACCCCTAGCCAATAATAGTTCAACCGACTTCTTGATAATTTTGAAGGGGTATATCAGAATACCTGGTCAAGAAGTCAAAGATAGTTGCAATCTTCAGATTCAAAAACTGGGGGTACCCAGTCTTTAGAGTCCGAAACTGATAACATTGATTCATACTTCTACACCAATCCCTCTATATCTTCAAGGGAGGTTGAATCATATGCTATCGAAGATAAACTGGAGACGTCAACTGCAAATACAGAACAATGTCTCTCTGCAGTTGAGCAATCACTGAAGGACATGCTTGTAATGATGCAAAGTATGCATCAAATAATAATGAATCAGCAAACTGCTCAGCCAGCAGTGATAACACAGGTTTAGGTAGCAGCACAAACTCAAGATATTTAAGGGGTTGATACACCTTTGAATAATCGTACTCAAGACCTGCTATCAATCAAAATTTTGTAGTTCTAGATCCTCTCATTCCAGAAGATGTACCACCTCCGGTGGGGGTCATGGTACATCCAACAACTATTCAATCGAATGTGCTTCCTCAAACTAGTAAAGCTATTCAACCAGTGCTTGAGCTAAAAGCACAGTTTGAAGTTCTGAAGCACAAGGATCAACTCCAGAGGTTGGGAAATAAGCAACCTTATCCTCCTCATTGGAATGATGTACCCTTTCCTCCAAAATTCAAGCCACAGTCGATGGTGTTATTTGATGGAAAGGCCTCTCCTAGTCGATATATCAATTACTTTGATATTATGACTGTGCATCTGCAGAAGAATGATGCTCTTCTTACCCGAGTTTTTATCGAGTGCTTAACGGGTTCAGCTTATGACTGGTATCACAGTCTACCCGACAATTGCATATCGTCTTTTGACGAGTTTAAAGCAATGTTTCTTTCTTGCTTCTATGAAGGAGGCATGGACATGAATATGTCCTCCTTAATAGAAATCAAACAAAAGGAGAAGAAAGATACCCGGACGTTCATTGAACGTTTCCGACAGGCAACTTTGAAAATGCCTCCTGCTATGCCAGATTCAGTATTGATTGATACGTACAAAATGAATCTGCGACCATCCATTGCTGTCTTTACGGGCTCTCAGTTCACAGATTGGGCATCGTTTATTATAGTAGCAGTATCAGCCGAGACCAATGGTAGGTTGGCTCGTGAACACTGGATGATCTTTGCTTCAGAAGACAAAGGAAAGAAAGGCTCTTCAGGCAATAATTCTGGCAATCATAATGGGAAGGGGAAGGAAACCCTAGTGGTTAACCTTTCAAAATCCAAACAACGCCGAATAATCCGGAGTCTTCTAAACCAAAAGAAGAGTACTCTTTTGATGACAGTGATATCCCAGGGATATTCCAATATCTCGTTAAGAGTGGCAAACTCCAGATTTCGGAGCCAAAAAGGCCTAATGAGGTATCTGACTGACAATCCCAAATATTGTATCTATCATAGATACATAAATCATCCTACCAAGGCTTGCTATGTCTTAAAAAAGAAAATCCAAGAGTTGATAAATGATAATGCCATCGCTTTAACCAATGATGAGCATACAGTTACAACTAATATGATTTCTCTTCAATTTGGAGGTTTTTCTCCACAACAAGTTCCAGATGGGATTGTCCCAATCCCTAAGGCGACAATAAAAATTGTAAATCTCCCGTCTGCTAGAGAGCAAAGTGAAGGATTATTGCCTCTCATATTAAAAATGGTGAAATAATATGGGTACATCCTGATTTAGTACCTGAAATGGAGAATGAAGGTAAAACTTCAAAATCTAAGAAAGGTATGTAAGTTAAAACCTGCAATATGATTTCTCATGTTGTAACTCCAGATCAAGATGATTTGGATCATCTTTAGGATTGTGTTCCTTTGGAGGATAGATTGAGGGGTCTGAATATATGCCCTCCAAGTTTAGCTTCTCCTACTAAACTCAAACTTACTCATCAGCAATGGTTTGGATCATCTTTGGGATTGTATTCCTTTGGAGGATAGATTGAGGGGTCTGAATATATGCCCTCCAAGTGTAGCTCCTCCTACTAAACTCAAACTTACTCATCAGCAATGGTTAGCAATGAGTAGTATCCCTTTATATAGGGCACAACAAGTCTTTGCTGCTTATGAGAAAGCTCCTACAGGGATTTTTCCTTCTGTCCCGAGTATTCCTCCTTCTCATGTGGCTACAGAGGTTTCTATTCCTCCTTCTCCTATGGCTACAGAGATTTCTATGCCTCCTTCTCCTGTGGTTACAGAGGTTTCTATTCCTCCTTCTCCTGTGGCTACAGAGGTTTCTATGCCTCATTCTCCTGTGGCTACAGAGGTTTCTATTCCTCCTTCTCGTATGGCTACAGAGGTTTCTGTGCCTCCTTCTTCTGTGGTTACAGAGGTTTCTGTCTCTTCTTCCTCTGTTAAACCATCTATTGAAAGTCTGCTATCCACTCATTTGTATAGTCAACAATCAGTCCATCTCATGAAAAAGATGGACTATGACTTTCAAAAGGCAAAAGGTTTGAACTATGATAAAGGAATGCGACTTCCTTTACAACTTCAAAGTCAAAAATCTACTGTTGGATTGGGATTTGAAGTCCCTTGTAAAAATTCTTGCAAGAAGAAGACTAAGGGAAAGAAGAATAAAACCTGTAATATGGTACTTCATTCTCCTGAGTCTGAAGAAGAAACCTTTGCTGGTACGAGATCTGGTAAAGAGTACCACAAAGATTATGAGGAGACTTCTAAAGAAGCAGAGGACATTGTCGAAACACTACCAGCTCAATCATCTCCTGTTCCTGCTGATTCAAGACTTTCTAAACCATCTATGGTTGAGAAAGGGAAACAGAAAGCAGTACACTTTGACGTCCTATTAAAATCTGCTTCAAATCAAGGGGTAGTGATGAAACCCTACAAGTTCAATATTCTAGCCCAATTAGCTAATACTCCGGCTAGACTTTCGATCTTTGAGCTGCTTCGCCTTTCTAAAGAAATCCGCAAAACTTTGAGTAAAGCTTTGCTACAAGATGATTCATGCTTAGCTCAAATCAAGAGTCCTGACAATATATCAGTGTCATGTCCACAATGTTATAGTGTGATAGAAGCAATTCCTAACATTACCTTCACGCAAGAAGATATGCTGTTGAAGCATAATAAGCATGACAGGCCTCTGTGCTACACAGGGTATATTGAATTTACTGAAATTGACAGGATTTATATTGATCCTGGGTCTTCTATTAGCATTATTCTCCAGAGTATGCTACGATCCTTGAGGATTCCTGCTAGTGATTTGACTTACACTAGTACCACAATAGTTGGTTTCAACTCTGGAAAGAGTAAACCACTGGGGAAGATTCGTCTGAAGATTCAAATTGGTGATCTTCGAACTATGGCGACCTTTTATATTATTAACTCAGATGTATCTTACAACATCCTTCTTGGAAGATCGTGGATACATGAGCATAACATTATGCCTTCAACTCTCCACCAATGCTTCAAGTACGTGGATTCCCAAGGGGTTGTGAAGACTGAATTCGCAGATATCAATCCTTTTAAGGGTGTTGAAGCCTATTTATCTGATTCAATACTCTACAAACAAGAGCATATAAAGAAGATATCAGATATGGCCGAAGATCGATCACCTGCAGAAGATCAATATGTCAATGAATATCCTTCGGAAGAGCAACATTTAAAGATTAAAGTCAAAGGTCTAATCCAACCCCAACCTGTCAATGACCAACCTTTGGTGATCAAGGTTAAAGGAAGAACTCGAGCTTCGTCTGAGGAATTAGTGAGTATTCCAGCCAAGAGCCAAGTTCAACCTTTCATGATCAAGGTCAAGGGACGTACTTCTCGTACGAATGATCCAGAACCACCACTGATTATCAATCTTGGCAAGCCTATGTAGAAAACGGATGACAGTCCGTTAATGATCAATCCAAAGCGTAGTAGTCAGATTGTAAATAATGTAAATATTGATCATTCTGTACTTTCTAATATCAATAAAGATTTTCTTTTGGAGTATATGGCTGTCAAATTCATTAAAAGAATGACTTTATCTGCTGATGATCAAAGTCATCAATATAAAAATGACATAAATACAGAGGAAACCTTATACATTAACCATAAGGAAAATTTCTTTCCTCCTCATGTCTATGTTGGACCTTATGCTCAAAGGTTTTTAACATCTTCTCCATATTTTCTTTCCGTAGCCTCATTATCACAAGCTTGTGTAACTTATAGACGTCACAAAGAATCTTATTTCGTGATTCCGTTTAATAAAAAAAACAAGCCCCAAATTGTGTTCATTCTGGCCAGAAATATCCCTGTTATTCAGACAGATGATCTTAGAGATAAAGATAAAGGAAGAATCCAAATTGACAAATATAGTCAACAATCTTTCAAGATTATCCAGAATATGGGATATGATTTGAAGACTATGCAAGGTCTCAATAAAGGCAAAGGTAGACGGTTACCCTTATGTGGTGATCCATTTTACCAGAAAACTCGACGTGGGTTGGGATATGATCCGTCCCACATGTTTAATAAAGATATACATGAAGAATTTTCTTCTAGTTCTTCACAATCCTCAGATTCTGAAGAAATCCAATTCATCGAATCAGATACACCCCACATGTGCAAGGAAGATATGGAAGAAGAATGTTCTTCCAGTTTTTTACAATCCTCATATTCTGGAGGAGACTATTACGATGAATCTGAGTGTGCATTCTCAGTTAATATGGTTCAAACTGATGGCGAATCTGAGCCATTTGAAAATGACCCTTGGGCACAACAAATGGACACTCAGAGGGAGCTTCGTTTTGAACAGCGACAGCCACCTACGGAAGATAAAATCGTCCAGATTGACATCAGAGACGGAACTACGTCTAAGCCGAAATTCATCAGTAAAAATCTTTCTGAAGATGAAAAGAAAGAGTTGATAAAACTGATTAAAGAATATATTGATATCTTTGCATGGAGTTATGAGGATATGCCGGGTCTAGATCCTAAAGTAGCTACTCATAAACTCAATATTCTTCCTAATATAAAGCCTGTAAAACAACAGCAGTGGCATTTTTGACCAAATATGATGGATGTAATTGAAGCAGAAGTCAAAAAGTTGATCACATGTGGCTTTGTTCGTGAAGAACAACACCCAGACTGGGTTGCCAACATTGTTCCTGTTATAAAGAAGAACGAAAAAGTCCGAGTTTGCATAGATTTTCGGGATCTTAATGCAGCTTGTCTAAAAGACGAATTTCTACTTCCGATTACTGATGTCATGATAGACAATATATGTGGTTTTGAATGCATGTCTTTCATGGACAGATTTTTAGGATACAATCAAATTAAGATGCATCTAGGAGATGAAAAGCATACAGCTTTCAGTACATCCCATGGGGTTTACTGCTATACGGTTATGCCGTTTGGTCTAAAAAATGCCGGTGCTACATATCAACGGGCTATGAGCAACATCTTTCAAGAACATCTACGAAAAATAGTTGAATGTTATGTAGATGACATTGCTGTCAAAAGTCGATCAAAAGATGATCATATTCAAGACTTGAAGACAGTATTTGAGTTGATGCGACAACATCAACTGAAGATGAATCCCACTAAGTCTTTCTTAGGGGTCTCTAGTGGCATGTTTTTAGGATTTGTCATCACTTCTCAAGGTATCCACGTTGATCCTGATAAAATCAAAGCAATTCTTAAAATGTGTCCTCTAGGCAATCTAAAAGAACTCCGTGGCTTCCAAGGTCGCATTGCTTATATCAGGAGATTTATATCTAATCTCTCTGGGAGATGTCAACCTTTCTTCCGTTATTAAAGAAAGGTGTATCATTTGTTTGGGATGAAGCATGTTAAAAAGCCTTTAATGACATCAAGTAATACCTTACAAATCCACCTGTTTTGGTACCTCCAGTGGTGGGAAGACCATTTTTGCTCTATGTTCGAGCCTTGGATCATTTACTTGGTGCTCTTCTTGCACAGAAAAGTGACAAAGGTCATGAACAGGCAATTTATTATCTTAGCCGAATGATGGTCGGTGCTGAACACAGGTATACTCCTGTGGAGAAGGAATGTCTGGCCTTGGTTTTTGTTGTTCAAAAGACACGACATTATGTGTCAGGATCGACTATTCATGTCATATCCAGAATAAATCCTATTCAGATATTGATGAGAAAGCCGAGCATTCTTAACTCCAAGTTAGGAACCTGGGCAATGTTGCTTACTCCTTGCGATATGGTCTATGTGCCTCAAAAATCAGTAAAGGGTCAAGCATTAGCTGATTTCTTAGCAGCTCACCCTATACCTGAAACATCGAAGCTATATGAGGATATTCCAGATGAGGTCGTGGATTGCAACATGACTTTAAAGGATGACATTTGGCAACTATATTTTGATAGAGCATCGCGGATTGGACCTAAAGACAATATTGTCTCCGGAGTAGGCATCGTCTTGGTCTCTCCTGATAAAATGGTCATATACCGTGCTTATTCTCTTAATGAACCATGCTCCAACAATGTGACAGAATATAATGCTCTGCTAATTGGTCTTCAAATAGCAAAAGAATTGGACATTGAGTTCCTGGAAGCTTATGGAGACTCTCAGCTGATTGTTAATCAGGTCAGAAGGACATATGAAGTCAGAAATCCTGACCTCATTCCTTATCATCAAGTGGTAATCGAATTGGTCCTTTCATTCAAAGGGTTCTTTATCGAATTCGTACCATGTTCTCAAAATTTGAAAGCTGATGCTCTTGCTAGTTTAGCTGCAGACTTAGCTGTTCCAATTAGAAGACAAAATACCATCACTTTGTTGGATCAAGACTTATTCTGTGTAAAGAATAACTTGCATATTGAACAGAGTTATACTACATAATCAAGTTCTCAACAAAGGGATTGGAGAGGTCCATTCATTGATTATGCGGTCCATGTGATTTTACTTGAAGATCCAAAAGAAGCTGCATCAATCAAGAGACGATCATTTCGATTCTACTATGATTCTTCTTTACATATGTTATATCGTCGTTCTTATGACGGACTTTTGCTGCGTTGTCTCTCTGAAAGTGAAGCTAAGTAAATACTTCGTGAAGCTCATGATGGTGTCTGCGGTGCCCATCAATCGGGTCCAAAATTACAGGACCGTATCCGAAGAATGGGATAGTATTGGCCTTCCATGATAGCGGATGCTGTGGATTTTGCCAGACGGTGTAAATCATGTCAGATTCATGCTAATTTTATTCATTAACCATCTGAATTCTTACATCCTACAGCAGCTTCTTGGCCCTTCGAAGCTTGGGACATGGATATTATTGGTCCGATTAACCCTCCTTCTGTCAAAGGACATCGGTTTATACTGGCTATAACGGATTATTTCTCTAAATGGACGAAAGCGATTCCCCTTGTTGAAGTGAAAGCATCTAATGTGGTTAGCTTCATTAAACACCATGTCATTTATCATTTTAGGATTCTTCGACGGATAATTCATGACAATGGACCACAATTTGCCAGTCAGGCATTTTATCGATTCTGTGACAAGAATCGGATCCAAAATTTGGCTTCTACGACTTATAATCCAGCTGCTAATGGTTTGGCCGAAGCTTTCAATAAGACAATTATTAAACTTCTCAAAAAGTTTGTCTCTTCTAATAAACATGATTAGAATAAGAAACTTGGAGAATGTTTATGGGCTTATCGAACGACAATCCAAACTCCGACTGGTTTTACACCATTCTCACTGGTTTATGGATGTGGGGTTGTTTTTTATTGGAAATCCAGATTCCATCTCTTAGAATAGCTATTGCTAATGAGCTAACCTCAGAGAATAATGATCGCTTATGACTCAAAGAACTTGAAAGATTGGATGAGAAGCGTCTTCAAGCGCAACAGCACATTGAGCTATATCAAGCCCGCATATCTCGAACTTTCAATCGTAAAGTTAAAGAGAGGGTATTTAAAGTCGGTGAGCTAGTTCTAGCTGTTAGAAGACCGATGGTGATGACTCATAAGAGCAAAGGGAAATTCTAAGCAAAATAGGAAGGTCCTTATGTAGTCGAGTCGGTATTCTCCAATGGTGCCTATAGGTTGTCTAAACCTAATGGAGATTTGCTTATGATGCCAATTAATGGCAAATTCTTGAAGAAATATTACGTCTGGATTTCTTCTTTATTCCCCAGCTACCAATGTTTGGTTAAGCTGATTATTTGTCTTCCTAAAAGAGAATTTTTGATCTTCTGTCTTACCAGCTGATTAAAAAAGAGAGATTTATTATTTATCATATTATTATGACCTCTGAATAAATATTAAGTCTACTTCTTTTCCTATCTATCATGTCCATATGGCCTCTGAATAGATATTAATCTATTTTTCTTTGAGTTTTACGATCTGTCACGTTCATATTACCTCTGATAGTATTGTATACTCTAAATAGAAAACGAGATTCATTATCTATCATATCCACATTACCTCTGAATAGATATAATTCATTGAGTTCAGGAGACTTGTCATGTCCATATTACCTCTGATAAGTGTTTTATATCTCATACCTATTGTTTAAATTCAAAATAAATGATAGGGACACAAAATAATTATTTTATTCATTTCTTGTAAATATTACAGAATAAAAAAGATAGAAGATTACAAAAGCTCCTTATTTGCCTAAGGCGGAGCAGATACATCTTCTAACAGTTTCTGTAGCTCTACTAGACGCTTTTCGCGAGAGTTCATCACAGTTGTAGTAGCTAGAGTACGCCGAGCTTCTGGAGTACAAATATGGGAGAAGTCGACGAAAGTAGCTATCATCTTATCCTTGGCTTCGTTAAGGGTTTGATGGTAGCTTCGGCATCGAAGACTTGTTCCTCCAATATTGAGCTTTGCATCAGATGCTGGTCTCGAGCTATGATCAATTGCTCTCTCTCCACTTTCAAACGAGCCAATTCCGCCTCGACTTCACGAATTCTATCATTCTGTTGATGAATTGTTATATTTGAAGTGTCATAGGCTTCTCTCTGGATCTCTAACTGGGGCTTAGGTTCAGCTAAAAAAGCTTTTTCTTTGGCGACCTTGAGGCTGTACTCTTGGAGAGCTTCATTGAAAGTCATCTCCCGAACGAAGTATTCAGCTGATAAAGCGTCATACTCGCTTTGGATGAGACTTTCAGTAGTTTTGCTTGACAGCCTTAGATATTCTCTAATGGGCTATTCAAGTTCCTCCACGACCTTCTCCAATGTCGCTGCTCTCGCTGCATCATTGAACATGGCGACATTTTTGATCGTAAGAGTAATAGCCGCCTTCAAGCTTTCATAATTGAGGCCCTTCTTCAGGACCATGTTGATTAGAGCCGCCAGAGTCTTGTAAAAAGTTTCAGTATGAATCTCAACTAAGAGATTCATTTCTACGTTTGAGCTTGGCGTTGCGGCAATATCAACCAGATCCTTTTTCTGAAGACTGGGAGCAGATGTTGTTGCCTTAGTAGCAGACTGAGATGAAGCAATTATTGTCGCTGCTACTATGGCCAACTGATCTCCAGGAGCTTCAGGGACAATGTATTCAGTATTTGTTACTCCAGCCGTCTTTGGAGTCGAAACTACTTGAGTTTCGGTGGTGGTGATTGGTGTGGGTGGAATGGTAGTTATGGTAGCTGGCTCCGGTTCATATACTGTCTTCTCAAGAACTTGTACCAGATCAGTAGCAATAACTGAGGATGTTATTACGAATTCTCTAGCTTCAGTTGAGGGGTCGACTATATCCTCATCACCTTCATAAACTACTGGTTCTTTAGGCTCTGGGAGTACTTCAGTTTCTTCTTTGAAGTCTATTTCTTCCTCAGCAGCCGCTTCATCTTCTACAGTGGGTTCTACTGCAATTTGTTCTTTATCTCCGTCCTCAACAGGAGAAGATAATTCTAGCTGAGCCTCCACTTCGGGCTCTTGTGGTACTTCCTCTTGGACATTATTTTCGTCTGAAGAAGAACTCTCCTCCTTAGATTCCATATTTTCTTCATAAATATGTTATTGAGGAGGAGGAGGAGCCATAAGCTTTGATGCAATGATAACACCTACAAAAAAATTAAACAAAATAAGTTAATATACAAAAATCATAATTTTGTATAGATTTTATGTAATTTATATTTACCTAGAGTAGGTGTCGGACGTACCAAGTACGAGTCATAGTCCCCATCCCAGTCATCCTCATCGAAGGCCAGAGCTGGTTCATCAGATGGGATGAGCTCTTGCTCAACAGTATGTGTAGGAGCAGCCTTCTCAGTAGCTTGTGCCTTTGGTGGCAAAGACAGACGAAGTGATGAGCTGAGTCGTCTAGGAGAAAGGACCCCCACACCTTCTGTTGATGTTGTCGGTTGAGACGCCAAAGAACCTTCTCCAAGATGAGTTGAAGAAGATGCAATATGATGCGGCTCCTTGATTGGAGTGTCGCTCTCTGGAGTAGCAGCTCTCTGTCTAGAAGGCCCCTTGACGGTGATCTTCTTCTTCTTCTTCTCTGAGATGGTGACAGCTGCACCTGATTTTCGTTTTCGGGTCTTGCCAATAATGATAGGTCCCACAGCTTTTTTCCCAACTCCCATAGGGATTACTTCCAGATACTCATCTGAAACAGCAGTGTCATCGGGTATGTCTGGAAATACCCTAATTGGCTCTTCAATATTCGCTTCTCTGGGCCATCTAAGACTCCCCTTCAGGTTGTAGCCATGGGCGAAGGAACGGATGGATGCATAAAAGCGAGCATACGTATGAAGTATACGTAGCTCGGTTGTGCTGGTGGCAGTCGATACTCTGAGTTTAGCACCGGTACAAGCCGTACTAAAATATCTCCAGGCTCTCGCACCATTAATTAGCTTCCCATAATGGTAGAAGCTGGTGGAAGGATTACCAACATAAAGTTGGTCATATCCAAACTGGCGAGCGAACCAACTTGGTAGATACGGTTCGAACGCACAGTTATCTCCATTCCTGTACATCAGATGGGAGGGTCTGATGCACATTAGCCATTGGAAAACTGGCACAGGCAATGAAGTCCTTCCTTCACTTCTATCTTCAAACTGTACACCGAGGCAGTCGGCTGGAACTTATGGTCTTGTACAGAAGAAGTTCCAACTGTGTGAATAATTCAGTACTGCTCGGGTGTCTGCCACAGTAGTTGAAGTCCATGTAGCTTTGTTGAATTTCTGGAGGAAGACCTCCGCATTATCTCCATGGACCGGTGGCAATAAACTACAGTTGTGATACAGTAGCCAGCCCATCAAATAAGTGTAGGGCATTTCTACCCTAGGAAAATCCTTCCGGTGAAGTGCGTTGTTGATTAGTTCTTCACCAAAGGTTCTCAAACCTATATTTATTCGGCACACCATTGTTTGCCATTGATTGTAAAAGTACAGAACAGTTTTATGGGAGGACTAAACTTAGACTCACAATACAAACTCGCTTGTACAAAGAAAGCCTAGGGACGAAAGCCTAGGTACAGCAGACTAAGTACAATTGTTTATTTTAGATTCTGGGGGTGACGATAGAGGCTCGGGAAGGCGACGACAGCCCTGTCTTACTCCTTGGACGATCGGTATGCAGCCTTGGCTCCAGAAGATTTGTTCGACGTTGAAGAAATGCTCTCTTTGCTCCCTTTCTGCTTTTTTCTCCAAGTCTTCTGATCTCTAAAAGGGGTCTCTCTGGTCACACTCTCAACTTTGTGTATATTACCAGGAAACGTATCTATTTGTAAGGGAATAACACCTTGCTATTTATAAGAATGGGGTGTGATCATTAGGGTTGCCAATGATTGCTTCCTGGAGATGGCGGCGGCCTGTGGATTGGTCAATCTAGGCCATTCGTTTTGATTGTGATGAATCTGGACCATTGAGTGTAGATTACACCAAATCTCATCAGCAATTAATGCTGATTGGAATAAATCTTCCTCATAATGATCTTCTGATGTATACAAATAAATTTGATTTATTCTCCTGCCACGTGTTCCAGATTATTGGGATTTGACCCAATCTTTGATTGTAATAAATCTGAGAAATTGATCGGCTTAGGACACGTGTCCTAGGAGCTACTGGGGGGATCTGAACTGCATAAAGATTGAGCCGCATAAGATTTGGGCTGCATATGGTTTTGGGCCACGTGTCAGGGCTGCCTGGGTAGTGGCCCTCCCTCGAACCTTTGAACCGCATAGAGGTGATCATTACGAGCCGCATAGGGATATATCCGCCTAAGCCGCATGGAAATGGTCCGCTTGAGCCGCATGGAAAGGCCTCCGTTTGAGCCGCGTGAGACTGTTTCGGCCTGAGCCGCATATGACGACTTCATTCTGAATCGCATGAGAAGTCTTCGCTCGAGCCGCATACGAACGCCCACGTGGCAAGGCCATGTGACATTTTTATGGATCTCGGAGGATTGTGTCAGAGATCTCTTTCTCTTTCCTAGGGGTCTGTCATTATGACAGAGTCATAATTACCTCTCTTGTGTCAGGGCTGTCACTATTTTCAGAGTTGTCAGCCGTCAAAGTAATTAATTCAGCATAGGGCAGAGGGGAACACTGTTACGCCACGTGTCTTCTGAGCCGCATGGGATGTCTCGGGCCGCATAGTCCCTTATGCCGCATGACTCTCTGAGCCACATGGGCTTTCTGAGCCGCATGAGATTTCTTAGCCGCATGGATCATTTTCCATGCTTCTACAAGACCCCCTTCAAAGTTTTCAATTTGCAAAATTGAAATACTTTGAATAAGAAGCATGGCTTTATATTCTTTTTGGCCGCATATGAAACCCTGACCGCATAGATATCTTGGCCGCATAGATTGTTCAGCCGCATAGGTGGTTCAGCCGCAGGAGACTGTTCAGCCGCATGGATGGCTTAGCCGTAGGAGACTTTCGGCGACATCATCATTGCCACGTATGGCAATCTTTTGTATTAAATACTGTTGATTTGCAGTCAGCTTTAAAGGCCACCTATTGGTGCGGGATCCGAGGAGTTTGGCCTTCATTTTCGGCGGCTCACCTTGATAACCGAAGAGTCGATCTTCGTGTATGCACGGGGATCGAAATGCCTCACTTTTGTTTATAAATATGGATGTGTACGGTCGGGGGGGACTTCTTTACTTTCTATTTCGTTCAACTACTGTTGTCTTGCCTTTCTTTTCTTATTTCCCTTCTCCGATCGTCGGTCATGGCCCCCAAATCCTCTAGAGTCGCCTCCGCTGCTGCGAAGGGCAAGAAGGCGACTTCCTCGTCAGCCGTTGCTCCCGATGTACACCTCGATGTCTGTCCTGCCCTTAACGGTAAGGGTTGTATTTTAATACTTTGAATCCTAAGAATCTATGGCTCTGTCGCATATTCATGCATAAGTCTTCACCCAAGTTCGGCTATAATAGAGCCGCATATGCTGTATGGGCTGCATGACCCTCTCATATCCGAGCCGCATAGGAGATACCCTATGTTTGAGCCGCATGAGAGGGTTTTGAGCCGCATGAAGTCTCCTTTGAATGGAACCACATAAGCTTCTAACCGCATATGTTCGGTTGATCCGCATACGCTTCTAACAGACTGATCCGTATAGCGTTTCAGTGCCACAAAAGCTCTTCTGCTTAGAACCGCATGTGCTTGATTGATCCGCATAAGCTATCGAACTAATGTCATATGGAACTCCCAAATTGATTTAGGCCGCATGAGGCTGTGTTGGCTGAACCACATAAGCTCCCTTGGGGCCGTGCCACCTGAAACCCAATTGTAATTGAGCTGCGTAGGGCTTTGTTTGATCCGAGCCGCATAGGCTCGTAGGGACTTGAGTTTATCAACCAACTTTTGATCTTGTTTTATGTTGTCCTTTTTCAGTGAGTCTTCCAACCAACCCAGCAGGAGAGCTTCTCGTGGGTTTAGCTCAGTTTGCTGTGGGCGTGCGGCTCGACGGCTTAAGTCGACATATAGTGGATCTGCTTTCCACTAATGAACCTAGGGAGAGGGTGGCTGTCATTAACAACCAACCTTTCTACTTTCTCTGTTCCATGCTGAATTCGGGAAAGCTGGACGGAGAATATCTGAAACCGGCTTTTCTCTTTGGGGATGCCTTTTCCATAAAAACTCCCGACTGCTGGATGTTTCTGAGAACTGGGACTTTTCTGTAGACGGAGTGGTGATCCATATCCCCGAGATGGAGCGGTATTATCCCCTATCGTGGTTTAACATGGTACCGTTGGGCAGGACAATGGTGGGCTCCCTGACTCCCATCCAACCGGGAATGTTTGTGGGCAACATCCACTACAACAGGCGTACCGGTTCAGCATGTGCGGGCAAGGATTCCGTTAGTCGGAGTGTGATGGGGCTGCTCCCTGGCACTTTTGTAAACGTGACTGGTCCTAACTTTACTTTTACTCGAGCTGATACTTTTTTGAATCAGCTCGCTCGCAAGGGGTCTTATCCTACGGACAGGTTATTGTTGCTGAATTGGATAAACCCCATTCTTACATGGGCTAATCTTACCTCGTGGATCCTGAGGAAATATGGGGAATCCCTTCGGGAAGTTGACCTTTACTATGCCGTCCGGGGCACCTGTTACGGGTTGCCTATTAACAAGCCTTTGTTCATGGCCCTTTTGGAGCTGTATAATCGGCGTACGGGGACTTTCTTCGCGCCCGGAGGAGAGTTGGGACTTGCTCTCCATGAGATGCATGCTGTTTCTAAACTGCCGTGGGAAGGTGAGGCTTTTGAAGTATACACTCCAACGAACGAGGAGTTCGACGATCTGGAGCGACGATTCCTGGGTTTCGTTGCTGTGTATCAGGAACTTCTGTGCCACCATAGCATCTGTTACCAGGCTACTATTAAAAAAGAGAATAGTTCGGAAAGGAGTGCCCCCATACCACGGCATGGGTCACGTATCTGTTCACATTACATCCTTCCGGACGGGTTTCTTCTCGGTGTCCTCAAACCCAAACAGAGATAAGGGACTTGAAGTTGAATGCAAGAAGGTCAAGGTCCAAATACGACAGATTTGGGAGTCGCACTGACTCCTTCAATTATTTCCACTACGGTACCCGGAAGATGTCTGAAAAAGCAGTTTTAGCTGGGTTTTTGATGGTGTGGCTACGGAATTGTGTAGTCTCAGGAGGGACAGGTTCTACCAAAAGAATCAGCCGCCACTTCACCCTCCCGACGGTGAAGCTAGTTTTCAAAGTCAGGCTGACCCTTCTTTCTGCTATGGTGCGTAGTATACATCACGGCCTCCGTGCCTTTTCGTCTAAAGTCATCGCTCGCGAGACGACGCTGGGCTTTGAGGGGATAGAACTACCATACCATTACCACATGGGGTGGTTATTGATGCACTATCAGTCATTGATGAGGCCAGGAACTGATGAAGATGTTACTGTTGATGATGCCTTCCTTTTCCGATACCGTCATCAGCCTTGGGAGCACGATACCATGCCGGCCTGCCGGAGGGCTTTGGCGAGGGTTGATGGGCCTGAATTCTTTGTATCTCTTCCTGAATTTACTCCTAGAGAAGTGAGGGGAGTACATATTGACGGCGTTGACCCTCCTTAACTTTTATCTGAGAGGATGCTTCTTTGGCTGCGCAATATTCGCCCTGCGCACCTAGTATACCATTACCGAAATAACGTATACCTGGAGCCTTATTTGCCCAGTAGATTTTCCCGTCAATTTGGGTATAGTCAGCTGTTCCTCGATTGTCCCAGCGCTTGCCTGGGCTTTGAGGGCAGCGTACTCGATGGCGTTCGGGCTTGGCATTATTACAACGCGGTCCATACTCGGGCCAGCTTCTCGGTCCCTGATGCTAAGACAGCAGCGGATATTCTGTACATAGCGGCCCTTTATTATGTCACAGCGAGCAAGCCTCCTGTTGACTTTGATATAAATACCAGCTTCATTGTCGGCACTGGTTTGGCTGAGAAGCCAGAGGGATCCAAGAAAAGGAAGAGAGGGGCGAACATGGTTCCAGCGCCGGACTCAGAGTCCACTAAGGCGGACGAGGAGGATGATGAACAAGACGCCGATGACTCGTCGTATTCTTCGGACGAGGGAGTTAGGAATCAGCCCCCTATTATGCCAGATGAAAGGGTGGCGGGTCAGCCGCCTATTTGGTCTGACGAGGTGGTGGAGGATCAACCATCTGCAGTGCCTGGCCCTTCGCGTAAGCGAAGCAGGCGCGTGATTGCCGCTGATGGCCGAACCTACTCCACAAAGCACGCTGCGGTAAGACGTTGCAGGCTGTTTATTGATGATGTTGACGTTGTTTCTGAGGTGATTTGAGTTTCGACTACCTCTTTTCTTCTTCTTCTATGTTATAGCCTAATCGTTTTTTCCTTTTGCTCTTTATAGGCGTCATATGAGTTCGCTTCTCAGGACCCGATTGCCGAGGTTGATCCGATCTTATCCTATTTGGTCAGTGATGTGTGCACTGCTATCATTGCTACTGGGGTTCTTCCGGAGGCGGTCGAGGAGTTTTACCCTGCTGGGACCTCAACTCAGGGGGATAGGGGTTTTACTACGCCCGTCCCTGAGATATCTGAACTTCAACAGGATGACACTATCCTGGCTGGCTCCTTTTCAGGGATGGCCGTGACAGAGGATCTGGTTGAATTCAGATCAGAAGCTGCGGGTGGGGAAACTATGCCAGCTGTGAACGAACCGCAGCCTCCACGCTCTTTCCCTGGTAATACAAGTCAAACCTTAACCTGTGAATAAGCCTATTATCCTTCGGATTATATTGATTAATGGTTACTTTGGATATTCAGGTCCTGACCCTTTGTTGCTGGTGACGGCCATTGCCGGGGCGGACCCTACCGGAGGGGATCTGACGGCACCTCCTTGCATTGATGGGCCTCCATCTGGGTTGAGTTCGGGAGCCCAGGTAGCAGTACAGCTGGGACAAGGGACGATGCTTCCTGCGCCTTCTTCTGTGAATATAGTTTCGGGGGTTAACCTTTCCGCCCTGCCAAGCATCCAAGCTCTTCGGGCGGCGGAAGAGGAGTTAGCCGCTATTCAAGCATCTTTTCGTACGGAATTTGCTTTCTTGGTGGCGGGGACAGTCAGTTCTGAGGCTACTCCTTCGGTACTGCCTGTCACGCTCCCTTTGACACCGTCCTCCACAGAGGTTTTGGATAAGGTGTTCCGGGATGTGGTCGACAGTTTCTACCGCCACCTGAGGAGGGGGATCGAGGCAGCTATGGAAAGGGGGACTCCCTTTACTCTGGCCCGTCAATGCGCTGGTGGCTAGATCAATATCCTTAAGACACTCCCTGGTGGAGGAGAACTGGCTGCGCTTCTGGAGCCTAAATTGTTAGAGGCTGATCGTCTCGTGGCCCAACTTTGCAGGCTGCAGCAAACTGATTTACCTGCAGCGATAAACCAAGAGCGCAATTTCTTTGTTACTGCGGTGGAAAAGGTGAAGGTGGCCCGGGAGTCGCTCAAGCCGGCCATATTGAAGGACCACCGGGATCTGACTCGGTTATACGATCAATGGAGCCGTCGAACTGAAGATTGCACAACTTGGGAAGCGGATGCCTCTCGTGGGGTAACCGATACCCGGGAACAGATCTTCGAGCTCCAAAGAAAGCTGGCCTTCCTGGAGTCCGAGCTCGAAGCTGCTCGGACTGAAAAAGGGATCGCCATTCAGGAGGCTGACAAGCTTAGTAGGGCCTCTGCCAATCTAGAACTTGACCTAAAGAAGATAGAGAACAACTGGCAGGCGTATATGTATTTGAATAACGCAGAGCAGTTGTCCCAAGAGGCCGAGTGCCGGGCTAAACATAGGCTTGAGCGGGGGACTGCCTCGGTGAAAAACCGTCTCTCGGAGTTATGTAATACTGAGCTATAGTCGGCCTTTTTCTCTTTTGTTTTGTTTTTTCTTTTTGAGAGGGACGTGGTCCCAAAAGATGTAATGTTTTTTTTTCTTCTTTCAAATAAAGAGTACTTTCTATTCTACTCTTCATTTGCGTTGCTTGTTGCACCTGTGATATGATGGTGATGTTCGCCCCGCTCGGGGGACTTGTTTGTGGACTCATCATCCATGGCATACCTTGGTTTTAGGTACGGATGACCAGTTTGGTTAGGATACCTGGAACAACCATGGCAAAGTGGTCATGGGTGCTCTCGGTATCGGGAAAAAGAATGTCGTAGAGCAGCTGGGCTCCCGGGGCATGATGAGATGGTGGGCTTGTGCTAAGAACTTAGCAGAGCATATTTGTGGGCCTATTATCCTTGGCGTACCTTGGTTTAGGATACGGATAATAGGATGAAAGGAAACCAACATACTTGCTCAGAGGTTATGAGGACATGGCAAGTATGAGGGTTTTATCGTGGAATCTTCCTACTCAGAGGTAATGAGGACATGGCAGGAGTGAATTCATGGAGGATATTTGTGGTCAACAGAGGACGTTTGTGGACCAATTATCCTTGTCGTACTCCGGTTGTGGGTACAGATAATAGGTTGAAAGGGAATCAACATACTTATTCAGAGGTAATGAGGACATGGCAAGTATGAAGGTTTCTTCTACGGAGCCTTCCCACTCAGAGGTAATGAGGACATGGCAGGAGTGGGCTCAATGAAGAGGGGTACATAGAACGACTCAGAGGTAATGAGAACATAGAAGTTCTATGTAGGGATGATTTGTTTTTGACGGAAGTGAAATAACTCAGAGGTAATGAGGACATGGCCGTTTTAGAAATTTGTGGATCACTTACCCTTTTTGTGCACTGGAAGTACGGGTATTGGATCATGAGGGAGGATCTCTTCCAGAAAGAAAGTTCAGAGGTATGATCATACATGACTTACTATCTGAAAGAGTGACCGGGATGTGAGTTCAGAGGCACCAGCGGGTACATGACTCGATATTGTGAAAGTGTGAGTTCAGTGGCACCAGCGGGCACATGACTCGATAATTTGGGATGTTGTGGATGTGAGTTCAGCGGCACGAGAGGGTACATGACTCAGGAATCTAAAGAATGGTGAGTGTGAGTTCAGCGGTACCAACGGGTACGTGACTCAATAATTTAGGAAAATTATAAGGGTGAGTTCAGCGGTACCAGCGGACACATGACTCAATGATCTAGAGAATGTCGTTTAGACATAATATTTCTTCAGGAACTTGCCGTTGACGGGAAATATGAGCAAATCCCCATTCTGTTTTGCGAGGCGGTAGGTCCCGTTGGAGAATACGGCCTCAATGACAAATGGGCCTTCCTATTTTGGCTGGAATTTGTCGGTGGTCTTGTGAGTCATGACCATCGGTCTTCGAACTACCAGAACGAGATCACCCACCTGGAATGTTCTGATCTTGACCTTTTTGTTGAAGGCTCCGGAGATGTGTGCCTGGTATAGTTCGATCCTTTACTGAGCTAGGAGGCATTTTTTATCTAAGGTCTCCAACTCTTGTAGTCGGCATCGGTAGTTATCATCCGTCGTCAATTAATAAGTGAGGGCGACGCGGAGTGAGGGTATTTGAGTCTCTAATAGGAGAACTGCCTCACTCTCGTACACTAGGGAGAATGGTGTGTTTTCGGTAGCTGTTCGTACTATAGTACGGTACGCCCATAAACATTCACCGAGCTTCTCGTTCCAGTCGCGTTTGTTGGAAGAGACAAATTTCTTGAGGAGTTTGATGATTATTTTGTTGAATGCCGCTGCCAACCCGTTTGCTGCTGGGTTGTATGGTGTCGAAGCAAAATTCTGGATGTGGTGCTTATCACAGAATCGGTAGAAGGCGTGGCTTGCAAACTGCGGACCATTGTCGTGGATGATCCTTCGGGGCAGTCCAAAGCAATAGATGATGTGATGCTTGAGGAAGCTGATCACGTTCGAAGTTTTGACTTCTACAAGTGGAACAACTTCTGCCCATTTGGAGAAGTAATCCGTGATCACAAGTATGAAGCGATGTCCAAGGGAGTAAGGGGGAGTAATTGGACCAATGATATCCATTCCCCATGCTTTGAAGGGCCAGGATGCCACTGTCGGATATAGAAATTCGGATGGCTGGTGAATGAAGTCCGCGTGGACTTGGCAGGCTTTGTACCTTCTTGCATAGTCTATCGCATCAGCTACCATCGTGGGCCAGTAGTAGCCCATTCGGCGAATACGGTCTTGCAATTTAGGACCAGGCTGATGGGCCCCACAGACACCGTCATGCGCTTCTCGTACGACTTCTTTGGCTTCTGCGTTTGACAGACACCGAAGAAATAATCCATCGTTGGATCGCCGATACAGCATTTTCATCTCTGTATCGTAGAAGAATCTGAGGGAACGCCGTCTAATGGAGGTGGCATCCTTTGGGTTCTCGGGGAGGATGTCGTAGACGACGAAGTCGATGAATGGTTGTATCTATTCTGGGGCATCATCAATCTCCTGAGCGGAATAACTTGCCACGAATTGAACATTGTTCTTGGGGCAGACCAGCTCGTGGCCTATCACGTCTACCGATTGATGGGCATGATTCGGTACTGCTAGGGAAGCGGCCAGGCCTGCTAAGGCATCGGCTTCGATATTTCGGAGTCTGGGGACATGTTCGATGAACAACCCCTCGAATGACGAGATGATGTCGATCGCTATTTGGTGATAGGGGATCATGTCTTCGTGGCAAACTTCGTATGAGCCCCGGATTTGATTGACGATTAACTGAGAATCGTCGTATGCTTCGAGATATTCTATCCCCAGCTCCCTTACAAGTTGGAGGCCAATGACTAGAGCGTTGTACTCGGCCACATTGTTAGAGCAGGGTTCCGTGAGGGAGTAAGCGCGGTTAATCACCAATCCGGAAGGAGAAACCAGCACCACCCCGACTCCGACAATGATGTTGCCCTTGGGTCTTGTTCTTGAAGCACCGTCGAAGAACATCCGCCATATGTTATCGTGAGAGGCTAAATTCGAGTCGGCGACCTTATCTGGGATTTCTTCATATATTCTGGATGACTCTGAGCCCGGGTGGGCTGCCAAAAAGTCTGCCAGGGCTTGACCCTTGACAGCCTTTTGCGGGATGAAGATCATATGATAAGGGGACAGCAATATTGCCTATATAGCGAGATGAGAGCTTAGTGCCCCTGGTTTAGTCATGAGGACCCTGAGAGGGTTGACTCATGAGATCACATGTATTGTTTGTCCAGTGACATAGTACCGCGTCTTCTGAATGGCGAACACCAGGGCGAGGCATTCCTTCTCCACAGCAGTGTATCGATGCTCTGCCCCAATCATCTTTCGACTGAGGTAATATATGGCTTGCTCACGGCCTGCATCATGGTTTTGTGCCAGTAGAGCTTCGAGGGAATGCTCCATTGCTCGTACGTAGAGCAGGAATGGTATTCCAGCAACCGGAGCCACCAGGACTGGAGGATTTGATAAATATTCTTTGATGTTGTCGAAGGCATGCTGGCATTCTTCGTCCCATACGAACGAGACACCTTTCTTCATGAGGTGGGTGAATGGTCGACATTGCCCGGAGAGGTTAGAGATGAATCTTCTGATGTAAGCTAGCCTTCCTTGAAGGCCTCTGAGTTCGCGAAGATTTTTTGGGGGACCCATCTCCATAATTGCCTTCGTCTTCTCAGGGTCTACATGAATACCCTGGGCGGTGATGACGAAACCTAAGAACTTTCCGCTGGATACGCCCAAGAAAGATTTCGTAGGGTTCATTTTCAAATTGTGCGCTCGTATCAGATCGAATACCGTCCTCAGATCCTGTAGATGGTCTTCCTTGTGGCGACTCTTGACGACGATGTCATCAACATAGCATTCCACCGTCTTGCACAAGTGTTCTCTGAAGATGATACTCATGGCTCGTTGATATGTGGTGCCAACATTCTTTAAACTGAAAGGCATGACTGTGTAACAGTATGTGCCAATTGGTGTTCGGAATGATGTATGCTTTTCGTCGTCAGGAGACATCTTGATTTGGTTGTACCCCGAGAATCCATCCATAAATGACATGCGTTCGAAGCCGCAGGTGTTGTCAATCATGATGTCTGTGATAGGGAGGGGGAATTCATCTATGGGACACGCCTCGTTCAGATTGCAGAAGTCGATGCAGATTCGGATCTTCTCGCTCTTCTTGAGGACCGATACTATGTTGGCGACCCAGTCGGGATGTTGCTCTTCACGTATGAAGCCGCTGGCTATCAGTTTGTTGACTTCGACTTCGATCGCATCCATGATGCCTGGGCGAAAGCATCGCTGTTGTTGCTTGACTGGCTTTGCGTCTGGCCGAATGTTGAGCTTGTGAAGAGCAATATCGAGATTTAACCCCGACATGTCTTCATAGCTCCATGCGAACACATCAATGTACTCTTTGACAAGTTCCAACATTGATTCTTGCTCCTCGTCTGTTAAGCTTTTACTGACGAAGATTGGTTTTGGGGAAGATTCGCTGCCGAGGCCGACCTGGATAACCTCATCTTCAGTAGGAGGGTCCCTCAGTTCGAACCGCTTTTCCTATTGCGCATCCAACTGCTGGGCCCACGGCTCTAGCTCGAGGATTTCGGGGATATCTTCGTCTTCTTCATAAGCGTCGGCGAATGCCATGTTGACTGACAATACTTGTCTGAATACATCTCCGATACTGGTATCAGAGTCAGAAGTTGGTGACTCGGTCGAATGTGAATGCCAGTCACATTCTTCATCTGAGCTTTCAGGGGTCGTCGTGGGTGTTACATACCGTAATCCACATCGAGTCTTGCTATAGTAGTCCCGTGGTTTGCCTGCCGGGACCGGTGGCTTCAAAGATAATCGTCGCCCCGTGCCGTAGTTCAAGCCTGGCGTAGTCTCCAGATCATATCCTTGTTTCTGTATGAGATATTTAGATTGGGGGCTATAAAGATATAGAGGCAGTCTCCCGGTATCTGATCCAGGGTCGACTTCTTCTATGGTGAAGGGATGAGGATCGTACTTCCGGCCAAAGATGATTGGGTGGTCCCCTCCCTCGATTATGCGGTAAGCGTCTTCTGCTGGAGTAAGCTGGATTGCGGTGTGCACATTTGTTACCTGCGTGTGGAGGTGAGTTCCTATACCATGTTCCATAGCATACATCGTACAGAGCTTGTTAAGCTTGAGGTAGTTCAAAGATAGCCCTTTATTGATGAAGTAAGGTATCTTTTCTAGGGGGATTACATCATCTGCGGAGGGAACATCAGTGTGGGCAGCCACATACTTGGCTAGCTCCGGTTCCTCTTCAGCTACCCCTTGTATAAATGTCACGCCCCAGAACCAGAATACTAGAGAGCGGGGGCAGACATAGCCAGCTACGTATATTGAAATGGATTCTATCTCGCTATACGGTCACGGCTGTCTAGATACATGAGGGTTTATCTACAAGCCAGCAGTCTCTTATGGTCATGAACAAGCCTAGTGTCTCAATCACAAGCAAGTAAGTAAAAGTTACAAGATGTATGATCATTAAATATACAATAGTAAGGCGTCCCAAACATTACATATTCAGCTGATCATGAAGCTAGTCGTTACAAAATGTTAGGACTAGCAAGAGTTTAGTCATACATGATCAACCCTAGAATCTGTTAATCATGTTACAGCCTGTAGGCAGACAGTATGTAAAGTGCAACCGAGCTAAACAGGTGCTCGTCGGCTAAACGCCTCAAAAGAATATTTTTACAATAAGTGGGAGATCAAAAATAAACCCACTCGTTGCCAGGGTTCCGTCTAGTGGTCACCATCTGGCTGGAAGGTCGGTAGATCCTCTGGAACTGCTCCAAAATCTGGCCACACAAAACCAGCTGGGTCAGATCCCAGAAAGAGCAAGTGCCACAAAGGAGGCTTCACTTAGGAACTAAAACCAGCAATCATTATAAGAGTATAAATAAGGTAAAAACTGGAAATAAAGAAAATACATCAGGATGATATACGACGAGATAACCATGGAACTATTCAGATAACCAGGTTACAACACGTAAACCAAACAAGGATCGGGGTTGCAACCCTTCGTCTGAACAGAACTTGGAATTCTTACCATTTATCGGTAAAATAAATACAGGCATTCAGGTCATATAGCAATCTGGAGCAGGATCAGGACAAGACTAGACTGGTTAAACTCCATCCAATCATTTCACGGCCAAACAAGACCTACGGCTTGATACTTTAACTAACTAGGGTTATCACAGGCCTAATTACTAGCAAGATGCAGTGAGGTTATTCCACAGCCACAAGCCCTGCAGACCATCCAGGTTACCCAGGTCGAAATTAGGGGTTGAATTCAGGTGGGTACACCGTCCAGGAGACGCATGTATCCTTAGGTAGCTTGAAAGGTGCAACACATGACAGTGTGCTGGAAATGTGCCCTACTCGACGGCAGGCTACAGATCCCAGGCGCGCCCAGGTAACGGGATTGCCTGTAGCTGGGAAATCTCTTCATGACTAATGTGTTAATCTAGTTATTAACCTTAGTCCATTTCAATAGGTACTCCTGACCGTGGTACTCAGGAGCTCCCTCCCTAGACATGATGCAAGACAGGACTGGTTTATTTGTACAAGCACAATCGCCCACGGTGTCCATGTTATTATACAGGTCATGTCATGTCAGGTAGCCGTCGCAACAGCTTATCCGATATATCATGTCAGGTTTATCATGTCAAGTGTTCTTGTCAGGAGTGCGCCATGACGGGCCACTATCAGGTTATGTCAGGTTTTCTTGTCAAGAGTGCACCAGTACGGGTCACTATCGCGTCATGCTCAGGTATTATTTCCAAACATATTAAACAAATCCATGATTATCAAGTTCATGACAAAAGGCGTAAGGATATAAAATGGACGTAAAATATTTAATAAAATATCAATATTCAGGGCTATAGAAGAGCCATGCGGCTAAGGCCTATGCGGCCAGGAAAGGGTAGACTCATGCGGCCCAATTAGGAGAGCGCATGCGGCCAGGGTCGCTGAACCCCATGCGGCCAAGACAAGGGGCACATGCGGCTGGAAGTGCAAGGGCGCATGCGGCTCCAAGACATTGGGCCTCATACGGCCAGCGGAAGTGTGGAGTTCATGCGGCTCGAGAAGAAGCGATCCATGCGGCTGAAAAGGAGCATGGGGTTTATGCGGCTCAATTCAGTTAGGAGAGAAGTCCATACGGCTAGATCTGGGGGTTCTCATGCGGTTCGAGGATCAGGGCCTATGCGGTCCGCAAGTGCTCGAGTTCATGCGGCTCAAGGAGATGGGCGCATATGCGGCCGAAGGGGAATGGGCCCATGCGGCTGCGGGAAGTGAGATCCAGCCTATACGGCTGAGAGTCTCATACGGCCGAATCACTTGCCGCATGAATTGTCATGCGGTCAAGTCAAGTCTAAGCACAGTTCATCTTCTCCAAATTTCTGAGAGGAAGAACACCATGAGAGCCAAGTTCTCAAGCTCCACAACTCCATCATTCGGAGCCCAAATCCGAACTTCCATAGGTCAAAATGGGGTAGAACGAGATTCTCTACAACATGGAACCATCAAAACTAGGAAATAACAAGATTAAGTAGATCAAAACCCAAAAATCCGAAAATAAAGTAAATATAGATCTACAAGAATCTAGCCATGGAAAGTGAAAATGCCAAGTTCTAAAGCTAGTCAAAATGCTGTAAAGAAGAGAATGAAGCAATAAAATTGGAGTTCCTCCATGAAGCAAGTTGCACTTGCCTAGACCTCTCTCTCTCTCTTGGTAGGTGAAGGAGTAAATAAGGAAGAAGAAGATGAGTAATGAAGAGAGAGAAAGAAGAAATGGCAATAAATATCAAAGGTGGTGGTAGGTAGGGGTTCACCCCTTAGTTCATGATGAACCAAATAGCAATCCCAAACCGAACCAAGCCAACCCGAACCAAGAATAACCAAGCCATAAAGGAAAGCTAAGCAAGGAAATCAGGCAATACAAGAATAAGTACGTACACGTATTCCAGAATACGTAATACGAACCACAGGCATTACAATAAACGAAGACTGAGAGGACGACCTGGGCAGCTTGATTGTTAGCGGTTCAGAGCGTGGAGTTGTTGGCAAACTAGCGACCCCCAGCTTGGCACCCGATGCTGGATGGGGCATGGTTGGTTCGCTAGAAGTTCCAGGCCTTGCATAGGGGTGACGACCCTTCTTAGAAAGGTGTATCGTTATTGTCTTGTCGGAGGGATTGAGCTTCTCCGTTTGAGGCTGGCCGGCTCTCGGCAGCCTAATTGTCAGCGGCTCCATTGTGGGTCTTGGCACTTGGCCAGACCTTGGCAGCCGGATTATCATTTGCTCTTCTTGCGCCGAGAGGCTGATTGCGTCCTTACGCAGAGTGGCGGTAAGGGGTGCTGACTTGCCAGGTTTACGAGCTTGGAGGTAGATCGTCAGAGGCTCTTCTGATCCCGTGGTTGTCTCGGTACTAGCTTGTACATCTCCTTCACCAAGATGCTTCTTCGACTTTTCGTACAGGCAGGAGTCTGAGTAGTAGGATTCGACCCCTTTGAAGGGATCGATATCAGCAAATTCCGTCCTCACGAAGCCGTGTTTGTCGACATATTTAAAGTATTGGTGCAGCGTGGAAGGCACGATCATATAATCGTGTATCCATGGATGCCCTTAGAGGATGTTGTAAGAAGTATCTGCATCTATGACATAGCAGGTGACTTCGGATTGGAGGTCGCCAATTTGACACTTCAGACGAATTTTCCCAATTGGATAGCTCCTGCCCGAATTGAAACTGCTGATGGCGGTGCTTGTAGGCGTCAGGCGATGCATTGAGATGTGGAGATGATACAGCAGACCCTTCGGGATGATGCTTATGGAAGAGACAGGATCAATGTGCATCCGATCCACCTTTACGTCGTCGATGTATCCAGTGTAGTATAGCGGGCGATCGTGCATGTTGGTTTTGATGAGCATGTCCTGCGGAGTGAAGACGATATTGGGCATTGCACCCGTACATGCACTGTCTTGGAGATCTGCAGGCGAGATCTCTCCTAAGTGGTTGACCTGAGCGAGGTACGCGTCGGCTTTTTGGAGTGCATCGCTCAAAGCTGCACGAACATCCTTAGAGAGTCTCAGAAGCTCGTATAATGACAACTTGGCCGGTGTGTTGGCCAATTGTGCTAAGATGTCAAAGTTGTAGGCCTTCTCCAGTCCTTGGGATGCCTCTTTTCGGAGGGATTTATCAAAGCGAGCCTCCCTCGGCCTAGGCTTGTCGGTCGTTGGAGGCTGAGCCGGCCCCGGAGCGTCGATTGTAGCGGGCTGATAATCTTCTGCCGGGTTGTCAGCCACAGGTTGGGATTGTGCCCCGGACTGCGTGACTACGGCTGTAGCTTCTTCGATGTCCGCCGAGATTGTGCGACAGGACCTGACTTTTCTACTCTTTTTTTTACAGATGGAAGATGATGTGGACCGAGTGACTTTCGATACCAAGTCTGAATGGATCCACATAACCTCCCCTCGTGATGTGGTGAGGGGCACTAGACCAGCAGCCTGATCTCGGGGAGGTGGAAGATTAGCGATCTCCATTCTTGCCCGAGGGATGGGGACTACTCCGTCTTGAGTTTTCGTCGGAGGGAAACTGCCGAATTGTACTGATACCATGTTGGCTGCCACGGTTACCTCTTCGAAATCGATAGCCAGGGCATTCGAATCGATGAGGTTTTGGATGTACCGTTTTAGCTGGTAACAGTCGTGTGTAGCATGGTAGACGTAGCGGTAATAATGGCCGTACTTTGGGTTCTCCATTTCTGCCGGCCGCGGTTCTCGTCTTGGTGGAGGAAGCTGAATTCTGTCTCCTTGTATGAGCATGTCCAAGATGGGCTTGACGTGACCGTCTTCGAAGGAGTAAGTGATTTGCGGCCATTATTTGTCTGCTGGCTTTGGCTCAGGTTTTTGTGCTGTATCGGCCACCATAGCCTGCTTTCCCCTGCTGTCCCGATTGTTGGAGGGGATACCCCCATTATCGTTGTTGGGACGCTTGCTCTTGTTCTCTCCGTCCGAGATGTGCAATCCCAGTTAGCGAGCATTGTTTAGTTGTTCTTCGGCGCTTGTGGCACTGATGATGAACGTCTTCCAATCCTTGAATTGACTTTCGCCCATCCAGAGACTGATTGTTGGAAGCAGTCTCTTTTGGCAAATTTTAATTAAGGAGGAATCCGAGTTTCCAGAGGGCAACTTTATGGCGGTTTGGCGGAACCTCTCGATGTAGTTTCTTGTCAGCTCCTTCTCCCCTTGGACGACGTCCATGAGGGTGGACATTGTGATGTCCTGCCCTACTTCGTAGAATCTCTCCAAGAACATGTATTTGAAGCCGGCGAAGGGGTGGATGCAGTTGTCTGGTAGGTTACGGTACCAGTCGAAGGCGACTCCTTCCAGTGCCCCTATGAATAATCGTCTGAGGATGGCATCGTCATGGGGCAGATGGTCAGTGGTGACCTCGAAGTAAGTGATGTATCGACTTGCTGAGGTCTTGCCATCATAAGGATTGATGTTGAACGACTTATATCTTGGTGGGAATGGAACGTCCCTCCATGCAGCAGGGTACGGTTGCCGTATTCTGAGGTCTTGAGAATTTTTTCGAGCGTGAAACATGGCTCGGAGCTCTTGGACCTCTCTTCTCGCTTCGCGGGCCTCATCCACGGCGGTGGGGGCCGTTGTTTCATGAGGATCGTTGCCCGGGTTTGGTGCCGCCAAATTTGAGTCCGCATTGACCGCGGGACCCGCGCTTGTTTGGCCAGGCGTCCCTCCTTGCAGAGTTGGAAGGGCTACTTTAATCTCGTCTACAGACTTGACCAAAGCAAGCAATATGGCTTCGAGACTATCGATGCATTGGCGATCACTGGAACTTCCTTGGCTGCTGTCTGTCATGAATATCGTCTTTACATGAGGAGAGATGGACGGAGCGGTGGAGGAAGCGCCCTCCGAATCGTACCCCTGTAGTGAGAAGTCATCGGGATATGTGGGAATGTTCTCCTCTGGTTCGAACTCAGAAGGAATAATACCCCCAGTTTTCGAGTTTGCCTCGTCTTGGGAATTATGGACGTCCTCGGGGTCGTCGGGGTTTGCTGCATCTGATGGATGAGTTGTTTCCCCCGGCTCGTCTTTTTGGAACATCGGATTGCTGTGGAGGCTCGGAGGGGTGCTACCCCCAGCCCCAGCAACCCCCTGCGTTGTGGACGATGAATCTCCCACTGTAGCAGATTTTGTCTTAGAGCGAGTACCTTGGAAAACTTCGGTGGTGGGCACCCGTTTGGACGATAGTCTTTTAGTCGCAGTGGTTAAAATCTTCGGGCTAGGAACATTTGCCTTCTTCCCCCTTCCATCAGCGGGGACTTTCCGAGCGGAGTTGCAGGAGGCGACGGGTAGTGCCTCATCTTCTGAAGATGGCTGTTGCAGTCTTTGAAAGATAGACTGTCAGTTTTCTCGTATCGTCGCGCTGTTGCAGCAGCAGTTGACGATGACTTGGGTACAGTGACGTCCGTGGGAGGACTCTTTGCACCCCGATGCATCTTCTCTTTCCTTGCGTTTGTGGAGGATGGCCTCACGCAAGTCAGATGGGTCTGGACCGACCATGTTTGCTCCCGGGATTTTGGAAGACTTTTGCGAACCTTTCTGTCCGTCTGCCGCCGGGGGCTGGACTCGAGTGGGTAGAGTTGTAGCACCCAGTTTCCCAAATGAGGGTAATTTTGAAATTTCATGTTTATAATTATTTTAATAATGATATTTAATTCATGATATAATTTTTGGTGATTTTAAATCATTTTAAAATTATTTAAATCAATGACTTATGGTTTTGACGTTTTGCTAGTGAAACCCTAGAGACTGTTTGACCTAGAGCCTAACCATGTGATTATGATATTTTAATGTCATTTTTGGCCAAGGATATTTTTGCATTTGACCTCTTTGAATTATTTTGATATTATTTTATTATTTATGATATTGTTTTGGGATTATTTGAGTCGGGTTCGAATTTCATCTCAATCTGACTTGTAACGGGGACCCGGGGGTAGTTTGACTCTAGTGAGACCCACACACTAGTTAGGCATGGCCCATATGATATTAATTTTAGTCCACATGATAGAAATATTTTAGTTAGAGGTTAGACTAATTATTATGGATAAGGTTAGTGTGATTAGAGACTTTATAATGACTAATTTAGCCCCAACCAATTAGCCCTTTCCTAATACTCATAGAATAGGTTAGTGGGGGCTTTTGGACTTTTCCTAATAGGACAAAACCACCTTTATGGCCAGCCATAATTAGGATAGGGTTGAGCCTCCCATTTGTCATTATCCATCTATTTTTCTCTCTCTTGTTCTTCTCCAAATTTCTAGAGAGCAATCCCTAGCAATTTCTCCACCAAATCCTTCCATTTCACCACCAAATCTTCTTCTTTCCTTCTCCATTCTAGCCAAGGAGAAAGCTACCCAAGTTTGGGAGGATTCGGAGCTCGTTCGTGTCCTTTTGGAATCTCTACGTGTCGGTGTCGCTCCGGGAAGGTTTTTCTTCGATTCGATCTACCGGGAGGTATAAATCCCTTTTCCTTTTCATTTCCTCATACATATAGGTCTATTTTGAACCCATAGGAATGACCCCCATGGTTGTATCTCTATTTGTGTCCATTTGGAGGTCATAGGAGTGTCCTTTGTGTTGTGGATGTGTTCATGTTACATATATAGATTTTTATATATATATATTGTAATGAGAGTGTATCTTTATTTATATATGTAATAAATGGTTAATGATGATTATATAATCAAGTTTGTGAGTGTGGTTCCTCATATTATTATTGCTATTATTGTTGTGGATAATTAGGATATATATTGTGTATTCTTTTGGCTCAAACTAACTAAATCCGTCATGATTTTTATCCACGTTTTTAATTTCAGCCCTAACTTAGAAATATTATAACTTCTAGCTCAAAGCTCGGTTTAATCTCTCGTTTTTTTTAAAAGAAGCGTAATGAAGTTAGCTTTCCAAAAACATGTATTAATAGGCCTAATTCTTTCTGTAACTTTCTGAAGAATTATTTGAGTGTCAGCTGTACGAAAGACAAATGCGTTCTCGGTGTTTTCGCGATTTCGGGAGTTTTCGGAAACAAAAACGCGATCCGTTTGAAGTTTCGGAAAGCTAACACATAGATCTATAACATACTTTAATCCTAGATTTTAATTCATGCTGAGATGGTACAGTATTGATTATTAGTAGGAGTTACTATTCGACATATGCATTTTGTGCACCCTTGTGTGTAATATAATGTTCTATTTGATTTTAACCCATGTTAATGTATATACATTATGTAATTAAATAGAGAATGCAAGTATAAGTAAATAGTTAAATAAATGATGTATGAGGTGTAAGTATCCTATCTAATGTAAGCATGTATAAGTATGGCTTGTAATGAATATGTAGGTTCCATAGTATGTAATGTATGGTGCATATAGTAGTGCAAGAGAGTAAATGAATGATGAATGAATGCAAGCATGAATGAAATGTAATAATAGATGTAATGTATGCAATATACAAGTTAATGAGATGTAATGTTCTATGTTAACACAAATCCTATATTACCTCATGTACCCCTTACACTATGTTGACACTATCACACTTGACACTTTGTTCACTTACACTTTGACACTCTTTGATATGTATACACTATGTATGCCCATTTAACCCTCACTTGCCCCTTTGCCATGTTCACATACACACACATAGCCTCTTAAATAAGTATTTATGAATACAGTTAACTTAGCTATGTATGTATATTATATATATGTTAGCATATTGTGTTGTAATATATAAGTTTATATAACCATTTGAAATGCCATGATTATAGACCTAATGTTGAATACCAATATATGTATGTGTATATATGTGTAAACATATATAGCTTAAAGTAATAGATTACCTAGTGTATATCCAATGTGAATTCTTGCCTATTTGAGTATTGAATAATTGCATGCTATATAGAGTTGGGTGTATATTGGCTTGTATAGCCTTGTATTGATGTGTGCTTGCTAGGATAGTCTTGGTTAGGCCTAGTAAGACTTGCTGGATTAGGACATGACCTAGTTTGACTAGTGCAGTTGACCAGAGTTGACCAAGGGTTGACTTTGGCCTAGTTTGACCTAGATTCATGTAGAATGCATTGTAGTGCTTTATATTACCCTTCTGGACATGTTGTGACCTGTGCTGTTCTAATTAGGAGCCAGACACCTCTCCTCGGACAGTATCTTTATCTTGGACATTCAGATATCAGGCGAGTACATTCTCTGTTTATTTCATATCCTGCTTAGAATTATTTCCTGCAGTAGATTATTTTACTTGTACTGTCTCATTGGTCACACGGATTGGTACTATATGGATCCCTTCTTGAGATGTTATCCTTAGGGAGCATCGGGTACTCTATGTTTTGTGCATTTCACTTACATGGCATATCACTATGCTTCGTTGATTCTTCGATCACTTGTGACATATACTCTTATGATCACAGAGTCATCCTGGAATCCTTATCCCATTTATGGGTCTACTATGTATCACCTTCGGGGTCTATCATCTTCGGGGTCTATCACCTTCGGGGTCTATCACCTTCGGGGTCTGTACATAGTATCATAACATAACCTGGCTGGATCCTTGTGTATTGATTGGGGGTACGGGAGAGTAGAATTTGGACATATGAATAATACACCAGTAGTTTCTTATCAGAATCATTCCTTAGTGTCTTATCAGAATCATCCCAGGCCATTTACATGTTCATATTGTACTCTGACTCACTAGTCACTGCTAGTTCTCTATGTATAGTAGATATTTCTATTACAGTTCTCTCTCTGTTTACATACTGCATTCTTCAGTACCTGTATCTTACTTTACTGCATGTTATATGTTTTCTAACCTGCTATGATCTGTTGAGATGTATTGTGCTCGCTCCTGTCCTGACTGGACCTGTTGATAAATTTTACAGATAGCCTGGAGGTGCCTGCTAGCCTAGGGGAGACACATTAGAGGTTGTTTAGGTAGTTATTTTATTTTGCCTGGAGTTGTATTTACTTTGTGGATTACTGTATCTTTAACCTAGTTTTGAGATATACTTCTGGGTTCATGTATCATAGACACTTAGACTTCTATCTCCTGTATTTATTTTGGATTTCATGTTTTATCTATCCTTATCATGCTCTACCTTAGATGTGATTGAATTTGTATCTGCTATGTCACCCCATTCGGGGAGTATAAACTGTTTAGTCTTATACTGTTAGATGCACTGAGACCTAGGACAGCGTTCTATCGCCGACACTACGGCGTAGGCTGGGCGTTGTTACGTTCTCGTGCCCTAACTCTAGGGTGCGGGTCGTGACACGGCTGGAAGTCTCAGCCGCATGAGTCTTCTTTATGCGGCTGGATGATATGGCCACATAGATTTTCTTCATACGGCCGGTGGATCTACCCGCATGAGTCTCCTGCATGTGGTTGACAGACTTGGCTACAGAAGTGCTCGGCTTCTTCTTGGGGTGCATAGAGTCGCTTTTTGTCCCTGCAAGTCCAGCATCGTAATGCTTTCCTCTGCCGGACTCGAGGACAGCAGAGTTCTCTATGGTCGAAGTAGAGCCGTATGAGAATCACCCTCGCCGCCTTGGATAGCAGAGAGTACCCCGTCCAGAGCTTATGGAGGAGCAAACGATTTTGGCCTCCACTCGCAGCGAGCTTTCTTTGTACGGGTTCGCTTCTGGATCGGGCCAGCACTTCCTTCAGAGAGCATCTCTTCAAACGCTTGTTGGTCGAAACGGACGACCATCTTCTGTTGCGTGGAGCCAAGCTTGGCTGTATCCGACTGCGTCACCAACTCCTCAGCCGTAGAGAACTTTGTCCCCAGCAGAGTCGCCATCATATTTGCCATTGATTGTAAAAGTACAGAACAGTTTTATGGGAGGACTGAACTTAGACTCACAATACAAACTCGCTTGTACAAAGAAAGCCTAGGGACGAAAGTCTAGGTACAGCAGACTAAGTACAATTATTTATTTTAGATTCTGAGGGGTGACGATAGAGGCTCGGGAAGACGACGACAGCCCTGCCTTACTCCTTGGACGATCGGTATGCAGCCTTGGCTCCAGAAGATTTGCTCGGCATTGAAGAAATGCTCTCTTTGCTCCCTCTCTGCTTTTTTCTCCAAGTCTTCTGATCTCTAAAAGGGGTCTCTCTGGTCACACTCTCTCTGTTGTGTATATTACCAGGGAATGTATCTATTTATAAGGGAACGACACCTTGCTATTTATAAAAATGGGGTGTGATCATTAGGGTTGCCAATGATTGCTTCCTGGAGATGGCAGCGGCCTGTGGATTGGTCAATCTAGGCCATTCGTTTTGATTGTGATGAATCTGGACCATTGAGTGTAGATTACACTAAATCTCATCAGCAATTAATGCTGATTGGAATAAATCTTCCTCATAATGATCTTCTGATGTATACGAATAAATTTAATTTATTCTCCTGCCACGTGTCCCAGATTATTGGGATTTGACCCAATCTTTGATTGTAAGAAATCTGAGAAATTGATCGGCTTAGGACACGTGTCCTAGGAGCCACTGGGGGATCTGAACCGCATGGAGATTAAGCCGCATAAGATTTGGGCCGCATATGGTTTTGGGCCACGTGTCAGGGCTGCCTGGGTAGTGGCCCTCCCTCGAACCTTTGAACCGCATGGAGGTGATCATTGCGAGCCGCATAGGGATACATCCGCCTGAGCCGCATGGAAATGGTCCACTTGAGCCGCATGGGAAGGCCTCCGTTTGAGCCGCATGAGACTGTTTCGGCCTGAGCCGTATAGGACGGCTTCATTCTGAACCGCATGAGAAGTCTTTGCTCGAGCCGCATACGAACGCCCACGTGGCAAGGCCACGTGGCATTTTTATGGATCTCGGGGGATTGTGTCAGAGATCTCTTTCTCTTCCCTAGGGGTCTGTCATTATGACAGAGTCATAATTACCTCTCTTGTGTCAGGGCTATCACTATTTTCAGAGTTGTCAGCCGTCAAAGTTATTAATGCAGCATAGGGCGGAGGGGAACACTGTTATGCCACGTGTCTTCTGAGCCGCATGGGATGTCTCGGGCCGCATAGTCCCTTATGCCGTATGACTCTCTGAGCCGCATGGGCTTTCTGAGCCGCATGAGATTTCCTAACCACATGGATCATTTTCCATGCTTCTACAACCATCGCCGATAGCAGATTGATTCTGACCTTGAAAAACAAACATACTGCCGGCCATAGTACGTTTCGGTAAATTCTGTCTACTGTGCTGATCTCGGGCACAACCCATCTTCGCAGCCACAGAGATAGAAAGCCTGCCAGCAAGGCCTCCCTCGAGATCTTCTGACTACCATGCCTCAGGTGGCTCAAGGTTTCAGTCCCCGCAGGGATGTTTTTGGTCTTTTTGGACAGATACTGATCCGGAGACTTATATGAGATCATTAAACCATTGATCAGATCTGAAGGGATTATCGAACAAGGGTTGATGGTTGGAGCCTTGTTTTCTTGAAATCTCCCCTTCTCGTTCTTGGCTATCCTATTCTCATGGTAGAATAGATAAGTTGTCCATTTAGTAGTATATGCCAAGTGAGATCCGCTGTCATACATACTGGTGCAAATTAAGTAATGGCACATAAGCTCTTGGTAGACCTCAACCAATCGAGGATTTTTCTCTCTGATTTCTGCCAGTTCTTGATTGGAGGGAACATATTCTTCATAGGGCGCTTCACCCATCGGCAGCTTCGAGATGAATTGTATCTCATGCAGGGCGAGACCCATCTCACCTAGTGATGTTGCAAAAGTTCATGTTGAACTCATGTACAACTCCATCAGAGCCAAGAATAGGTTACTGTTCATCTTTATACCTTGGCTCGTAGAGGCTACAGCTTCATACAGACCGATGGCTTCCAAGTCCGTCTTGAAGTTCTTCATGATCCAAGCACTAAGCTGGATCCAATTCTGGTTATAAGGCGACAGCCACCCTGGTAGCCTAGGGTTGGCCTGAGGATATAATACTGCAGCCCTTATGAACTTGTTAATGAACATTTGGGTCTGCACCGGCTGGATCAGAGCTGAATCTTCACTCGGAGTGAATCCAGGTAACAGACCGGAGAAAGGGACGACACCACCGCTAGGAGCACTGATGTGGTAGCCCATGTCATTGGCTCCATCCCTCTTGAAGATGATTCTGCCGGGCCTACCATGACTGCTGGGAGTCAGGTTCTATAGCATCTGTCGAGGATGGGTGGCATGGACAAATACAGACATGAGATAATCTCTAACCATGTTGGGGAGATACATTGCTCTCTCTCCAAACTTGAACACCCAAGCCTCCTTCTTAGGGTGTGTTTATGACTGAAAATCTATCGCATTCCCGAACAAGAAAGTTGGCTTTGCAAATTGTTGGCCATCCAGCGATGTCAACAATTCTCTATTTATCATGGACAACAGCATTCTGTCCCTTTGAGCAGATATCAGTTGTTGTCTCTTTGCAGGATATTCTGGATTCGACTGGAGAAACTCCACATAGGACAGGTTTTCCAAATAATTTGAGCCCACCAGACCAACCGATGAGCCAAATATTTCTGTTAGTGGGTGAATTTGCAAATCCACTGCCAAAAGGAAAAAAAAATCAAGTTAGTGAAAATCTAATTTGAAATTTTTACGCAGATGATTTGGCCTGAGTTTTACGTATAAAGATTAAAGACTCTGACTATGCAAACTTTACGCTTATTAAAGTTGATAAAAACTTTTAAAGTGTAAAAATTCTTTGTTTTACGCAAAGTCTTTTCACTTGTGAAATTTTACGCTGGCACATATTGATGTGAGCGTATTGTGAATTTTACGCTGGCACATATTGATGTGAGCGTATTGTGAATTTTATGCTGGCACATATTGATGTGAACATAATACAAATTTTACGCTGGCACATATTGATGTGAGCGTATTTTAATTTTTATGCTGGCACATATTGATGTGAGCGTATTTTGATTTTTATGCTGGCATGTATAAACGTGGGCGTATGTTTCTATTTTTACGCTGACACAATAAACGTGGGCATATTTTCTTATTTCAAGTTTTACGCTAACACATATAACGTGGGCATGGAGTTTTAAGTTCGATTATTTGATTCTTCTTCTTCTCCGACGAACTCACGGCCGAAGTTAGGTAGTGCTCTACCTTTCATGGTCGGAGCCACAACGGGGTTGGACTGTCGGGGGGCCGCTGATGATGGGGTGTTGGTTTCTGCGTGCTCGGATGTCGACGAAGCGACGGGCTTCTTGCCCTTGCTGCCGGCGGCGGACTTGTTCTTGGGGGCCATCGAGTCGAAATGAGAGTATGAAGGGGAAGAGAATAAAGAGAGATTGAAAATTCGAGAAAGAGTAAAGTTCTCTCTCTACTCAGAAAACTCTATTTATAGAGAATTTTGAATCGGTTCAAATTCCCGAAGTTTACGCTGACGGTTGGATATCTTGACTTTTACGCGGACTGTTGACCGTTGAGTATCCCGAATTTTACGTTGACTGTTGAATATCCCAGATTTTACGCTTCTGTTCAAAGTATTTCAAATGTTGAAAATATTTGAAAGCTTTGAAAGGTGTCTTGTAGGAGCGTAAAAAGTGCTTCATGGACTAAGTCAAAGAAGCTGAGAACTTTACACAAGTCAAACAGAATCAGACTCAGACTTTACGCAGAAATCAAACAGAATAAAACTCTACGCGAGCTACTTTACGCGAGAGCCATCCTCAAAGCTTTTACGCGAGGGACATGCTGTCAAATCATCGTATTTAATGCGCGTGATACTGTTCTGACATAATAATTTTCTGACAGCAGGATTGCACAGAAGCCAAGAGGATTTGATTTACACTAAACCCAACACTTGTCGTTTAGTGTGCAGACAAGCTACTTTACGCTCAAGAAATTGCTTCTTTTACGCACGAAAGCTATTTCGAGCTTTTACGCTCAAGGCTGTTGTGCGCGTAAAGTTTATTTGAGCTAATTTTACGCTCAAGGCTGTTTTCAGCCACTTTACACGGGAAGTCTATTTTGGTCTATTTTACGCCCAGTCTGCTACTTTATGCAGAAAGTATATTTTGGATCATTTTTTACGCCCGATCTTTTTTGGCTATATGAGAACGTGGTCTGCTTACGTGGCTTTCATTCCACACTTATTGAGGAACGTGTGTACGTGCTCTCTTCATTTTGTTAAAGTAGTGGGACACGTGTCACTATGCGTAGCGATCAAAACTCTACATGGGATACGTGTCATCATGCGTAGAGGATGATTTTCATCGTGGGTGACAGTTACTCGCGTAGAGATCCAATTTTGTTGCTTTTTACGCACAGAGGGTCCAGTCTATAAATAGACTTATTTTTAACACAGACATGATCAAGAGATCAAGAGAGATAGGAGAGGAGATTCTGAGAAAACTCATACTTTCAGAGTGATATTCCCAAAAGCATTTTTTTAACTTTTTTCAGGAACAAGGTGAAGTAAAGAAGGAAAGCATTCGACTGTGCCATCAGTGCCGTTGCTCGATACCTTTCTGGTAACTTAGTTCTTCCGATTGTTCTTCTTCTTCAAGCAGTTTTCTTCATCATCATCGTATGGTCCAAGGAACAAAGTGATCGCTCTCAGATCAGACTTCCATAGCAATACTTTCCAGAAACAATTTTGTACTTTTGTACTTTTTCTAGTTTTCTTTCAAAAGACAATTTTAGGTATTTTGTTAAGTAAAACAGACCGCACACGAAGAATGCTCCGCTTTTCATTCGGCATTCGTTCGCCACGTGCCCCTTCTTGTGGCAATGATCACAGATTACTCGGTCCCTTCCCTGGTAGCTGCCTCCATTGTCGTAGTTTGGACGCTGGTGAGCATTATTACCTTCTGTATTATCGTGGCACTTCTGAATATAAGTATGTACAGCACCGGTAGCGACTGGAGGTTATTGAGGCTCGAGGTGGAGGGCATGATTGAGCGATTCACTAATTGTTTGGTACTCAGGGACAGTCACATGAGCAAAAATAGAAGGCCTTAGGCTCACTTCGAATCTCCGTGCTTAACTCACTGCCGTTGGTTGATAAACGCAAGCAAATTGGACCAGCCTGTTGAATTTTGCAGCATACTGGCGTACTGTCATATTTTTCAGCTTCACCTACATGAACTCATTCTCTTTCACCTGACGGATCACCATTGGCAGATACTCGACTTCGAAAGCCTTGCCGAATGTAGTCCAAGACATTGGCATGGTGGAGTCATCACGACGGATCATTTGTTTTTGTACAGCCCACCTGTCATGCTCGTTCAACCGAAGTTAAAGTTGAGCACAAGTGACTTTCTTGGCTTCAAAGATGCCGAGAAGCTCAAAATTATCTTCGATCTCTTGTAGCCAATCGATGTTGAAAAATGGGTCTTCTGTGCCGGAGAAGAAAGTGCGAACGCCTTCTTTAAGTTGGTGATGTCGAAGGTGTTATTCTCTGGCGGTTCAAGCTAAGGCAAAGGCTCCCTGGGTGCGACTTCAGAGGGTCATATCACAGGTTCAACAGTGTAGTACCCTGCTCCGCAAAGGCACTAGATAAACAGAGAAATCGAATTTGCTAGCTCTGCAATAGAAGACAACTGATCTGGGTGAGTGGACAAAGTCTCATTTTATGATTCGCTTACACCTAATAATAATATGAGTTTTTGATTGAATGCTATTGCTAATAACAAGATGGTAAATCATTGAGTATGCTTATAAGAGAATCCACATACTGCCATACTAAGAACAAGAAAAGAGATAACATGTATGCTAAAAAGAATTGTTGTCTGCTAATAAGAAACGAATTGATGCCTGTATGCTAAAGAAAGATTGTTGCCTGATAAAAAGAAATGAATGTTTGTTATGTTAAATCAACTGAGATGTTGCCATGCTAATATAGATCTTTGTTCTGAATATGACTCATTGTCATGCTTGATAAGAAAAGAGAGAAGCTGTTGGCTATGTGATCTGAAAAGAAGAAGGCACGAAATGAACGTATCGTACATCTGTTAAGGCACAAAATGAACGTGTCGATATTTGCTAAGACACGAAATAAAAGTGTCGCATATCTGAAAGATCTGATCAAAATCTGTTTCATCTGATAGAAATGCTAGAGCATATGCATTGGTCTCGGATAAATTGTGCACAAATATCGTCTCGCGGATGGATTCTTGGGACGCCTTGAACCACTCGGCCTAGGAGAGATTAGGACACCCTGAGGTAAAAGAGACCTCGCGATCAGGGGGTGTTGAGTCCTTAGCGACGAACTGAACCAAAGAGCAGAGGCTAATCATGGGATTTTCTATGGACCATCATATAGATAAGTGTTGATTGGTGCAGAGCTGAACCGGAGAGTCACAACTGCCAATCGAGTCCGCATGTGTCAAGAATGTTTTGCTAAGAGCTAACGATGCAGAGACGAACATGAAATAAGAATGTTGGTTATGTTATGTTTATGCTAATCCTTGTCTTATGCAGGAATCGACCGTCGACTATGGTAAGAATAACTGAAAAAGTGATACATTCGTTGCTAAGTTTATTGAACATGAGTTGCGTAAAGAATAAATAGTTGCCAAGAATTGCTATATTCCATCCAAAGATGTTATGAAAATCATGCTTGTAATCTGACCTTGAGAATGTCTTGAATAAGAGAAAAGAATGCTAATGTTATTGTCCCTAATAAAATGATATGGTTCATGAAACAAGCTGCGCACTACACATGAAATGAATAGTCATCGTGCTTGAATTGAACAGTCCCTTGTATGCTTGAAATGAAATGAAATGAATTATGGCTTTTCAAATATGTTTTCAAAAGAGATGTAAACTGATTCTGTATACATGAAAGGAACATAGGTAAAAAGTAGCAAGATCACATCACAATAAATGTTTTCTTACTAAATGAACAGTAATCGTTTCAGACAAATGTAGCCCTTTGTTCACAATCACCAGTATGTTGATATACTGGCCCACCATCAGTCTGCATGTAGGTACAAGACGCATCGAGAAGAATAGTCCAAAGCGATAGCCCGAGCCTCATCCCCAGGAGCCAGAAATCAGAAGAGATGCCAAGAGAAGTACATCTATTGCCAAGAGTTGGTTTTGTATATAAAGGGATGTAATGTATAGGAACGAGATCATTGTCATCTGTAATATTTCTGAGAGAATGTAAACATTATATCAGAGAGAATTGAGAGCTTGTAATCTGCTCAAATGAAATCAATAAAGAGAATTGTGAAGAACAGGTAGGCAACTCTAGAGGGGGGTGAATAGAGTTTATAACAATAATAGCCAAATGAAAGTTAAACTCTTTTCACCAACAGTAAATAATCAGAGTAGTAAATGCAGAAATAGAAATATCAAGATAGCATACGCAAACACAATCATTTTTAACTTGGTTTCCCTCGTGGAGAACTAGTCCAGGCCTGAGAACTCTAGCTCAGGATTAAATCCACTATTTATAAAATAGTAGATACACCCCGTGTCTTTTCTTCAGAAGAGCACGTCAACTTTTTACAAAGATCGCTATGGCGATGCTTGGAATTTTTTAAGTGACTTTCTTGACTCTTGCACAAACTCCTAACTGAATAGCACTGAGAACTTTGAGGCTTAGGAAGCTTTTGGCAAGTAGATGAGAAGGTTAAGACTTGTATGAGGCTTATAGAGAAGAGAAGAGAAGATAATTGGATGTTTGAAAATAAGAGAATTCAATGCCTATTTATACTAGTTGGGATAGGCAGAATTCGGCCAGAATTCTGTGTCAAGAATTCAAATTTTTGGCCGTTGGACAACTAGCATACAACAAACCCTAAAAATTAGGGTCCTGTAATTTAGGGGACAGAGTTCGGCCCGAACTCTGTGTGGAGACAGAGTTCGGCCCGAACTTTGTCTCCATTGGACAGAAAGTTCAAATAGGCTTTTGTGGGCTACTTTAGCTTGGTGGAGCTTTTGGTTTTGTTTGGGGATAATATTTAAGCCCATACTACTCAGTGCTACTCAGTTTACATTTGGCTAGACTTAATAAATATAAAATAATACAGACTCACAAACTGAGTACGCTGCAGGAGAAAGACGACGTCTGTCTAGCAATGAGATCTGTCTTGATGTGTCATATTGAATTATGACAAGTATTATATTGTCAATTTGTCAATATTTGGTTGACTGTGATTTGGGTCAACAATCTCTCCCATATTGATAATTGACAAAATGATATTTGTATATTCAATATTCAGACCTGGACACAAGATGAAAGTAGTAGACATGCAGTAGCTCCCCCGTAATAATAGCTCCCCCATAAACATAGCTTCTCTGTAAGCCAATGTTCCTTATCCTGATATACATAATCTCCTCCAAAACATAGATATCGTACAAGATACACAAGATATCACACAATATGATCGAAATTGATAGAAATATTAATATATCAAATAGATCTCCCCATTTTGGCATTTATCAATTATGCATAGCAAAGATGAGCACAGACAGGTAGAAGACTGTATAAAAGATTAACTGGCAAGAACACAATAATAAGGATATAATAACTACAGTTAAAATCTAAAGATCCACAGAAACAGAAAGTATACGAAAACAAGAAAATCAAACTACATAATCATAAGTCCATAATGCATAAAAATAAGATCATCAGCAGCAGGAACCACATCCATCATAGAGCGTGAGATGGTCCAGCGGCGTCAGATAGATCAGTATTCGAATGATGAGGATCCACGAAAGCTGCATCCGGATCAAGATATCGCATGACCTAAGGGTCGTCGATACGGTACTCGTCGCGAGATGGATGCCGCTCCATAGGAAGGGACATAGAGGGATGCCAAGACATGGTGTACCGGATGTCATGTAATGAGTTGCTGATGGCACTCATCTGCAAGGTGGTACGATAGTCGAGCTGGGTCCAACGATCGTCCTCCAACATGAAACGATCGCGAAGCATGGTCTGGATAGCTCGAGAGTAGCAGGAGGTGCGGACGCAGGTTGTCCAAGAGCAGGTGCATCAGCCTGAGCATCAGAACCAGAATTCTCGGACTCAATAGGAGACCCGACAGCTGCCTGAAGCCGCCTTGCCTTAGACAGAAAGGCAGGGGCTATAAGGAACTGGCACTCATCGAGAGAAACATGAAATGCACGAAAGGCCATCGGCAAATAGAGAGCATATACCAATGATCGAGACCTCTTCCTTGCATTAATCATCCAGTCCATCATAGTGCATGGAAGGTTGAACGGAACATGGAAGTGAAGGTGATACAAAGCAGACATCTCAAAATACGAAACTTTATCAGTCGATCTCGCTTTGGACAAGATCGTGGAGAAGACGATACGATGAAGCTCGTAGAAATAAGGGTTAAAGAATTTTGTAAGTAACTTGCGTGGATGTGTGTTTGGGGTACACAAATCGTCCTTGAAACTCTCAAGGGATGATCCATTGGGAAATTGAAACGTGTGTGCATCGACAAGCTTCTCCCAAGAGTTGGGTTCCGGAATCTCGAGATATTTCGTAAGTTCAAAATCATCGAACGAGATGTCAATTCCGGCAACACGAGAATATATTCGTGTGTCATCAAATATGAGATTGCAATAAAACATTTGAACAGCATTCAAGTAAATAAGTGAAGTTGTAGAAACTAACTCATCAAGACAAAGATCATGAAATAATGAGTCATAACGAGAAAATATAGTAAAGTTGATGGGATGGCCCGTGCACACAGTCCGTGAACGAAAATCATTAAACCATTCATTTGAGGTGTCCAATGAAACAAAAATTCGATCATCGAATATGTTGGGGTCATTGGGTTATGGTGGATTTAAAAGTGGATGAATAGGTTGATCATCTCGAGGAGGAGGGTTGGATGAGGAAGCACCCTCGGTTCTAGACCTCTTTTCTATATTGAACAACCTAGGTGCCATTTAATAATGAAAGGAAATTTGAAATTGAGATGGAGAGAAAGAGAGCGTTAAACCTCAATAGAGTAGTAGAATATGAAAGAGAATGATGCACAAGCAATGCTCCTTGAGTTTGGGGAAGAAACCCCTACTAGATTGATAATTCTAGGGTTAGGGTTTGGAGATGATAAAGTTTGGGAGGTTTTAGAAGAGGTAATGGAGAGGGGAGAGAGGGAGAACCCGAATATATAAAAGGGGGTTCGACTGGTCGGGTGGATCCTGGACCGTAGGATCAAAATGGAAGGATGGCTGAGAGCAACTGGAAGTTATGGAATAGCCAGACCGAATTTGGCCCAAACTCTGTGTGAGGTAGAGGTCGACCCAAGTTCTGTGTTCTGGGACCAGAACGAAAAGCAGTTTAAAAACAGTTTGAACACATTTCTAAGTTGGAGAAAATGGATAGGAGTTATAAGGATTAAAAGAAAATGGCCAAGATAGAACTTGCAAATGAAAATTAAATAGAGTAAATGAAAATAAAGTTAGAAAATTTGAATTAAGCAAGTTATAAATGAAACTGAACCATGTAATAAACAAGGATTTATGACACAAATTATTACGATGAAACTGTCATGGGGTAGCTGCAGGGGCCGGATCCCAGCTAGCAGTAGTCCGAAGACTAGTGCACCGTGTCGCTTAGGCTTTTATGCCTTGTTGTCAGAAGGACCCTTTCGGCTTGTACCCATAGCAAAGTCATCGTAAAGAAACATGACATAATCGATATTTACGCAGGTCAATTTAATGAATAATCGTTTCATCCAAAATTTCTAATTCATGACAAAGAAAGTTGAATCGCTCTTCGAATAGTAGTTTAGTAAAGAAATCTGCCAGCTGATGATCAGTGTCAATAAATTCTAAATTTATAGTGCCATTCTGTTGATGATCACACAAAAAGTGGTGACAAATTTTAATGTGTTTCATGCGTGAGTGACATATAGGGTTCTTCGTAAAGTTGATAGCGCTAGTGTTTTCACAGAATATAGGAATGTGCATAAAAGATAGGTTGTAGTCTGTAAGGGTTTGCTTCATCCATAGAATTTGTGCACAATAACGACTAGCTGCGTTATATTCAGCTTCTGTTGTGGATAGTGCGACAGAATTCTGATTCTTGCTAAACCATGAGACTAGAGCCTTGTCTAATAAATGACACGTACCGCTCACACTTTTACTATCGATTTTGCATCCCACAAAATCAGCATCCGAATAACCAATAAGGTCAAAGAAAGTAGATTTGGGATACCATAAGCCCACTGTAACAGTACCCTTAAGGTATCGAAAGATACGCTTAACGACGGACATGTGTGATTCCTTAGGACTAGCTTGATAGCGAGCACACAGACAAACACTAAACAAGATATCGGAACGACTAGCAGTTAGGTAAAGTAGACTACCTATCATACCTCGATACTTACGTTGGTCAACAGGTTTACCGTTTTCATCAGGTTCCAGCTTGGTCATAGTAGCAATAGGGGTGCTGATTAGTTTGACGTTGTCAAGATCAAACTTCTTCAACATATCTTTTGTGTATTTTGACTGGCTGATGAATGTTCCTTGCAAAGTTTATTTGACTTGCAATCTAAGAAAGTAGGTGAGCTCCCCCATCATGCTCATCTCAAATTCGTTCTTTATACACTTAGCAAAATCTTGGCATAGATTTTCATTAGTGGACCCGAATATGATATCATCAACATAGATTTGTACTAAAAGAATGGTGTCCTGAAAACTTTTGATAAAAAGTGTAGTGTCAATCTTCCCTTTTGAAAAACCGTTATCTAGTAAGAAATTGCTTAGGCGTTCATACCAAGCTCTGGGGGCTTGTTTGAGGCCATATAGCGCTTTCTTGAGTTTGAAAATATGGTCAGGAAATTTATGATTTTCAAAACCAGGGGGTTGTTTTACAAAAACTTCCTCCTTAATAAAACCATTTAGAAACGCACTTTTGACATCCATTTGGAAAAGTTTAAAATTCTAAAAGTTTGCAAAGGCACAAAGCATCCGGATGGATTCAAGTCTTGCAACAGGGGCATACGTCTCATCGTAGTTGGTACCTTCCTCTTGGTTGTATCCTTGAGCTACTAGACGAGCTTTGTTGCGAGTGACTGAACCATCTTCATTTACTTTGTTACGAAAAACCCATTTAGTACCAATAATTGAATGGTTAGCTGGTTTAGGAAAAAGTTTCCATACTTGGCTTCTTTCGAATTGGTTGAGGTCTTCTCACATAGCTAAAATCCAAAACTCATCATTAAAAGCTTCTAAAACAGTTTTAGGCTCAATTTGCGAAATGAAAGCAGTGCTAGCAATAGAATCTCTTAACGATGATCGAGTACTCACTCCGCGTGATACCTCACCTATTACCAAGTTTTCTGTGTGTGACGGCTTGAATGCGAACTTCTTCGGTAAGCCCTCTAGAGAATTAGTTTCAGGGTGGTATTCATCGGCGTGGAAGTTGATGGTTCAACATCATCGTCGAGGATAGCTGCTGTACTATTTTTCTCATCAAAAGTTATATTAGTAGATTCTTCTACAATTATTGAGCATTTGTTGAACACTCTATATCCCTTACTCTTGGCAGCATAGCCAAGAAAAATACCATCGTCAGCTTTGGCATCAAATTTGCCTAAGTTGTCTTTGGTGTTTAGGATAAAACAACGACAACCAAACACTCTAAAATATGAGACATTAGGAGTCCTACCAAACTGAAGCTTGTAGGTTGTTTTCTTCGAAATAGGTCGAATAAGCACCCTATTTAAAACATGGCAAGCTGTATTGACAACTTCTGTCCAAAAATATTTCGAAAGTGAAAATTTATTCAGTATGTCTCTAGCCATATCGCCAAGAGTCTGATTCTTCTGCTCCACAACACCATTTTGTTGAGGAGTTCGAGGACAAGAAAACTCATGATCAAAACCATTTGTTTCATAAAACTTTTCAAAATCAGAATTTTCAAATTCGTATCCATGATCACTTCAGATTCGCGTAATCATGTATCCTTTTTCGTTTTGGACCTTTTTGGCAAAAATTTTGAAAACTGAAATAGCATCGCTTTTATTTGAAAGAAAGAAAACCCAAGTAAATCTTGAAAAATAATCTACTATAACAAAAGTATAGAGTTTTCCACCAAGATTGGCTACTCTACTGGGACCAAATAAGTCCATGTGCAATAATTGCAAGGGTCTAGTAGTACTTACAGTGTTTATGGATTTAAATAAAGATTTGGTTGCCTTATTCAGTTCACATTCAGCACATATCGTGTCCTTCTTGAATGTGATGTCGGGCAGACCTCTTACTAGCTTCTTTATCGATAGCCTGGATATAGTATCTATATTGGCATGACCAAGACGCTGGTGCCATAACAGTCTTTCATCCTTGTGGACGTAAAGACATCTTCCTATACTATTAATATTTCTAGATAGATCGAAAATATAAATGTTATCTTCTCTTATCCCTTCAAAAGCAATGTCTTCCGTTGACCTATCATAAATATAGCATTTATTTTGTCCAAACTTAATATCAAATCCATGATCAGCAAGATGACTTATGTTGAGCAGGTTATGCTTTAACTCGGTCACTAAGCAGACATCCTTTATTATAGGAGAAAGAGGATAACCAATAGTACCATTACCTATGATGTAGCCCTTTAAATTGTTACCGAAGGATACATACCCTTCCCTCTTCATCGATAGTGATGCAAAAAGATTTGCATCTTCCATCATATGTCGCGAGCAGGAAGGTCCACCTACATCACGAGTAGATGTGACATTTGGTACCCAAGTTCTTGTAGGTCCTGAAATGTTAGTCTTCGATACCCATGCATATAGATTAATATCAACTAATTTCCTGATTCTACACAGTGGTGAGATATGACCATGTAATCCACAGTATGTGCAAGTAGCATTCCTATTTGTGTTAGGAGCAGGTTGATGGTGATGTCTATATGTAGTATGGTGATAGTTGTGTACAATAGCAGGATAGTGACTATATGCAGCAGCAGGATGATAGTTATGTCTATGTGCAGCATGGTGATAGTTAGCAGAATAGTGACTATGTGTAGCAGAAGGATAATAGTTATGAGTAGATTAAGAATGGTGTGTATGTGTATGTGGTTTACGTGCTGCATGGGAGTATGTGTACATATAAGCATGGTTATGTGTTGTATGTGGGTGACATGTTTTACTATTATGAGTGGTCTTATGTTTTGTGTGCATTATGTGACTGTATGATTGGGTTTGAGGTTGAGCAACCTATTTTTCCAATCTGATCTCTAATTTCTTAGAGACAGAATTTAGTTCATTACACTTAGCATTTAGAACATCAACCTTAGCAATAAAGATCTTGTGTTTGTTCTTTTCTTCAGCAAGCTCTTTGTTGAGTGCTGAGATCTCACGTATTTGCTTTTCAATACGTGCTTCGGCATCATGTAAGCTGAACTTAAGCTTGGACACCTCATCAGTAACTTCCATGGGTGGAGTGTCTCTAACATTATCAAGTAGAGAAGACAGATTTTGAATCTCTATTTCATAGCCTTTGATTTTCTCCTTGGCATGCTTATATTTACTAATGACTTTCTTGTGATCATTTAGTAAGTCATTAAAAGCATCGCCAAGTTCACAAAACTAAAGTTATCAAGAGTTTCGCTAGTTACCTTGTCAGATGTTGCCATTATGCAGACATTAGCGGTGTCTTAAGGAGAGTCATCTTCTTCCTCAGAATCACTTGCTTCGCTTTTGTGCCAAATACTGGTGTTGGCGTACTTTCTTGAAGAAGGCTTCTTGTAGGGCTTCTCCAATCTATTACCTTTCTTTGCGAAGCGACAGTCCTTTCGAACGTGTCCAGTCTTTTTGCAGCCGTAGCACGTTGGTTCTTCATCGTCGTCTTCTTGTTGTTCCTTCTTTCTTCGATTGAAGTGAAGGAACTTCTTGAAGTTGCGGACTAGAAGAGCTTGATCATCACCTTCAGAATTGTCGTCAGTCTCTTCCGGATCAGCCCTTCGACGATAATCTTTTAGGGCAATCTCTTTTGCCTTTAGAGAAGGTTCATCGAAGTCTTTGAGGTCGAGCTCGTGGGTCATCAGCTTTCCCATCAAAGTTTTCGTAGATATTTTGGTGAGATCATTGTCTTCTATGATAGCCGTTACCTTAGGGTTCCAGATCTTCGGTAGCCCCCTAAGTAACTTGCGGATCTTCTCATGATTGGAGTATTATTTGCCAAGAGATGACAGAGGATTGATGACGTCAAGGAACCTTGTGAATATTTGGGTGATCGTCTCATTCGGCTTCATCTTGAATGCCTCGTATTCTTGAGTAAGATGACTAATTTTAGATTCCTTGACTTGAGTGGTTCCTTCATGCGTCAGTTCTAGAAGCTTCCATACTTTGTGCGAGGTGGTGCATGTCGAGACCCTGTTAAATTTATTTCTGTCTATTGCACAGAAAAGAGCATTAATAGCTCTAGCATCTAGACTCGCCTGTTTCTTTTCCTCGTCAGAATATTTTTTTGTTGGGTTTTTCGATGAGATCTCCCTCGACAACTATTCTAGCAGACTTTTTGTAACCATCGGTGACAATGGTCCACAGGTCAAAGTCTAGAGACTTGAGATAGAAACTCATCCTAGTTTTCCAATAGGTGTAGTTGGTTCCATCAAATAGGGGTGGCCTATGAGTGGACTGTCCTTCACCATGATTGGAAAACATAGGTTGTGTGGTTTCCATGGATCAGCTCTAGGATGTTAGTCCTTGTAAAGAGAACATAGCTCTGATACCAATTGAAGAACATGCAGGCAACTTTAGAAGGGGTGAATAGAGTTTATAATAATAATAGCCAAGTAAAAGTTAAACTCTTTTCACCAACAGTAAATAATTAGAGTAGTAAATGCGAAAATAGAAAGATCAAGAGAGCATACGCAAACACAGTCATTTTTAACCTGGTTTCCCTCGTGGAGGACTAGTCCAGGCCTGAGAACTCTAGCTCACGATTAAATCCACTATTTGTGAAATAGTAGTTACACCCCGTGCCTTTTCTTCAAAAGAGCACGTCAACTTCTTACAAAGATCGCTGTGGCGATGCTTGGAATTTTCCAAGCGACTTTCTTGACTCTTGCACAAACTCCTAACTGAATAGCACTAAGTACTTTGAGGCTTAGAAAGCTTCTGGCTAGTAGATGAGAAGGTTAAAGCTTGTATGAGGCTTATAGAGAAGAGAAGAGAAGATAATTGGATGTTTGAAAATGAGAGAATTCAAGGCCTATTTATACTAGTTGGGATAGACAGAATTTGGCCAGAATTCTGTGTCAAGAATTCAAATTTTTGGCCGTTGGACAACTAGCATACAACAAACCCTAAAAATTAGGGTACTGTAATTTAGGGGACAGAGTTCGGCCCGAACTCTGTGTGGAGGCAGAGTTTGGCCCAAACTCTGTCTCCATAGGATAGAAAGTTCAAATGGGCTTTTGTGGGCTAGTTTGGCTTGGTGGAGCTTTTGGTTTTGTTTGGGGATAATGTTTAAGGCCAGAATACTCAGTGCTACTTAGCTTACAGTTAGCTAGACTCAATAAATATAAAATAATACAGACTCACAAACTGAGTACGCTACAGAAGAGAGACGACATCCGTCTTGCACTGAGTTCTGTCTTGATGTGTCATATTGAATTATGACAAGTATCATAACGTCAATTTATCAACATTTGGTTGACTGTGATTTGGGTCAACAAATTGTTCCTTATTACTATTGTGTTCAATTCATATATCTGCAAAGTGTCCGCTGCTTCTTCAAATATCTGTACTATGTTCTGCTGCATATTGTCTATCTTGTCTTGTTACAGGTCATAGCCTTGTGCAAGCACAACTTTGGCTTGCACAGCATCACGTCTAAGCGGGGACGAATGGTCTTACAGAGTCTGAAGCGAGGACGAAAGGATTCTACGGGATCGGGGTGTAACAGAATGGTATCAGAGCAACGCGATCCTCTGGCCAATTTTGATTCAATTGAATTCGAACATGTTCTCCTGATCAAAATTCCTTTGCCTATTCGATATCAATAATGAGATGAACGTTCCATACAATGAGTCTGTAAATATTTTTATGATGCCGGCATATATTTTATTGATTTGATTGAATGAGATATTTTATTAAACATGAGCTTTTGATACGAAATGAATCGTGATTTCATGGATTGATGTTGACGAAGGATGAGGACTATCACTGCTAAGGATGTCGTAAGTTTCTCCTTAAGTTTCGAGAACAAAACTTTTTTTTCGGTGGGTAATTATGTAGTGCCCTGCTCCGCAAAGGCACTATATAAACAGAGAAATCAGATTTATTGGCTCTGCAAGAGAAGACGATTGATCTGGCTGAGTGGACAAAGTCTTATTTTATGATTCGCTTATGCCTAATAAGAATATGAGTTTTTGATTGAATGCTATTGCTAATAACAAGATGGTAAATCATTGAGTATGCTTATAAGAGAATCCACATGCTGCCATGCTAAGAACAAGAAAAGAGATAACATGTATGCTAAAAAGAGTTATTGTCTGCTAATAAGAAACGAACTGATGCCTGTATGCTAAAGAAAGATTATTGTCTGATAAAAAGAAACGAATGTTTGCTATGTTAAATTAAATGAGATGTTGCCGTACTAATATAGATCTTTGTTCTGAATATGACTCATTGTCATGCTTGATAAAAAAAGAGAGAAGTTGTTGGCTATGCGATCCAAAAAGAAGAAAGGCACAAAATAAACGTGTCGTACATCTGTTAAGGCACGAAATGAACGTGTCGTATATCTGCTAAGGCACGAAATGAACATATTGTATATCTGAAAGATCTGATCAAAATATGTTTCATCTGATAGAAATGCTAGAGCATAGGCATTGGTCTCAGCCAATTTATGCACAAATATCGTCTCTCGGGTGGATTCTTGGGGTGCCTTGAACCACTCGGCCTAGGAGAGATTAGGGCATCCTGAGGTAAAAGAGACCTCGCGATCGGGAGGTGTTGAGTCCTTAGCGACGAGCCGAACCAAAGAGTCACAACGGTTAATTATGGAATTTTCTATGGACCATCATATAGATAAGTGTTGATTGGTGCAGAGCTGAACTGGAGAGTCACAGCTGCCAATCGAGTCTACATGTGTCAAGAATGTTTTGCTAAGAGCTAACGATGCAGAGACGAACAGGAAATAAGAATGCTGGTTATGTTATGTTTATGCTAATCCTTGTCTTATGCAGGGATGGACCGTCGGCTATGGTAAGAATCACTGAAAAAGTGATACATTCGTTGCTAAGTTTATTGAACATGAGTTGCTTAAAGAATAAATTGTTGCCAAGAATTGCTATGTTCCTTCCAAAGATGTTATGATAATCATGCTTGTAATCTGACCCTGAGAATGTCTTGAATAAGAGAAAGGAATGCTAATGTTATTGTCCCTAATAAAATGATATGGTTCATGAAACACGCTGCACACTACACATGAAATGAATAGTCATCGTGCTTGAATTGAACAGTCCCTTGTATGCTTGACATGAAATAAAATAAATTGTGGCTTTTCAAACATGTTTTCAAAAGAGATGTAAACTGACTCTGTATACATGAAAGGAACATAGGTAAAAAGTAGTAAGATCACATCACAAGAAATGTTTTCTCACTAAATAAATAGTGATCGTTTCAGACAAATGTAGCCCTTTGTTCACAATCACCAGTAGGATGATATACTGATCCACCATCAGTCTGTATGCAGGTGCAAGATGCATCGAGAAGGATAGTCCAAAGTGATAGCCCAAGCCTCATCCTCAAGAGCCAAAAATCAGAAGAGATGCCAAGAGAAGGACGTCTACCGCCAAGAGATGGTTTTGTATATAAAAGGATGTAATGTATGGAAATGGGATCATTGTAATCTGTAATATTTCTGAGAGAATGTAAACATTGTATCAGAGAGAATTGAGAGCTTGTAATCTGTTCAAATGAAAGAAATAAAGAGAATTATTCCTTGTTACCATTGTGTTCAATTTATATATCTGCAAAGTGTCTACTGCTGCTTCAAACGTCTGTACTATATTCTGCTGTGTATTATCTATCTTGTCTTGTTACAGGTCTTGGCCTTGTACAAGCACAACTTAGGCTTGTATGGCATCACGCCCAAGCGAGGACGAACGATCTCACAGAGTTCGAAGCGAAGATAAAAGGATTCTACGGGATCGGGGCGTTACAAACAGTATGGGTTACAGAATTCTTGTTGGTCACGACCGTTTGCACTAACTGTCGTAGCGTGTCAAGTTGCTCTTGCTGCATCTTGAACTACAATTTGAATCATGCTTCAAATTAGGCATGTCGCCTTTCGGACTGCAGGCACAACTTTTTGCTTTCTTATTGAAATCTTGCGGCATGCCTCTGCTGCATTTCGAGCATATGCAACATCCACTCCATATGACTAGGCTTCGAAAGGCATCCTTCCTATCAAGTTAACAGAAGGCTCGGCTTCGGAACTACTTGAGTCGCTGGACATGCTCGCCTCGTCCTCTGCCGGAGGTTCCGCAACTTCTAGAATAAGAGACAACTCTTGTTAGTTTCAGAAAATGTCCTGGGTTCACCGTATGGAACAACTCACCTCTTCGACACGAGGTCAACGGTTTGAGACTAGAGATTCGAGACTGGAGGCCAAGGACATAAAGTCGTGCTCTGATACCATTATTTTATGCCCCGATTCCGAATAATCGATAGTCATCCATCGGGCATGATGACGTGCGAACCTAGATTGCGATTGCACAAGGCATAGTCATAAGGTTATCCGAAACACAACATCTAAGAGAGTACGTAGAGAAATTAAACACACTTTGAGACAAAAATTTGTATTTTATTGATAATAGACATCATTTTACATGACTCTATTACAATCATGCCGTGCAGGCTTCCAACATGATTCGATTACAAAATGAGCGTCGATGAGATAGTCGTTCCATACATGCATCCCTTAATTTACAATAAAAGTATTCCAACCACTTGGAATGGAGGAAAGTTGAGACATCTTCTTGGACAGTTTACAGAGAGTCTTCAAAAGTTGAGTAGCTGTCCATATTCATCCCATGTCACGAGTATTAGTTCAAGCAGTAAAAGGGTATGAAGGTCACTGGCAATGTCAAGCCATCATGGACTATAGTTGGGTTAGACGACGATCCTTTCGCAGTGGATAACGAGCCCTACTCAAAAGTTCCCGACTCACTTGCGCTAGTCCTACTGGCACTTGATAAACTCGTTCCTCCCGGGCCGAATCGATTCTTTGGCCTAGGCAACCATTCGAGGAAAATACACCTTGTGCATAAGTTGTCCAATGACCGTACTATTATTCTTTGAAACTTAGCCATTTTTACGAACTTAGCCTTATCGTTGCGATACACGTTAATCGATTCAATCTTTTATTTGCATATAACTAAGTAAATGTGGCATAAGAGAGCATGAATCACTTTCATGTTTAGCAGTTCTATGACAAGTGTTTCATAAAAAATTGTGCCATAATTTATTGTGCCACTCACCTTAGTCTTGCTTTAGGTGAGGGACTGGTTGGCCGTGCTTGGACGTCACCTACACGATCACCTGTAATCGTAAAAGCAACTAATTAGAATATTGTGCCATTCAAGGAGTTCAATACGAATGCGAAGTTCAAAAATGTAAGCCATAAAAACCATCGAAAACATTCACGAAAACGTATTCACAAAAACCAAAGCCAAAGAGCAAGTGCGGCATAAAAAGCAGAGCAACGGAAGGTCTCTCCCGACTCAGCCGTAGAGTCTATACTCGAGGCACGACCCGCTGAATATGGAACTTGATTCCGAAGAAGCATTTCTATACCGAGAAAAGAATCTTAATTCAATCATTTCCGTTCGGCTGATTCAATCGATCTCGATCTATCGGTTCCGACTGGATCAGTAGCGACAGAGTTCCTTTTTTACGTACTCCATAGATGAAAATGGGGCATGATGTAGGGACGGGACACTACAGATTCAAAGTTGACCCTTACGCTATAGAAATTAATACACAAGAAAACGTAAGCACGATACGAGAATACAAAACTGAGTAGGCCTACGATATCGAGATTTTTGTAAATAGCAATACGAGAATATCGAACTGGTTGATCATAAACTTTGTGATTGATCAGGCGAGACTATATGTCATCGACGATCATTTTGATGTGTATAGCATCTCAGATGTCGGTCGTGGATAGATAGACTCAAACTCAATACGAGAAGATGTTTCATGAATTGCGACCAACGGTAGTACATAAATTATTTGGAGGATATTTGAACCTCAGTTGCGCCGATAGAAATAAGTATGTCCGAATTTAGGTAGTCCCCTAGAGTTCATCGGAACGTGATTTGGCTCCGAAATAATATAGCATGGTTCGTATTAACTATCCTTCGTTAATGATCCACAATTATCGAGCGTAGCTTCGAGACAGCTGACCCTAGAAGACTTGACCGTCAAATCAAAGTGAATGTTGCTGTAGGTCCTAAAAATCAAGTTGTACCCATCAAAAAAGCAATAAAAATCAAATTGTGCACCCTTCAAAATGAACTACGCAAGAGACAGACTACGCAACAAATCAACTGCGCTAGGCCGAACCACGCTAACATCCAGGCGCGCTCTGCTGACGTGGCAACGTCATCATTACCTGACAAAAATCCGATCTTCTGACAGCTGATAGCCCGATAAACGAGGAGTCCTTTCATTTCTTGTACAGCACAGTGCTCGAGGACGGCTGTACAGCCAGCACAATCTGCCAGCCCAACCGAAGCGCAGTCTGCCAGATCCTCTTCATCGCAGTTCGATTCCAGCGCAGTCTGAAGCTAGCACAATTCAAGCGGCACAATCCATCAAGATAACTGACATTTTATACGTGGCATACATGTCATCAATTGCTCACTACGTGACAACCGTCTGCACACGACCATGTGCAGTTCAATCAAACAATGCCACACGTCTAACACAGTTGGGCCACGATCGAGTAACTGCCAGCGCAGTTCGCTGTTTGCGCAGTCCAAAGCCTGCGCAATCTAGCCTGCGCAATCCAGAAATAACTACTAATTAGTTATTTTCTAGAACTCTATAAATAGAGTTTCAAGTCCTTCATTATCAAGATCAGATCATTCAAGATCATCAGAGAGATCAGGAGTTCTTGTCCAAGTGCTGCTGCATTCTTCAGAGGTTATCGTCTTCAAAGTTTACATCGTCCAAAGGATAAAGCGATCGTCTTTAGATCAGATTCCTATAGTTGTACTTTCCCAGAATTCAATTGTAATCTTCTTACATAGTTTGTGAAATAAAAAGAACTTTTTGTTTTTTGCAAACAAAATGGCGACTCTGCTGGAGACGACTTTCTCCTCCAACGAGGAAGTGACAACTCAATATGACGTTTCGTCTATCGGAAAGACGCAGAAGACACTGGTTGTGAAGGTCAACCAGACTGTCTACGACGCGATGATCAACTCCGGGGTTACTCGTCGTACTGCAACCTCTGCCAAGAGCAAGGTTCGATCAGTGTGGACCCAAAGTCCTCTGCGCAGTCCTCCGTACAGACCTCTGTGCAATCATATGCGCAACCTGTTGCCTCTGCTGCTAAGGAGCTACTGGCCACTTCTGCTCCTGCGTAAAACTCCACTCGTGCTACCAAAGCGCAAGCCAGAGCTCCTGCACAGTGTACTGCTCCTCTTGCTGCCACACAAGCCACTTCCTATGCTGCTATGGCAAAGTCCACGACTCCTCTCCCTCTACCGCAGTTGGTGACCTCCTTCCCTCCTGCACAATTCACTGAAGCCAGAACTCATGCTGCACAAACTACAGTTTCTGTGGCCAAAAGGCCATCTATCAAAGCTCCCCAGGCGCAATCAACCCTAGCGCAAGCTGTTCCAGCGCAATCTAAAAGGGATAGCCTTTTGGCTAATCTCCTTTCTTCTCACAGCAAAGGGAAAAACTCTGTTCCTCTTTCCAAGTACCCTGTTGCTCCAGCGTAATTCTCTGGGGGTAGTCTGTTGACTATTCCTCCTCCTCCTCAGAACAAAGGAAAAGGCCCGTTGGTCTTTTCTCAAACTTCTTCGTTCCACGACTTGGAAGACAACAGAGGGAAACGCTCTTTAGCCAACCCTTCTTCACAATACAAGGAAAAAGATCCTTTAGTCTTTTCTCAGTCTTTTCCGGTTTTTACCGTAGAAGATCAATCTGAACGTGCCTCGGCACAATGTGTACAAGAACTCTCTCAAACAAGAGTTCTTCTCTTCTTGCCAAAGGGAAATGTACTGATCAAAAAGGTATTCTGCCTACTCCAGTAGCGGAACTCCAAGATCTCCCAACTCTCCGGATATCCCGCTCACAGCAAGGAAAATTACTGGTATCTCAGACATAAACCCCTAGGGGTGAGTTTGCTGATATACGGAATTATCTCAATAGACCTCGGTCTACATTAACTTCAGCAAAATACAAGCAGCCAATGCCGAAGATGAACCTGCATCAGAGGCAAACTTCCAGGATAAAAAATTCTGATACCTATGCTAATGAAGTGAGTACTTCCTTGTATACTCATGGGACAAAACATCTGAAGAACCGAAACCATGTTCGGAATATGGTCAAAGAACATATCCCTCAGACTTCTTCTCGTCCCATCATTGTTCCTGATCTCCGAGAGCACCACAAGCAAAAGCGAGACAATATCTCAACACCTCCAGTTCAACCACTTGAACATAATTGTAATCACAAGGTTGTCATCCAGTGCTGTTGCCAGACAATAAAATGATCTATCTTCGATTGTCTGAATTTTGCAACTTCTGAACCTATGTTAGAAGATGAAGATAAAGTGTTATATGCTTCCGTCAACATGGCTTCTCAAGACACTGGGGGTAGAAAGTGCTCCAAACACGGCAGGCCCCGTAAGCCTAGTCAACGATATCTGGATTTACTCCAAGAATCCTCTGAAGGAGTATTTTAACACACCAGATCCCGAAACCGAGACACAATCGGTCAAAGGAATCTTCTCCAAGATCTTTCTGGTCATCTTCCTACTTCTCATTCAGGAGATGATTCCTTCTCTGATTATGATGCATACAATGAAAGTTCTGAACACACAGTATCTTCTACTGTACCTAGAGAAGTGATAGCATACGTTGTCACTGAAGACCCAGATGCTTCCAGTTCAGCAAATTAAGAACAACGAATAGCTGCACTGGAGGACAAGCTGAAGACTATGGCTAAAATGGTCGCGGGTATGCATTCTATCATCGTGGCCCAACATACAGTACCACCGACTATACTTGCTGCAAATCCAGAAATTATAGCATCGTCGGTGCCTGTCAATACAGGGCTGGGGGTAGTATCACCTCAAATACCCCCTATACAAATTCAACCTACACCCAGTCAGTCAGGAGCCGGGGGTAGTACTTATCACGCTTTCCTCCCCCTAACACTATAATTCAGCCTGCTCCTTCTTCATCATCGGAAGATGCTAATAAAGCTGTCAAACTCTTACGTACTCAATTCGAGGCTTTTAAAGAGAAGGATAATTTACAAAGATTGGGGATCAAACAACCCTATCCGGTTGAATGGAAGGAAGTCCCATTTCCTCCAAGTACAAGATTTCCACAATTTTGCTGTTTGACGGCAGCAATTCTCCGAGCCAGTTCATTAACCACTTTGAGGTAATGACTGTTCAACTTCAGCCAAATGATGCTCTTTTTACCAGGGTATTCGTTGGCTGTTTAGCCGGTGTAGCATACGATTGAAATAGAAGCTTGCCTGATGGCTGTATCACCTCTTTTTCGGGTCTTAAAAAAATCTTCTTGGAACGATTCTATGAAGGGATCAACGACATGACCATGTCGGCCCTCAACAAGATCAAACAAAGACATAATAAAACCGCTGAGAGTTTCATTGAAAGATTCCGCCGAGAAGCATTAAAGATGCCTCCTGGAACTCCTGCTGCTGTTACTATAGATACCTGTAAGGCAAAGCTTTTGCCTATTATCAGCTTGTGGACGGGGTCAACTCAATTTCAAGACTGGCCATCATTCATTGTCAATGCTAAAGCAGCTGAAGTTAGTGCTGACAAGTTCAAGCAGTTGGGGGTACATATGTCTAACCCCGACCGCAATGAACACCCTACATCTAATAGCGGTAATTGCCAGAACAACCACAAGGAAAAAGAGACTTTGAACATCAATTTGAAGAGCAAAGAATCTCTAACTGTCAATATGGCTCCACCTACGTCTACTTCTACTCCTTTTGCCCCTCCACCAAGAGAACCTCGTCCGAAAGTAGAGTACTCCTTTGACGAGAATGACACCGTGAGCATCTTTGATTGCTTAATCAAAAGCAATAAGCTCCAACTCCCAGACCCGAAGAAGCCCGACGAGGTCGGTAAGACTGATCATCCCAAATATTGTGTTTATCACAGGTTCATTGGGCATCCCACTCGAGCATGTTACGTGCTCAAAAGGCAAAATTCAAGAGCTAGTCAACGCTGGTGTTATCACTCTTCAACAAGATGAGAAGACTGTTACCGCGAACATGGTCTCAGTACAGTTCGGTAACTTTCTTCCACAGATGGTACAGCATAGTGTCATCTCTATCCCCAAGGCCACTCTTGAGATCGAGAATCTCCCTCCTCTACGGAGTGAAGGTCTCGTCCCCTTATTCCTTGATAATGGTAAGATTTTGTGGATTCATCCTGATCTTGTTCCTGACTTCGAGGCTCCTTCTAAGCAAAAAGACCGCTCCAAGGGCAGAACAAAGATCTGCAATATGGTATCTTTTGACCCCATAGTTGAAAAGAAAATCCTATTGGGTACCAGATCAGGAAAAGCCTATCTACGGGAGTATCCCGAAACTCAAGAAAACCCTGCTTCTTCTTCTGAGTCTGCTCCAGTACAACCTGTCTCTACAGAGGGTATCCCTTCTGCATCCTCACCGGTTGTAGAACCCATTCCTCCCAAACCGACAGCAGCTGACAAAGGCAAACAATAAGTCCACTTCGACAAACCTTTGAAGAAGTCATCTCCTTCTGGACTTGAGAAGTCATATAACTTTGATATCTTGGCTCAACTAGCCAATACACCGGCCAGGCTGTCAATCTTCGAGCTCTTGCGCCTTTCCAAAGAGACTCGAAAAACTCTGAGTGAAGCTCTAATGCAGGCAGAAACTTTCCTAACCCTTCTAAAGAAGCCGAAAGTAGAGCCTGTCTCTTGTCTCCATTGTCACAGTGTGTTGGAGTTAATTCCAAACATTACCTTCACACAGGATGATATGATGATGGAAGACAATAGGCATGACCGTCCTCTATACTATACAGGATATGTCGACTCGATGAAAGTCGATCATATTCTGATAGATCCAGGGTCGGCACTAAGCATCATGCCAAAGACAATGCTAGATGCACTGAAGATCCCAGTACATAGTCTTTCTAGTACAATCACCACCATCCTAGGGTTTAACCAAGGAAGAAGTGAGCCTCTGGGCAAGATTCGTCTAAAACTCCAAATAGGCAATCTTCGCACAACGGTGACCTTCTACATTATAGACAACCATGGTTGCTCTTACAATGCTCTTTTGGGGAGACCATTATTGCACGAACACAACATTGTTCCTTCAACTCTCCATCAATATTTCAAATACGTTGATGATAATGGAGAAGTTCAAAAAGAGGTTGCGGATCTCTATCCTTTCAAAGGCATCGAAGCATATTGTAACGATGCTCGCATGTATAAGGATAAGTTCATGAAGGTAGTACTGGCTCTGGACACTGAAGAAGAACAAGAAGCAGTGCCCAATGACACCCTCATCATACCTGTTAAAGGGCGTGTTTTTCATCCTCAATCCTCTAAACCATTGGCTATTCACTTGCCAGTCCGGAAGAAATCAACCGATGGTGGTCAAGATCAAAGAGAGCTCACCTCTTCTGAGTCGCTTGTTATCGACCTCCGTCGTAATAAGGATTAAAGGGAGCTCACCTCTTCTGAGCCGCTTGTTATCGACCTCCATCGTAACAAGTTAAATCCTCCTCCACGTTCTTCTTCTTCCCCTCTTGTAATCAATCTAACCAAGCCACATAAGCCTAAAGGTTCTGTTGTAAATACAGATGTATAAATCAATGAAAAAACATCTCCTTTCCAGTATACTGATATCATTTATCATGCTAAGTGCTATTTGGATATGTTAAATAGCTTTCAGTTATTTACAATGGGAGTTGTACAATCTTTTCAGACAGAGGTCTTACTCGAACATCCAGATGATTCATACTTTGTTGTCCCTTCTCGAAAGAGAGGCGAGAGTCCAATACTTTTTAGTAAAGGACCAGAACAAAAATTTAGCTATACGGATGATAGCAAAAATAACGATATGGGACGTCTCCAACTTCGTCGTTATAGTCAGCAATCAAAAGACATCATCCGAAAGATGGGTTATGACTTCAAGAATGGCCTCAACTACGGTAAGGGTAGAAGAACTCCTATCCGTACGGTTGTTCCGAAAGGAAAATCAGAGATGTACTACAGTAGGACAAAAAAAGGTCTTGGATATGCTTCACCTCCAGTCTTATCTCCAGCAGTCTCCGAGTCCGATAGTGAGGAGCACTCTAACTCTTCTGATTCCAGATCATAGGACTCTGACACTAGCATTGGTCAGGTTCATCGGCTGATCGTATCTTCTAACATGGTCTCTGCCAAACTTCAATAAGACTACGACGAAGATATCGAAGAAAGTCCTAAAACAGATCCTTGGGCTCAACGAATGGATACCCAATGGGAACTCTGATTCGAACAACGGGAAGCTCCTACCGAAGATCAATTGGTTCAAATTGACGTAGGAGAAAGCGGGTCGCCTCGTCCAATATTCATCAGCAAGAACCTTCCAGAGGCAGATAAGCAAGAATTAATTCTTCTTATTCGAGAATATATTAATGTCTTTGCTTGGAGTTATGAAGACATGCCAGGTTTAGATCCCAAAATTACTACTCACAAATTGAATATCTTGCCTAATACAAAGCCAGTCAAACAACATCAAAGGCGATTCAAGCCAGAAATGATGGACGCTATTGATGATGAAGTCAAAAAGCTTATAGCTTGTGGCTTTATTCGAGAAAAACAACATCCAGATTGGGTAGCCAATGTTGTCCCAGTCTTGAAGAAAACTAGTAAAGTTCGAGTTTGCATCGACTTTCGGGATCTTAATAAAGCCTGTCCAAAAGATGAGTTTTCTCTCCCTATCACGGATGTCATGATCGACAATACTTATGGGTTCGAGCGAATATCCTTCATGGATGGATTCTCTGGATATAATCAGATTCGGATGAATCCTGAAGATGAAAAACACACTTCTTTTCGTACTCCTTGCGGAGTCTACTGCTATACCGTGATGCTATTTGGTCTGAAGAACACGGGTGCAACTTACCAACGAGCTATGAGTACCATCTTTCGAGATCATCTTCGTAAGACTGTTGAATGTTATATCGACGATATTGCCATCAAGAGTCGTCTAAAGGAAGATCACATCCAAGACTTAAGAACAATCTTCAATCTGATGCGCCAACATCAACTCAAAATGAATCCCACCAAGTCATTCTTGGTGTCTTTAGTGGTAAATTTCTCGACTTCGTTATTACCTCTAAGGGTATACACGTGGATCCCGAGAAGATCAAAGCCATTCTAGAGATGCGTCCTCCACGTAACCTAAAAGAGCTACGAGGATTCCAAGGTCGACTTGCGTATATCAGGAGGTTCATTTTGAATCTGTCTGGATACTGCAGACCATTTACTCAGCTGATGAAGAAGGGTGTATCTTTCATTTGGACCGAAGAATGTCAACAAGTATTTGATGACATAAAGCGATATCTCATGAACCCACCAGTCTTGGTGCCACCGATCTCGGACATACTATTCTTAATGTATGTCCGTGCTATGGATCATTCATTGGGTGCTTTACTTGCCTAAAAGAACAAAGAAGGTCATGAACAAGCCATCTATTATCTTAGTCGTACTATAATTGGTGCCAAACATCGTTATAGTCTGGTCAAAAAAGAATGCTTAGCTCTTATGTTTGCTGTTCAAAAGATGAGGCATTACATCATTGGCCAAAATATTCATGTCATATCCTGAGTTAATCCTCTTCGGGTACTGATGAAGAAACCCAACACACTCAATTCTCGGTTAGCTACATGGGCCATTCTGCTAGCCCAATATGACATGGTTTATGTTCCACAAAAGTCTGTCAAAGGTCAAGCACTGGCTGACTTTTTAGCTGCTCATCCTATACCGGAGACATCCAAACTCTATGATGAAATTCCAGACGAGACATTGGAATCAAATATGATCTCCGAAGAATTTCCTACTTGGCGTCTGTTCTTCGACGGTACATCCAGGATTGAACCGAATGGTGCCATTGTCGCAGGGGTTGGCGTTGTTCTTGTTTCTCCAGATGGGTCAACTATCCAAAGAGCCTACTCCCTGGATGAACCTTGCTCTAACAACGTAGCAGAATACAATGCTCTACTCATTGGACTTCAGTTAGCTAAACAACTGGACGTCGATTATCTTGAAGTTTATGGTGACTCCAAGCTGGTTGTTAACCAGGTTAGAGGAACCTATGAAGTTCGTCATCAAGATCTAGTACCTTATCATAAAGCGACAATAAGCATGGCTACATCATTCAAAGCCTTTTTCATCGAATATGTCCGCGGGGCTTGCAATACTGAAGCAGATGCTTTGGCCAATCTTGCAGCAGTCTTAGCCATCCCTGTCAAAAGACAACATGTGGTGGTTGTCTCTAATCGGAAATTGTTCTACATCGAAAATAATAGTAATATTGAGTTCAGTAATCTTATTGAAGTCAATATTATCAGTGAAGATTGGAGAGCTCCCTTCATCGATTTCGTGGTCCATGATATACTTCCTGAAGACCCCAAGGAGGCTACGAGTATTCGTCGATGATCTCTCCGATTCTACTATAATCAGACCACCAAGACTCTCTATCGACGGACTTATGACGGTTTTCTTTTATGCTGTCTTGCTAGTGATGAAGCGAAGCAAGTATTGCGTGAAGCTCATGATGGTGTTTGCGGAGCACATCAACCCGGCCCAAAGCTACAAGATCGTATCCGACGCATGGGCTACTACTGGCCCTCTATGGTATCTGATGCCATCGAATATGCAAGGAAATGTCGAGCTTGTCAAATCCATACAGATTTTATCCATCAACCATCAGAATTCCTTCATCCGACTGCTGCTTCCTGGCCTTTTGAAGGGCATAGATATTATAGGTCCCATCAATCCTCCTTCTTCTAAGGGACATCGGTTTATACTCGCCATAACGGATTATTTCTCCAAGTGGGCCGAAGCTATACCCTTAACAGAAGTCAAAACCAGCAGCGACATCAACTTTGTCAAACATTATGTCATTTACAGATTGGTTGTACCTTGACGAATCATTCATGGCAACGGACCTTAGTTCATCAGTCAGAAGTTTACAAGATTCTGCGATGATTACCGGATTGACAATGTCGCTTCGACAACCTAAAATCCTCCTGCTAATGGCTTGGCTGAAGCCTTCAACAAAACTATCATCAAGCTCCATAAGAAGTTTGTGTCTACTAATAAACAAAACTGGAGTGAAAAGCTTGGAGAATGTCTTTGGGCCTATCGTACTACGATCCGCAACCCCACAGGCTGTACACCTTTCTCTTTAGTGTATGGCTGTGAAGCAGTTCTACCCCTGGAACTTCAAATTCCGTCCTTAAGGATTACCATCGCCAATGAGCTCACTACATAGAACAATGACCTCCTTCGACTTCAAAAATTAGAAGCGCTCGACGAGAAAAGGTTATTGGCTCAACAACATATTGAGTTATATCAAGCCCGAATCTCAAAAGCTTTCAATCACAAAGTTAAGGTCAGGGCATTTCAGAAAGGAGAACTGGTTCTAACCGTCAGACGTCCTATGACCATGACTCATATGATCAAGGGTAAATTCGACGTGAAGTAGGAAGGTCCATATATCGTGAGCAAAGTTTTCTCAAATGGGGCCTATCAACTCACAGAGTTGGACGGTCGAGTTGCAATGATGACTATCAATGGCAAATTCCTTAAAAAGTACTATATATGAATGTAAAAGGAATTTCTTACAGGACAAGGACCACTACCGTCCTTTTCAAAAATATAATCGGCAAAAGAGTCGAGAACATCCTTGCTCGAACCCACCAGAAATGCGCAAACAACCATCCTCCTGGCCTCTTCTTCTTTAGTCTTCCCTGGTTCAACCAGGAAGTCCAGGATATCCTGCGGTGGCTTGGGTGCAGACGAACCTTTACCTGCCTCCGTCTGCTTTGGCTGGGTCGGTTCGGAAGGACGTTCTTCAGTGCCCGCTTCAACCTTCGGGGCGATCTCAGCCTTCTTGGATGCATCTCTAGACGATATTTTTATGTTGAAAAGTGAAGATGATCATTCCATCTAATTTTCTGTTCTATTTATAGACAGAGATTCGTGAAACAACGAAGCGACATATTCATTCGACGGTTCGCCCGTTCACTATATTCATCCGACGGTTCGCCCGTTCATTACATTCATCCGACGGTTCACCCGTTCATTATATTCATCCGACGGTTCACCCGTTCATTACATTCATCCGACGGTTCACCCGTTTATTACATTCATCCGACGGTTCACCCATTCATTACATTCATCCGACGGTTCGCCCATTCATTACATTCATCCGACGGTTCGTCCATTCATTACATTCGTCCGACGGTTCACCTGTTCGTCCCATTCATCCGACAGTTCACCCGTTCATCCATTCATCCAACGGATTACCTATTCATTCAATTCCTCTGACGGTTCATCCGTTCATTCTAACGATTCATTTCGTTCATGCATTTTGACGATTCATCCGTTCATTCATATCAGCAACTTGTCATGTATTTGTTACCTTTGATTAAGTTATCTATTGAAATAATGATATTCAACAAATTATATTCTGTCATGTCCATATTACCTCTGAGCAGATATAATGAATATAATTAATTTCTAAATCAAGAAATATATCATATCCCGGACCTCTGAATATATTTTATATCGCTATTATTTATATCCGAATGAGATATGCAATAAATAATAGAGCCACAAAGAGAATGTCTTTTTATTGATCAGAATTAAAAGGCATTACAAAAAGACATGTCACAAAACAGAAGATACAAAAAATCTTCCTATTCAGCAGGTGGGGTCATCAAACTAGCCATCTGCTGCTTTAAAGTTTGAAGTCGCTCCTTACGAGAATCCATCACCCGCCTTCTAGCTTCCTCCATTCCAAATTTATCATCAAAAGTTGGCAAGGTTACTAATCGGCGAGAGATTTCAGCTTGATGAGTCCTGACATACTTATTTCTTTCGTGGGTCAGAATGTCCAGTTGTTGGACTGCAGCTTGATGTTGAGTGGTCTCTTCTTCCAGAGCAAGTTGAACAATACTCAACTCTTCTTGAAGTCGATCGAAGCTTTCAGCTCAGCAACTTTTTTTTCCTTCTCCTCAGCAGCAGATGCTATTATTTCCATCTGGGAGTTATACTCTGAAGACTTGGTAGCAAAAATATCCAAAAAAACCTGGAAATCAGCTTTCGTAACTGCAGCCTCTCGAGACATCCTCTCAAACTCAGCATGTACCAAGGGTTCCACCTCCCCTCGATTAAGATCTTTGTAGATCTTAACTGATTCCTCCAGCTCATCCAGTATGTGTTCAAGATAAACAGCTTGAGCTTCGTCACCTTGATTTCGTATGGCACTGATCAGATAAGAGGTTGGACCTCTAACAGTGATGAAACCAACATCTTCTTTCTCCATTACCCTTTCTACTAAGGTTCCCAATGAATTGAAGAAAAGGTTGGCGAAGGAGCCAATTATAAATCTGTTAGTAGCTATTGCACCGGGTGTAGCAGCTACTCCCATGGACGTTGAAGTAGCAGGTGCCTGCACAGGCAGAAGTTCGGTGGCATGAACTGTAGTCTCTTTGGACAAGAGAGCTATGGTAGAGCTGGTTGCTCCTTCCAGATGTTCCTCTGTAAAATCAAATAAACACCATCAGTTTGTTGTCATTAGCAACTATCGAAAAGGATCAAACGTAAGGGCAATCTTACCATTGCTGGGTCCAACAAGTTTGTCATCTGCTGACATGGGTTGTAGCCTCGCAGAAGTAGCTTCAGACATTACTGCCTGGCTACTACCCGCTTCAGATCCTCCTGATAAATGACGGCTACTGCTGGCTATCGCCTTTATTTGCACTATATCAGTGCATATTGGAGAAATCGGAGAAAGTTGAATTTTTGCATGGATAAAAATTAAGATGTCAGCCATTTAATCCATAAAAGAAGGGAATTAATATCAGTCAATACCAATACCTCCTTGATGGGTGATAGTAGCTTTCTCTGGTGCTACTTCTTTAATCGTATTCTTCTCTGGGGATGCATGTACCTCAGTATCCTCTTCTGGATTCAGAGTGTCATCAACAGCCTCTACTGATATATCTTCGTCACTTGTACTCTCTTCTCGTGCTTCTTCACTATCAGTTGCGGCAACTGGATCTACATCATCGTGGAAGCCAAAGTCACAATCTTCCAGTGCCTCAATCATTAACTGATATTCTTCAGCACGAGTGATCGAGGAGAAGCTGGAAGGTGGGGGGTTTCTGTTGCAAGTATTGGAGGTTGCAGTGCTTCGGAAGATATTTCTGGCTCATTTGGCTTCGCGCATCATCTGCTGTCTTCGCGATTTCCTTCCTGGTCTCTACAATCTCGTCCCTCTTCTCTGGACTGAAAGCTTCCTGCCTGGGTTCAAGGGCAGGTATAGGAGACGACATCATGACTCCGGCGATAGCACTGGTCACGACCGATGACATGATAGGTCTTGGAGGAGTGGCCACTTTCCTTCTGAAAACTATTTTCTTTCTGCGTAGAGGTCTCTCCGGACTCTCTACATCTACAAAATTTGAAGAGAGGTCGGAGTCGTCGCCTCTTCTCTTTGAGTCGACTCAGCCTGCTGCCGAGATTACGACCGGGTAGTGACCCTTTCTGAGGATTCTAAGACAATTTTCCTCTTTGAAACTGGAGAAGAAGGTTCTTCCGCCTTCCTCTTCTTCCTCTCCTTGATTGGAGATTTTATAACCTTCAAGGAGACGCGCAGCAGCTCGTTGACTTCTTCAGGGAAGTTGGCTTCCCTCGAAGCTTCCAACGGTGCATCAACTGGCTCATCCTTTTTATCATTACCAGGAGCCAACACAACTGATGATCCCTTCTTTAATCGTGTTACTGTCGCAAAGCTATCTGCTAAGTTGAAATTCTCAGCAAAGGTATTCGCTGATGTGTAGAAGAGCTAATAAGTATATAGCATGCGAGGACCATGATCGCTCTTTAGCAACATCGAGAACGTCGTCCTCGTATCCCGAGCATTATAGTAAGCCCAAGCCTGGGCTCCATCGATCAGATAACCTTTTCCCTGTAGGCACATTATGGCGTTGCCTATATGGAATTGGTTATAGCCGAATTGGCGTACAAAACGGCTAGGGAGATAAGGCTCCAGATAGCATTCATCTTCAAACCGGTACACCAAGTGAGATGGCTGGATCATCTTCAACCAGTCGAAAATTGTGTGGCCAAGAGGCTGTGCCCTCCCAGAGTCGACAAGGTTGGTAGACATATGCTCGTAGCCAGCTGGAGGGAGAATACAATAGAAGCTCCATCCCTTTTCGAGATTCAGAGCGCGCCTGCAATCTCTTAAAGTGCTATATATCCACTTTTTTTTGGAGAATCTCCTCAAGAAGCTACCGCTCACCGCCCCCATATCGGGGTTCATCAGTGAAGGATAGTGCAGAAGCAGCCATCCGAACAGATATGTGTATGGTAGCTCCAGCCGAGGAAAGCTTCCTTTCTCGCCTTTTCCTCGAAGCATTTGATCGATAAAAAGTCGGAGGCCAGCATTCACTCTACAAGTCATCGCTGACAATAGATCCATCCGGTAGCCGAAGACTAAGCGGACTGCAGCAAATAATACGCCTCGATGAAAGCGATTGACGGCGCTGGCTCCAGGAACGACGTATCGTCGAAGCCAATAAGTGAGGAAACCCGCCAGCTGGGCTTCCTTCGACATGGGCCTGTAGCCCAGCCTCATATAGCTTTCAATAATGTCGTCTTCCTTGAAATGAGGACATTGGAGATCATCCTTGATCTTGATATCCATATCTTTGTTCTCTTCCATCAACCCTATCACTTCGTTGTGGCTAAGTGGTCTGAAGAAGGTGGGTTTGCAGTTATTATGCTCCTTGGTCTTCTTCTCAATAATATGGTTGAGAAAGAGATACGGCAACCATTTGGTTGAGTAGCAGGTGTCGGATGTACCACTCTTGTAGTACAAGGAACAGATCTTATAGTGGCATAGCAGCTCTTCAAAGACAACCACCATGTCAGCATTCACTTGGCGTAATTTGTGCAACTCATCATTGGTCGGGACAAATTCTTCATAGGGGATATCCCCCATTGGCAGGCTGGAAATGTACTTCATATCGTGTAAAGCCAATCCGATCTCTCCGTAGGGTGTCATAAAAGTCCCCTCTCTGTAGTTGTATCTCTCCGCCAATGCAAAGAATAGATGGGATTAGGCGGGAAACCATAAACGGTGGCGTACACCGCTTGGTACAGCTCAATCTCCTTAAGCCGGTCTTCAAATTGAGCCAATATCCAATTGGCTATGCAGATCCATCTCTTGTTATCTGGATTCACACGACCTGTCAATCGAATATCTTGGTCTGGATACCTTCCCTCAACCTTTGCAAACTCATTTACGAATATCGGAGTTCTGACTAGTAGCAGCAGGGAAAAGTTTTTCGGTGGCATGCAACCGGGTTTCAGTCCTCTGAGTAGGGAGCTGTGACGCTCAGAGGAACTGTAGAACATGTCTTTGCTGTTCGACCCCTTCTTCACACAGATATTCCCCGTTCGGGCTTGCTGAAGTGGAGTTATATCCCATTCCATCCTTCTGGGATAGCTCGCAAAAGCAGAGCGAGACAGGGGAAGGCATCTGGAAATCTCCGGTAGAAGTATCATCTTCTCGCCTCTTTGAAAAAGTCTCTGTTCTATGCGAGGTCTAGGCTGAGAGTTCTAGTCAAAAGCCTCACCGAACAGGAACAACGGCTTCTTATGAGTAACTGTATCTGCAGTTTGGAGTGGCTGCCCGTTCATCAAATACAGCAGAGTTTTATTATCTTGTGCCATCAGGATGGCTTGCCGAGATGACAGCAAGGCATATTGAGGATATGTCACATGGGAAAGATCCTCCTTGAACTCAGGTTCAGCCAAAGATCCTGCAAAGACCTCATAATTGGGATCTTCCCTGAGGCTAACTGCATCAAATAAAGAGATAAAGATCAGTACATGCAAAATCATAAAGTTTCTTTGAAAAGAGTTCATCAAATTGTGCTATGTGCAAAGCATCAGATTGCGCCAATGCAGCCCACATGCACAAAGTATCCAATTGCGCCAACACATCCACTTTCGCAAGACATCAGGTTGCACTAACCCACTTGTGCAAGGCATCAGTTTGCACTGGCTCAACCGACTTGCGTAAATCGATAGATTGTGCCGAACATCTGCCAGCGCTTTCCAACCGATTACGCACGAATATAGTTTTCATAAAAATGAAAACTATTGTGTGTGCAACCAAAACCCTAAACAGGACGGCACAATACTATCAATCTCTAAAAAGAGAGAGGTATGAAGGTTCGAAAATGTCAAGAACCCTAAAAAGGGTTTCGATCGAGTTTGTCATCTACCTTGCAGCGCTGGGTGGCCAATTTCATGACGAGAGATTCGGGGCACAACCCGAATCGAAGGCTCGGAGGGGGCCTTGCCCTTCTCGGTGGCAGTTCGCTTAGGAGCCATTAACGTCGATGGCGAGAGGAAGGAGAAGTAGTTGGAGTAGGAGGAAAGCTTCTATCTTTTCAGAAAATTAAAAGCAAGTAAAGGTTGACAAAATGAGAATGGAAACTATTTATAGTTTTCAGAAGTGTAACAGTCACCTCAGATTGCGCCACAAAAGTCGGAGCTGATTTCTCCAAACGCGCAGTCAAAGCGCCACTTGCACAACTTGATTTTAAATTCGAAATTCAAAGTATTTCGAAACTTTGAATATTTTTAAATTTCGAAAACTTTGAAGGGGGTCTTGTAGGTCCTAAAAATCAAGTTGTATCCATCAAAAAAGCAATAAAAATCAAATTGTGCACCCTTCAAAATGAACTGCACAAGAGACAGACTGCACAACAAATCAACTGCGCGAGGCCGAACTGCGCTAACATCCAGGCGCGCTATGCTAACGTGGCAACGTCATCATTCCCTGACAAAAATTCGATCTTCTGACAGCTGACAGCCCGATAAACGAGGAGTCCTTTCGTTTCTTGTGTAGCACAGCGCTCGAGGACAGCTGTACAGCCAGTACAATCTGCCAGCCCCACCGAAGCGCAGTCTGCCAGATCCTTTTCAGCGCAGTTCGATCCCAGCGCATTCTGAAGCTAGCACAATTCAAGCGGCACAATCCATCAAGATAACTGACATTTTATACGTGGCCTACATGCCATCAATTGCTCACCACGTGGCAACCGTCAGTACACGACCATGCACATTTCAATCAAACAATGCCACGCGTCTAACACAGTTGAGCCACGATTGAGTAACTGCTAGCGCAGTTTGCTGTTTGTGCAGTCCAATGCCTGCACAATCCAGAAATAACTACTAATTAGTTATTTTCCAGAACTCTATAAATAGAGTTTCAAGTCCTTCATTATCAAGATCAGATCATTCAAGATCATCAGAGAGATCAGGAGTTCTTGCCCAAGTGCTGCTGCATTCTTCAGAGGCTATCGTCTTCAAAGTTCACATCGTCCAAGGGATAAAGCAATCATCTTCAGATCAGATTACTATAGTTGTACTTTCCCAGAATTCAATTGTAATATTCTTACAAAGTTTGTGAAAACAACTTTTTGTTTTTTGCAAACAGTTGCAGACCTATAAGATGACCCAAATGATATCGTATATGGAATTGTATCGAGAACAAATATGATGTGGTGTATGTTGATGATAAGTCTAGGCGATCGAATGATTGTTTCGAGAATTGATGGAACGGCTTCAGCCGAGAATTATATAGTCAGATTTTGAGGATTGGTCGGATGAATGCTTGAATAATTATGTGGATCGGATCAAAATAGAAATTTTATGAACGAACTTGGTGATACGGATAGGCGATTGCGAGAATCGTGTTATGCACGAGAGCAAGCGGTAATAGAATGACTTTCGAGTTGTGTCATTGAATTTGGATTCATCTAGCAATTGAGCTTCTGTGAATCAAACTTATATTCGATGTTGCGAGATGGACAAGTTAGAACTTTGTCTAGGAAATTCCTACTCGATAGGAATTGAACATAAGATACATCGTAGAGACCTTTGTGTCAAACCGATTGTTGCCTTTGAGCATCATTGACTCGAATCAAACTTTTGTGTCAGATAGATTGTGGCCTTTGTATAACGTCAATTTAAAGTTGCGTCAGGAAAATTTAAGCACGGAGTCTAGGTAAGTCATCTAGCGGGCGTAGCCCTGAATGTTGATATATTTGCAAGTCAAAAAAGAAAAATTGTATTGAGATAAGTTACAAAGTAAAACTTCAGAAATAGGTGGGTAACGACTTCGAACGCAACATATTGAAAAAATTGGTTGCGATCGGATGCGCGACGGATTACCGTGACGGATAGAATTGAGATCCATAAGAAACTTACTAATGAGCGGATGTGCGACGGATAGAACTGAGGTCCATATGAAACTTACTAATAAGAAATATGATTTTGAATCGCGTCACATGCGGTGACTTTGTTGAATGAATCACGTATGTATCTAACATATATATGCGATAAAATTTTGAGAACGGTCGCTAGAGATTTAGTTTAATCGAGAGTATCAGATGGCAAGTATCTTGGATTAAAAATTAACATGTTAGCTTTATTCCAATTTTCTTCCACTAGACTTGGCTGAAATACATATATTTCTGGGATGCCTTGAATATGTGTACAATCTAAATCAAGTTATATGCTGAATTCAAATCGAGTTGTAGGAAAGACTCTGATATGTTAATGAAAGCTTGCACGAGTGTTTGAAACAGAAGATCGCTAGTGTTAAAAAAAGAGTTAACAGTCGGTATTGTAGCCGAAGCTACAGTACTCTTAAATTCTCGACCCCCCTTTTCTGTGAATTGAATGAAGATGCAAAGCATCTTTTAATTCAAATTATTATTCAAAATCTTCCAACACATTAATCCCCAGTCCAAGCCTATCTGTATTAAAACCGAACCCACATCAAACTCATGTGGCCGCAACTCAAATTTGAGTCATACACAGATATGAGTAGCTATATAAGCGCCACAAAGAAACTTGAGGAATCGCAAATCATAAGAGCCAAACCCGAGCCTTACCCTAACCTCCGGCGAACTAACCTAGCCGCTGACAGTGCCGCACCACCGCACGAACACTACCAGCCACCCCAGGCCGACCGCACCAATGGAGCAAGCCTAGTTTTGTCGACTGCGAGGTACCATGTTCTAACAACGATATCTTCCTTAATTTCCAATTGTTTTGCACATCATTAAATCCTATTGAGAGATCTTGTAACCCCTTCGAAACCCTTCAACGGGATTTCGACCTCGTGCCCTAGATCGGCGCAGAAATCGACGCAAAGTTGTGCGATCGCTGCCGAGAAACAGAGCATAAAACTGCTCCAAAACCCTAACTTTTAAGCCACATTTTGAACTAAATAGTAGGGTTTTCGAGAAACAAATGAAACAACTCTGTAGATAACATAACCAAGAACAGAACAATTTTTTTAGATATGTACAGAGAATGACGTGATGTTAAACTTGTGCAAAAAACTGGTTTTAAATAACTGAAAACTTTAGAAAACTTTCCGATACGGCGTGCGCCCCGACAAACCAAACGATGTGGTCGCACGCTATACACATCGAAAGGCGCGTATGGACGTTGCTTACGTGTGGGAACTGACGGAACTCAGTTTCGTCGCGTATGTGCGACGAAATCAGTCCATATCCGTCAAGATACCCCCGTATCGCCAATTTGCAAATTTTGTCCTAACTTCGTATACAGTCGTCAAATTAAGACAAAATTTGCGGCAACAGGTCCGAATCAAAATTTTGGTCCTGTGTGCCAAGTTTGGTTCGATTCTGAGAAGGTCGATCGGAAACCCTTTTTGGCGGGCCTGCGACCCACTCAAACGGGCAATTTTGTACGCGGCTCATCGGAATCCAAAACTTGACATACCGTCGAGTTCTTCTCCTCAAACTAAACCTGCAAACATGTATTTTGATGATTTTAGAGGCCATAAATTTTGGCACACGTTTCGGTGCAAAGTGGGTCCAACGGCGGACATCGTTTTAACCCGAAATTATGATTTTGCCCCTGTTCCATAATTAGACTTTTGGACAAACATTTTCTGGGTATATCTTTTTCACCGAGAACATTTTTTATGTTTGTTTCAGCATCTGAAGTCATCTGTGAATTGTGAGTTTTGTACTGATGCTTGCCACATTTGGATTTGCCCTCCTCGTACCGCAGGCAAGTATACCTTGCCATAGATTCTGATTGTGTTCATTTATTTTCAGTATATTTTATTATTGCATATTTCTTTCTCTTATTTGTTATTTTGTTTATAATGGGCATCCAAGTCAAACTTGGGTGCAGGCGACTAGATTTAGTTGTTTTCGTGATTTTTGTATTTTATTATGCATGTCGACCTAGAGTTAGACGACTACCTTATGAGTGTGGGATATTTTCATATCTCCTATGGCCTTGACACATGTGTATCACGGGATGAGTGAGTTCATATAAGACACGGACCTGCATATTCGACTGGCCATCGATACGTATGGGTCGTGCGACGGATATGAGGTAATTGTGTAAAACCCCTAAATTTCTACTATTTTTTTGAATTAAATTTGGTACTGATTTAAAATTTTGTATTGTACGTCACGTAGTCATATTGTACGTCGCGCACGAAATTTTATTTTTCTTGCTCGTCGAGTGCGAATATGTGCGAGCGTACATATTTTAGAAGAACATTTTTTCTATTTTATTATTCACTTTCAAAATATTATATATAATTATTATTTTTGCTATAAAAAGCCTTTTGTTTTTATCAATTATTAACCATAAATAAAATTTTATTGTATACTCGGAAAAGCATTATCATATACATTATTTGTGCTTACATATATATTTCATAAATGTTTTATTAAGTTTATTTTTAAATAATAATGCATTTTTGAAATTATTAATATTAGTATTTTTGGAAAACATATTTTGAAATTATTGTGACAATTTAAATCTTGATTTGAATTATGGATTTATTTAAATTAATATCTATATTTGGGATTTTATTTATCTTATTTGTTTTTTTAAACTAAAAGAAGTTAATTTAATTTAAATTGGATTTGGATTTAATTGATTACGAATTATCTAATTGGGTTTTAAATCTTTCTAATTCTTATCCAACTGGAAATTCCCACATCCTATAAATAGGCAGGTACTCCTCCAATATTTTCTCCACAATATTCCTCCATAAAATTTCACAACCAACGTGCGTGCATGGTGTCCGTGTTCCACCATCCATAATCTTATTCCATTTTTTACAATTACATTAATTCCTCGTATCGGGCACATCCCCGACACGACTTCGACTCCACCCATCATGTAGGACACAAACCCTAGCCCTAATCCTAACCCTAACCCTAATTTTGGCCTAAGCCCATCACTACCGCTTGTCGCCGTCACACGACCCCAGCAGCGCCGCCCACCGCCTTCTTCACCACTGTCTTCATCCACACCATCAGCATCATCGTCATCAACACCACCACCTTCATCATCATCGGGCCGCCGTTCACCCCCACGACGACCCCGCTCGACCCTGACTCCGACCATACCACCGCTGCCGACACCGTCCCAAACCACCACCGCAGGCTGGCCCGCCGGAAAACCCAAAACCCCAACAAATATCCAACCACCACTCACCTCGTCGGCGACCACCTTGGCTGCAGCCTCGAACTGCCGCCTCCTTGATCGAGCCAACCCCAGTGGTCTTCGCGTGACCGCGCGCGTCCGGCCACGCCGGCAGCCGTCGCGACCAGAGCCCTAGTCGCCGCCCTACTCAAGATCCGCCAAGCCCGAGCCCTTTCCCCTTCTCCTCCGCCGCCGTCCGTAGCCCCCACCGCCGGCCGAAACCCCCTCCGATCAAACCCTTTTCTCCCCGAAACCCCCACCCTTCTGTCTGTGACTAATCCCATATATCCTATTCCCTCGCCAAATCTATACAAACCTATGTCAACCCCAACAAATTTGACTGTTCTGGACCCAATGGAACTATCCCTACCACCATCAGATGTCACCTTGTGTAGTTGTTGTAGGAACGAAATCGTAAAGTGCAATACTCTAGAGGGGGGTGAATAGAGTTGGCAGCGGAATAATGCTAATTAAAAATTATTAGCAGCTAGATCACAGAATAATAATCATAACAAAATATTGTAAAGGCAGAGATAAGAAAGAAAACGCAAAGACAACGATGTATACTGGTTTCCCTCTGTTGAGGACTAGTCCAGTCGGTAGAACTCTTGCTACCAGTTGAATCCACTATTGGCAAAACCGCAAGTTTTCTTACGAAGTCCTTATAACTTCTACAACGCGAGCTTTGATACAAAGAACTCGTCCAACTTCAATTGTGAAGAGTTGAATCTTCTATCAAGCCTTCTGATTACAATCACTCAGAAACTTCTAGACCGCACCGCATTGGCAAATCGACTAGAGGATTGTAACTGGCTTGGGATCTGAAAATTAAAGCTCGAGAAAAACTCTTTGGAAGACAGTAGGTTTTAAATAGAGAGAAGATTGAAAGTGAATGAGTGAGTTAAAATGATCGAAATCCTTCTCTATTTATAGGAGTTCCAAAGACAGAATTCTGGCAGAATTCGGGCAGAATTCAGGCAGAACTCAATGAGCAAATCTCTGTCAAATCTGCAACTGCTGGAGGACCAAGTTCCAAGGAATTCAAAAATCAAAACGGTCACTAACCGAACTCTGACCGAATTCTGGCCGAGTTCTGTCAGGGTTTGGTTAGGGTTTTTCAAAAATAGATTTTGGGGAATTTTGAGAACCTTTTTGGAGCTTTTGTAAATACGAATATTTTTCAAAACTAAGGACATTTTTAAAAACATTTTGAAATCATTTTGGAATAGCCTATTTGCCAGTACGACTCGGTGTACAATGTATTTTTAGACTCAATAAAATAAGAGATTACATTGCTAAAGGAAATACAGACTCGAACAGGCAAACAACGCTTCGGTCTTGAACTGAGTAGATAGCCGTTCTTGATCATGTCCAAGAGTCTGAGATATCCTGACTAGCTCCATATATCGAGACAGAGTTTGATCAATTATTAAAATCAGTTTGACCATATGGCCAATGGGCCAACACTCCCCCATTTTGATAATTGACAAACTATGAATGATATAACATCTTTTGAGATAAGATACCACAAAAATTGTTCAAAATTGTTCAATCCCTGTATTATTCTCAAAACAAAATGTTAGATCCTTTTTCTCCCCCGTTGTCACTTAGCAAAATAATTATGAAGAAATAGGCTCCCCCGTAATTAATGCATAAGCTACAACAGTGAAGAAACACAAGAAAATAATATCTCATGCAGTGAGAATATACAAGACATACCAGAGAAGTATTTCACATGCAGTTTATAATATAGAAGCAGATAAAGATGCTATAAAGAATAAATAAACTGATATGAAAGATAAACTACGCATCCCATAAAAATAAAATGATGTTCAAGAGACATCAAGAAATATCCAGTACAAGTCCCAAAAAACTGATAATAAACGCTAAAAGAAAGAAACTTAGAATGTTAGAGCATTTCCAAGTGTACATTAGACAATAACTAAGTCTCAAAATCAGCTAATACATCATCATCACATCTCCTCATCATCCTCATCATCATCAGCAGCATGAACGGCATGTCCAGAAGGACCAGCTCCAGAAGTGCCAGCTCCAGAAGGGTGTGGAGTAGCACCAGAACTGCGATACCAATAATAAGCATTACCGGGCTGAAAGTAGGCATGAACAGCCTCATCCTCACAGCGGTAACCAGAAAAGGCTGGATCTCTAGGAATAGAACCGGCAGAATGCCCAGTCTGAGCAAATCGGAGATCAGCTAGAGAATTTACTATCGCCTGATAACGAGTGACATCGCAGAACTCACGTTCGCAGGCCATATCCGTCATCGAGACGTGCAAATCAGAAAGATGCTGGTGTATGCCATCAAAGGTCATGGCATACTGCTGAGTAGGTAGAGGAGGTGGAGTAGTAGGAAGAGCAGCAGCAGTCATACTACGACGAGATAGCTTAAGAAATATGGGCTCAGGGTCTTGAGTACAAGTTGACAGATCAATATAAAAATGCTGGAAGATGCGTGGGAGAATCATCGCATAAGAGATATTTCTATCTCTTGCATGACAACGTCCCATCATCTGGATAATAGTCTTAGGGGCAGAAAAAGGAATCCCCTTAAGAATATGATACATAGTAGACTTCGGAAGGAGAGTGGAGTAGATGATGCGATGCAATTCATAACTAAACAAGTTAAAGTTATTGGCCTTGAACTTTCCAGAGCGAACTTGATCAGGGGCACAGAGTTCAGCTTTGAAACTAGCAAGTGTCGTGCCGTCGGGGAAATCAAATTCAGTGATATCATCAAGCGGTGCACCTTCGTTAGAAATACCAAGGATTTCTGCTAAGAGGACATCATTGAACTCGATATCTAGTCCATCAACATGAGTACTTACGTCAAACGTGTTTAGTACGATATTGCAATAGAAAAGTCTAATGGCATTAGTAGCTACCGGAAACAAAGTTTAGCAAAGTGTTGTAACCCTAATGCCTCAAAATAAGGGCGGTGATCTGGAAACACAGTCCATTTGATAGGAGCGCCTGTGCATATGGATCTCATAGAAAAGTCTCCATACCACAGAAGGGCTTGATCTAGGGTTTGAAAATAAAACCCATCGAACGCGCCATCGCTTGATTGAACTGGCGAAAAGAGGAAATCCGTGTGTGGATGTGAAGATGATCCTTCCTCACTAGGATTGGTCGTCTTCTTCTTCTTAAAGGGGTTGAATCCCTTAGGCATTGTGCAAATAAAGTAAATATGCACGAATTTGAAAGGAGGAGAAATACGGAGTTATACCTCCCGAGATTCAAGTATGTTGTAGAGGACAACGATCTCCGTACGAATCCAAAATTTGGATGGATTTCACCAAGTAGATTGGAAGAAACGAAGTGGTGAAGAACTAGGGTTTGGAGAGCTTCGCGCGGCTGCTGTTGCTGTGGAAGAGGTTTTGAAGCAATGAAGAAGAAGAGGCTCTCGGGTTCTGTTAGTTGTTTGGGCCACTTTCTTTTTCATTGACTCATTTCAAAAATTTAATTCAAAGATTAGTAATTTCAACCTTCAATTAATATAATTAATATTATTTTATAGATTAAATTTTGTTACACAACGATTGTCTCAGATTAGCTGCAGGAGTACTGTCCCAGCTGGCGGAGGTTCACCGGGGAACTCTTAAGTACCACTTCGCTTCAACCGTAGTTGTGGTGACAGACAGACTCTTTATTGGCTTGTCTCTAACACAGTTTTTACGTATTGAAATATAATCATAAAAAAATATTAATTAACATTATTGACGTCCAAAATTTCTAATTCTCGACGTAAATAATTGAAATAATCTTCTGCTAGAGGTTTTGTGAAGATGTCAGCTAATTGATTCTCAGTGTCTATGTATACAAGATCAATATCTCCATTCTGATGATGATCTCTAAGAAAATGATGTCGGATCTCGATATGCTTAGTACGAGAGTGACATACTGGATTCTTAGTCAAATTAATTGTGCTCGTGTTGTCACAGAAAATGGGAATGTGTATGAAGAATAAATTATAGTCTTCCAAGGTTTGTTTCATCCACAAAATCTGAGCACAACAACGTCCTGCGACGATATACTCAGCCTCTGTTGTTGATAGGGCTACAAAATTTTGCTTTTTACTAAACCATAAGACTAAAGCCTTGCCTAAGAAATGACATGTACCGCTGGTACTTTTTCTATCAACTTTGCATCCAACAAAATCTGCATCCGAGTAACCAATGAGGTCAAAGGACTTGGTTTTGGGATACCATAAGCCAACAGAAGAAGTGCCCTTAAGGTATCGAAAGATACGCTTAACTGCGCACAGATGTGATTCCTTTGGATTAGCTTGAAAACGTGCACACAGGCAAACACTAAACATAATATCTGGACGACTAGCAGTTAAATAAAGTAAACTACCGATCATACCTCGATACTTACGTATGTCGATGGGCTTGCCTTGTTCATCAATATCAAGCTTTGTTGAAGTTGCCATCGGAGTGCCAATAGGTTTGACATTGTCCAGATCAAACTTTTTTAGCAAATCTTTTATGTATTTGGCTTGATTTATGAATGTCCCATTGTCAGTTTGTTTGATTTGCAGTCCGGGAAAAAATTTCAGCTCTCCCATCATGCTCATCTCAAACTCATTCTGCATACACTTAGAGAATTCTTGACAAAGAGATTCATCAGTAGATCTAAATATAATATCATCAACATAGACTTGTATTAAGAGAAGCTTGCCATTAAAAGACTTAATAAAAAGTGTAGTGTCAATCTTTCCCTTTGAAAAACTATTGTCAAGTAGAAAAGAGCTTAGACAATCATACCAAGCACGAGGGGCTTGTTTCAAACCGTATAAAGCTTTTTTCAACTTGAAAACATGATCAGGGTTTTTAAAATCTGTGAAACCTGGAGGTTGTGCTACAAAAACTTCTTCTTTTATAAAACCATTTAAAAATGCACTCTTGACATCCATTTGAAATAATTTAAAATTATGAAAACATGCAAATGCACATAACATGCGAATGGATTCTAATCTCGCAACTGGTGCATAAGTCTCATCATAGTCGATACCTTCTTCCTGATTATATCCTTGAGCTACGAGTCGAGCCTTGTTACGAGTCACTAAACCATTCTCATTAAGTTTATTTCGGAATACCCAACGGGTGCCAATGACCGGATAATCAATAGGCTTGGGAACAAGTTCCCAAACTTGATTCCGTTCAAATTGGTTTCATTCCTCATGCATAGCATCTAACCAAAAATGATCACTACATGCTTCATCAATGGTTTTGGGTTTTAGCTGTAAAATAAATGCAACACTAGAAACAATATCTCTACTGGATGTACGAGTACTTACACCTTTGGTAATATCACCAATTACAAAATCCTTTGGATGATCAGCCGTAAAGTTCAATCTTTTCGGCAGACTCCGAAGGTAGCTGCTTCTGGGTTCTTCTCTTGGAGAATCAGCTGGTGTTGAACTTGGTACAGTTTGATCTTCGTCATTGTCATCGATAGTCATTTGATTCAATTCATCAAAGGTGACGTTGATTGATTCTTCGATGATGATAGTTCGTTTGTTGAAGACTATATATCCTTTGCTCTTGGCCGCATAACCTAAAAATATACCTTTATCGGCCTTTTCGTCAAACTTTCCCAAATTATCTTTTGTATTAAGAATAAAGTATTTACAACCAAATATTCTAAAATATGAAACTGATGGAATTCTATCAAACCATAACTCAAATGGAGTCTTCTTCGATTTGGGTCGAATTAGAACTCTATTGAGAACAAAACAAGCTGTATTGACAGCTTCAGCCCAAAAATATTTGGGTAGACTAAACTGGTTTAACCTTACTCTGGCCATTTCGGATAGAGTTCTGTTCTTACGTTCCACAACTCCATTTTGTTGTGGAGTCCTAGGGCAGGAGAACTCGTGTACAAAATCATGTGTGTCACAAAATTGCTCAAACTCTGCATTCTCGAATTCGCCACCATGATCGCTTCTAATACGAGTGATCATGTAAACTTTTTCATTCTGTACTTTCTTACAAAAGGCGACAAATTCGGATAATACATCATTCTTGCGTGTCAAAAAGTATACCCACGTGTATCTAGAGTAATCATCTACAATTACAAAAGCATATAACTTACCTCCGAGGCTAGCAACTCTGCTAGGACCAAATAAGTCCATATGTAGCAATTGTAGAGGTCTAGTAGTACATACTGTATTTACTGACTTGAATGTAGATCTGGTAGCTTTGTTCTTTTCACATTGGCTGCATACCGAATCCTTCTTGAATGTTATGTCGTAAATTGTGTACTAGCTTCTTCGTGGATAATCTTGAGATTGTGTCCATATTTGCGTGACTGAGTCTCATATGCCACAGATGACTCTCATCACTTTTAGCCATTAAGCATCTACCTGAAATGTTAGTTTCTTCTAACAAATAGAAAACATATATGTTGTCTTCCCTGATACTTTCAAAGATAGTACTACCAGTTGAGCTATCAACTATAGTACATTTGTCTTTGCCAAAGTTGATGCTATAACCATGATCAGCTAAATGACTTATGCTGAGTAGATTATGTTTCAACTCGGTAACCAGACAGACATCCTTAATCACAGGATAGGAAGACTTACCAACATCACTGATACCAATGATATACCCTTTCAAGTTGTTACCAAAGGAGACATATTCTTCCTTCTTCTTCTTCGATAGTGTTGCAAATAATGTAGCATCACCGGTCATATGCCGTGAACAACCGCTATCGAGGATCCATTTGCTTTTAGCATGTGAAAGGTGTTCCACCTAGAAAATAATTTGCAGAAGAAACTTTTGGTACCCATTTCTTGTAGGGTCCTGAGATGTTAGCTTTTGGTATCCATGCATAAATATTTAAATCAACAAGCTTTCTGATTCTACATGCAGAAGAAATATGACCAGTGTGGCCACAATAATGACATTGTGCATGTTGAGTGTTAAAAGCTGAGTGGTGTGCATGGTTGGTAGGTTTAGGTTTTCTAGTATAGAAGAAAGCATACCTATAATCCTGTTTGGGCTTAACCTTTTGGGGTAAAGGTTTGATATGGTTAGGTCTGACAGTGTTTGGTTTAGGAATGTTTCGATTATTCGGTAAGTGACACGTGTTAGGGTAGGAAGCAGCAATCTCAGGCTATTTTCCTAACCTAATTTCCAATCTTTTAGAAGTGTCATATAACTTAGTATAGTCAGAAGTGAGTGCTTCCATTCTAACTTGTGCACTTTGAAGACTTTTGTTCTCTTTAGAAAGTTCTTCTTTTAGTTGGTCAATAACCTTGTCTTTTTCTTCGGATGACTTGGTAGTCTCGTGTAATAAGAGCTTAATAGAAGAAAGCTCACCAGACTCACTAACATTATCTTTAACCTCAGCTAGTAGGTCGGTAAGTCTTCCTATTTCACCTTTGTACTCTTTGAGAACCTTCTTAGAGGTTTGATATTTGCTACGCAGTTTCCTGTAATCACTTATCAGTTCATTGAAGGCTTCTCCTAATTGCTCAAAGGTGAAGTCATCATATGTATCAACTATAGGTTCAGAGAGTACCTGATCGGATGCCATAAAGCATACATTTGTAGCATCTTCTGATTGTTCATCTTCTGAGTCGATGGCTTCACTTTTATGCCATATGCTGGTATTGGCATACTTCCGAGATGTTGATCTCTTCAGGTTCCCTTTCTCATACTTGTTGCTCTTCTTGCTTGATGATGAGTTTGTAGGACAATCCTTCTTCATGTCCCCCTTCTTCTTGCAGCCATAGCAGACAGCATCATCTTGAATTTCCTTGCTAGGAGTGCTTGATCTTCAGCATCAGATTCACTGCTGTCTGAATCACCTTCAGCAGCTTTTCTGTGCTGAGCCTTGAAAGCGATCGTCTTCTCCTTTGGTGCAGGCTCTTCAAAATCTTGTAGCTCCAGTTCATGAGTGAGTAGCTTACCCATGAGTACTTCGAGTGTCATGGTAGTGAGGTCGTTTCCTTCAATGATTGTAGTAGCCTTCTAAATCCAGTTCTTTGTAAGTGCTCGCAGGAGTTTACGAATCTTTTCATGGTTACTGTAATCTTTGCCTAGGGAGGACAAAGGATTTACAATATCCAAGAATCTCTCGAACATCTGAGTAACTGTTTTGTTGGGCTTCATCTTGAACGCCTCGTACTCCTGAGTAAGTCTGCTGACTTTTGATTCTCTGACTTGAGTCGTGCCTTCATGTGTGACTTCAAGAAGCTTCCATACTTCATTATCAATTGTGCAGATAGACACCCTGTTAAATTCAGTTCTGTCTAAAGCACAAAATAAAGCGTTAATAGCATGTGCGTCAAGACTGGCCTTTTTCTTTTCTTCTTCTGTATATCTGTTATGGGGTTTTTCAGTTAAAACTCCATCAACATTTATACGAGGTGGCTTTTGATAGCCTTCAATAACAATAGACCATAAATCAAAATCAAGAGACTTCAAGAAGAAACTCATCCGTGTTTTCCAATAGGTATAATTTGTACCATCAAACAGTGGAGGTCTGTTTGTGGCCTGGCCTTCACCTGTGAATTTCACAGTTGCCATGTGTTGTGCTGTGATCTATATAACAATTAATTAAATAAATAAATAATTGTAATGTTACCTTGCTTTACTTGTAACACCTGCTCTGATACCAATTGTAGGAACGAAATCATAAAGCGCAATACTCTAGAGGGGGATGAATAGAGTTGGCAGCGGAATAATGCTAATTAAAAATTATTAGCAGCAAGATCACAGAATAATAATCACAACTAAATAATGTAAAGGCAGAGATAAGAAAGCAAACGCAAAGATAGCGATGTATACTGGTTTTCCTCTGTTGAGGACTAGTCCAGTCAGTAGAACTCTTGCTACCAGTTGAATCCACTATTGGCAAAACCGCAAGTTTTCTTACGAAGTCCTTGCAACTTCTACAACGCGAGCTTTGATAAGAAGAACTCGTCCAACTTCAATTGTGAAGAGTTGAATCTTCTATCAAGCCTTCTGATTATAATCACTCAGAAACTTCTAGACCGCACCGCACTGGCAAATCGACTAGAGGATTGTAACTGGCTTGGGATCTGAAAATTAAAGCTTGAGAAAAACTCTTTGGAATACAGTAGGCTTTAAATAGAGAGAAGATTGAAAGTGAATGAGTGAGTTAAAATGATCAAAATCCTTATCTATTTATAGGAGTTCCAAAGACAGAATTCTGGCAGAATTCGGGCAGAATTCGGGCAGAACTCGATGAGCAAATCTCAGTCAAATCCTCAACTGCAGGAGGACCAAGTTCCAAGGAATTCAAAAATCAAAACGGCCACTAACCGAACTCTGGCCGAACTCTGGCCGAGTTCTGTCAGGTTTGGTTAGGGTTTTTCAAAATAGATTTTGGGGAATTTTGAAAACCTTTTTGGAGCTTTTGTAAACACGAATGTTTTTCAAAACTGAGGACATTTTTAAAAACATTTTAAAATTATTTTGGAATAGCCTATTTGCCAGTACAACTCATTGTATAATGTATTTCTAGACTCAATAAAATAAGAGATTACATTGCTAAAGGAAATACAGACTCGAACAGGCAAACAACGCTTCAGTCTTGAACTGAGTAGATAGCCGTTCTTGATCATGTCCAAGAGTCCGAGATATCCTGACTAGCTCCATATATCGAGACAGAGTTTGATCAATTATTAAAATCAGTTTGACCATATGACCAATGGTCCAACAGTTGTTACCCAAAGTTGCAGTTCGTGCCACAGTGATCATTACAGCACCACCTCAGGCATCAATCAGGCAAGACACCTTGTCATTTGCTGTTTATTTATTTTAGCTCATATTTCAAGCATTATTTATTTTTTTTTATATAAAATAAACTGTGATACAAGGCGTAACCTGTTACAACTTACTGTTCATTTAAATTTCCTGCTATGTATTATTTTTCTTACACATTAAACCTAGATTTAAGGGACCACCTTGTGTGTTGCATTTATTGGCCTTGATATGTCGTACCACGAAGTTGTGTGTCGCATGCAGAACACGGACGTGCGTGATTGGCTGGCCACCAGTACGTACAAGCCGTGCGATAGGAATAATCGCTAATAGAGGTTGCATGCTAGTTTGACTTAGCGGTTATAGTGGTTTTGTGTTGTAGATACAACACAGTAGGCATTGGAAGGGGAGGTCAATTTCTTAGCGTATGGGCTTCGATGCACTTTCCTTTTTGTAATCTGTGAGCTCCGCCGGAGATGCGGATCAGATTACCTATGATTACTGACGGCCACTGACGTTCTGTGGAACGTTATGCTCTTACTGATGGGGCCTCTGGTGCCCAAGTGGGGACTACATCGATCCTATTTTGCCAGGGATTTATCCGTTAGGTACGAGTACTTTTGGTTTGGGTACTTGTATCTGACCGTGGCTTGAAACAATAACTTGTCACGAATTAGTTCGTCACATCTTGTCCTTGTTTGGTTGTAGGTGTGACTTACTACTTCGATGAGAAGGTATTGAACCTTGTTGGGGTCCGGATACCATATTGGATTCATAAGCATGGAAAGATACGTCATCGTGAATTAGTTTACCATCTCCTGTCCTTGTTTGGTTGGGGGGATGGTACGCTCGTTCAATAGGTGTGTATTGGACAATGTTATAATTCAATTGACTTATTTATTTGAGCAATTTTTATTCAGTTTATACGGCATGATATTATGTGTCTTGTTACATCCTTCTGAGGACCTGGTTATCTCGCCAGGTGTGTGCTCTTGTCTTTTGCAGGTGTTCTAGCTCTAGCCGTGATCATTGCTATTTCTTCGAGGATGATTGCATTTGGATCGTCCTTACTTCGCTCGCCAAAATCATTTCCTTTCTCATGTATTTCCTTTATTTGTTGGTAGTAGATTTGTCTCCGCCCAACATATTGTATCAAGACAATTCATTACCATTATATGATATCTTTTATTCATTGATTTTTGTGTGGATGAGATTAGTTATGGTTCTACTTCATTTTACAGCTTATGTATTCATATGAGATTTCCATATATTGGAGTATACTTCATATGAATACAGCTGGCATGTCTACATTCCTAGTCCTACGTATTTAGGGACTGGGGTGTTACAAATTGCTACTAGTGTGTGAAGTTAGAAGTCGTAGCAGTTGCCAACTGGACAGTCTGTGGATACATCTTGGACAGGAGCATTGGAGGGAAGGGACAGCTACTAGCGTAGGGGCTACATTTACTTTTGACACACATTTGTGGGACGATATTGACTCGTATGAGCGCTACTTTATGTCCCTGGCCGATAGTGACTCGGATGAGCGTTACTTACTGCCATTCTTTATTACTCTGTTGATCCTACAGCCCTGCGTAGAACGTTGTCCTCAAAGTGCATCTCACATAGACGGTTAGGAGATCCTGTAGAGTCATAGTTGCATATTTTACACATTTAGTTATTTTGGCTTATTTTCTGTATCTTGTTACGTCCCTCTGAGGACCTGGTGATATCTCCAGGATTAGACGAGCAGGACTATCCAGAGGAGTACGGTACATTGTTGGATCCTTCATATATCGGTGACGAGGCATCTCCTACTCATACTTAGTTTTTATTCTTTATTATCGGAGACCATGTATTGGACATCTTTTATTATCTTTCTTGCTGTTTGAGGAGGTTGTACTCCATTTAGTTGAGACTCTTTTTTATAGCTGTTTGGAGTGGAAATGTCCACCCAGCTATCTTTTGACTTCTTTTATTATCATTGAGACTTATTTATTCATTTTGTGTTGAGCTGTGGATGAGATTTAGTTATTATATTGTGGCTTATCATATATCATTACTTACAGCTTATGTACAAATACGAGGATACCACATATTGGTATATTCCTCGTATACGTGCAGCTGGCATGCTGACGTACTTAGTCCTACGTATTATGGGACTGGGGCGTTACATGTTTTTGTGGTGGCCCATGCAGGTCTCTATTAATATTGTTGGGTTACATGACTGTGCCTAACAAGCCTACAATTAGGAACAGGATATAGAATCTCATCCACTTATTAATATCTTCCTTGACCTCCTCTTAACTTCTTATTTGATTGCTTGATTACATCTAGTTTGAATTTGTTCTAACCAACTCAATTCTTCGGGCCAATATAGGATGAATCTTCGTAGTGGACGCGCTACTCCCCTCGCCATTACTGACGGGAATACCATTGCTCAAGAAGGACCGGGGAGTCAGCCACCCATTTCTCCTACCACCCCAGCACCATCCGGATTGCAGCCTGTGATGACACCCCCCACTACTCAGCAGCAAGCCCCGATGCCCCAAGTGGGGCAGACAGACCCCAAAAACCCTGTAACTCAAGAGGAGTACCTACCGCCTCCGCCACCCTATCCACCCCAGTATTCTCCACAGAATCCACCCACATACCCCCCACAGTATCCCTTTCCATATCCTTCATATCCTCCACAGTACGGGCCACCGGGTGCCCCACAGATCATGCCCCAGATGCCATACATGCCCCTACAGCAGCCCATGCCTCAGGCTGGTGGGACTACTACAGAGCAGATCCTCCAGAGCTTAGTATAGGATCAGATGCAGCAGAGCGAGGCTATTAGGAGGAGTTTGGAGACAACACTAACCCGAGCACCCCAAGCCTCTGTGGGTACTATCGAAGGGTTCCGCAACATGAATCCTCCACACTTCAAGGTACTGAAGATGTCATCGGATCACCAATTGGCTGGTTAAGACAGAAAATCTCCTGAAGGCTTCAGAGTTATCCGCAGATCTATGGATGATGGCAGTAAAGTTACAGTTGGAAGGAAATGCATATGATTGGTGAACCGCAGAGGAGAGGCAGCTAGGAGTTGATCAGACGTGGGAGGAATTAAAAAGACTGTTCAATAAGAAGTTTTTCTCCGACACTGCCAAGGATGCTCTATATGACCAGTTTCTACACTTGGAGCAGGGGAATATGACAGTTGATGAGTATGACGCCGAGTTTAGTCGACTGAGTCATTTTGCACTGGGGTTGGTTATGACAGAGCTGGAGAAAGCCAAAAGGTTTCATAGAGGCTTGAGTATAGAGTTGCAGAGGTATATCAACTCCGAGTCGAGGGTCTCCCAAGCCGCTATTCTGGCAGAGGCTAGAACTCAGGAGGCCATAAGCAAGAAGGCAAATCGACAAGTTACATCGATTATAGGATCAGCTAAGACCACTACAGGAGGGCCAGTGAGACGTCCTCCCACACATCAGCATCAGCAGAGGACCGGGCCATACCAGACACAGGAGAAGGCCACTTGCCATTACTGTGGCAAAGTTGGACATATTTATAGAGATTGTAGATGTCGGCTGGGACACTGTTTAGCTTGTGGATCGAAACAACACCAGACTAGAGATTGCACATTTTATAGGAACGCTCCATAAAATCAGCAGCAGAGGCCAGCGATTACGGGACCAGGAGCACCACGACCACCTTTACCCCCTCAGGCAGCCCAATTTTAGCAGGCTAAAGCACATACGGGCAACCAGAGAGTTGGAAAGGCTTTTGCACTAGCTACAGAGGAGGCCGAACCGGAGGTGGACGTCATAGCAGGTATGGTTTTAGTTGCATCATTTCCTGTCATCACATTATTTGACACTGGAGCCACCCATTCATTCATAGCCACTAGCTTTGCCACTAGACACAGTATACCCATGTCATATTTATCTAAAAACATTAGAATCCTTACTGGAGAAGGAGTGGTAACTGTTAGTGGTATTTGTAGAGATTGTCCTGTAGTGATAAATGGTAGAGAGATGAAGGCACGACTTCTTGTATTTTCTATGCTGACGTTCGATGTGGTTCTCGGAATGGACTGGTTGAGCCAGCATTTCGCTCTCATTGACTGCCATAGGGGCAGTATCGTCTTTAGACCCCCGAGTGATGTAGAGTTCGAGTTCACCAGAGAGGAAACCTTGAGGAGCGATGCAACTGTATTGAGGACTCACATGATGTATTCCCCGAGGAATTGCCAGGACTGCCACCTGACCGAGACATTGAGTTTTCTATTGAGCTTATTCCGGGAGCCGAGCCTATTTCGTCTCGAGTTTATCGGCTAGCGCCCAAAGAGTTGGTAGAGATGAAAACGCAGATTGATGACTTATTAGAGAAGGGCTTTATTTATGCCAGTGCATCACTTTGGGGAGCACCCGTTCTTTTTGTGCCTAAGAAAGATGGAACCGTGCGCATGTGTATTGACTACAGAGCATTGAATGCAGTGACAGTGAAGAACAAGTATCCATTGCCGCGTATAGACGATCTATTTGATCAACTGAGTAGAGCAAAAGTATTCTCCAATATCGACTTACGATTAGGCTATCACCAATTGAAGGTTCGAAAGAAAGACATTGCAAAGATGGCTTTTCGATCAAGGTATGGACACTACGAGTTCTTGGTCATGCCTTTCGGTTTGACCAATGCTCCCGCAGTCTTCATGAATTTAATGAACAAGATCTTTCACCAGTACTTGAACAAATTTATAGTAGTCTTTATAGATGATATCTTGATTTACTCCAAAAGTCAAGAGGAGCATGAGCAGCATCTACGGATAGTTTTGGAAACATTGAGGAATGAGTGACTCTTCGCGAAGCTTAGCAAGTGTGATTTATTTCTCAAAGATGTATTATTTCTTGGTCATGTTGTTACGGGTAATGGTATATCAGTGGACCCAGAGAAGATCACAGCAGTCAAATCATGGCCCGCTCCCACATCAGCTTTCGAGGTGAGAAGTTTCCTCGGACTTGTGGGTTACTACCGACGGTTCGTAGCAGATTTCTCTCGAATAGCGGGGCCCATGACTCGATTAACTTGCAAGGATCAGTAGTTTGTATGGACAGACGAGTGTCAAGCCGCCTTTGACGAGTGGAAGAAGCGATTGACCACAGCACCGATCTTGACACTACTATCGGGCCCAGAAGGATTTGTGATCTACAGTGACGCATCGGGGAAAGGATTAGGATGCGTATTGATGTAGCACGGTCATGTAGTAGCATATACATCATGACAGTTGAGGGTGCACGAGAAGAATTATCCTACCCACGACCTAGAGCTCGCAGTAGTTATCTTTGCTTTGAAGCTATGGAGACACTACTTGTACGGCGAGAAGGTTGATATCTACACTGATCATAAGAGCCTCAAGTACGTGTTCACACAAAAGGAGTTGAATATGCGATAGCGACGTTGGTTGGAGTTGATGAAGGATTACGAGATCGAGCTACGTTATCATCCGGGCAAGGCTAATGTCGTAGCAGACGCATTAAGCCGTAAGTCCATGGCACACTTTTTGACTACAAAGGAGGAGTTGATTAGAGACTTGCAGCAGCATGGTATTGAGGTAGTATTGCCTAGAGCAGATGGCGTATTAGCCAACCTCCAAGTGCAATCATCATTGGTAGAGCGTATCAAGGCAGTATTGTCTATTGATGCTAGATTTTGACGGCTCAGAGAGATGACTGAAGCAGGAGAGCAGACGGGATTAAGGATCCATCCCGATGGGACATTACGATGTGGTGATAGTATTTATGTTCCTAATGGAGAGCTACGACAGGAGCTGATGGCATAGGCTTACAGTTCGACTTACTCTATTCATCCCAGATGAACCAAGATGTACCGCGACTTACGACAGTATTATTGGTGGCACGGAATGAAGCAGGAGATAGCTCATTTCGTTGCCAAGTGCTTGGTATGTCAACAAGTGAAGGAGTAGCACCAGAGGACAGCTGGTCTGTTGCAGCTGCTACCCATTTTCGAGTGGAAATGTGAGCACATTACTATGAATTTCGTCACGAGTTTTCCTCGGAGCCCTAGGGGATGTGACGCAGTATGGGTGATTGTTGATAGACTTACAAAGTCAGCCCATTTCTTACCTTTTAGAGTGGGCCAGTCGATAGAGGTATTGGCGGAGATGTATATGGAGCAGATTGTGAGATTACACGGTGTGCCTGTTAGTATTGTGTCGGACTGCGACTCGAGATTCACCTCGCACTTTTAGAGGAGCATGCAAGAGAGTTTGGGCACACGGTTGATGTCACGACCCGCACCCTAGAGTAAGGGCACGAAAAGTGGGTACATCCAGCCCACGCCGCAGTGTCGGTGGTAGAACGCTGTCCTAGGTCAATTATCTAACAATATAAGGTACCTGTACAGTATATACACTCCGAATGGAGGTGACATAGCAGAATACAATCTCAATCACATCTAAGGTAGAATACGATAAGATAGATAGATATAAATGAATCCACATAAGAGATACAATAGAAAGAAGTCTAAGTGTCTATGATAACATCTCCACAAATATTCAGATAAAATAAACTCCCAATATATACAATAATGTATCAATGAGAAAGACAAGGTAAGAGTCTAAGCTAGCAGTCTAAACCACTGGTGGCAGATCCTCTACTGCAAGTGGGTCCAAGTCACAAGTGTTGTCTATAGCTGCACCATAATAGGTAGACACCAGAGCCATTCTCGTCCTCTGTAATATTTTCAACAGGTCCAGTCAGGACAAGAGCGAGCACAATACATATCAATAAATCATAACAGGTTAGGAAATATAAACATGCTAGAGAGTAAGATACATGAAACTGAAAAAACAACATGATGTAAAAGAGAGACTGTAAGTAAATAGCTATAATATATAAGAGAACTAATCAGTACTAGTGCTTCAGAGTACAAGATGGTTATGTAAATAGCACGATGTTGTACATGAGTAATCTACAGAGGTTGTACACGAGTAATCTACAAGATTGAGTACATAACCACTTCTACTCCCCCGTCCCCAATCAATACACAAGGATCCAGTCAAGTTATGTTATTACACACGAAGTATAATTGTACACGATGATCATGTGAGCACATGAGTATACAGGATTTCACACGATTTGTACACGAATAACACGAACACAAGGAGTACAGGATGCTCATGATAAAGTAGAAGAATATGAAATACCCGATGTATCCGCTAAGGGGATAACATCGCACGACAAGATCCATATAGTACTAATTCGTGTTACCAACGTGTCAGCATCAAGTAAATTAATCTAAAATAGGAAATATAATCCTAAACAAGATATGAAATGATCAGAGAATGTTCTCGCCTGGTATCCTGAATATCTGAAGAGAATATACTGTCCGAGGGGTGGTGTTTGGCTCCTATAGAACAGTACAAGTCACTACATGTTCAAAATAGTAAAATAGACTGCTACAATGCATCTACTGTTGGCCCAATGATTATATCGTATTTTTGAATATGGCTAATCAGTTAAGTTTAACATAATGATGTCACTAATATTCATATACTCACTATCATGTTGCTACTTAAACTTAGCATTGTCCTAATTGTCCTATATTATATTGCTATGCTTGTATCGTACTGCAACATATTTTGCTAGCCTAACATATATTTGTAGACATGCAGTAAGCATGATCTAATATGATCAAACCAGGACATGGGCAATAAAGAATTGATGTTGGACCAAAGACGGCGTCATACAAAGAGATTTCTCCGAAACGCCTAGTGACCTATCTGGGGACATAGGCAATAAAGAATTGATGTTTGGACGACTGTTGTCAAGGGAAAAGACGTCTTCAGGAATGCTCAAATATCAAAAGAAAGGCGTCATCAAAGGGCTCTTGGTTTTCCTACTTGTTCCAAGTCTGTAATCTTCAATTTATTGAGTCTAGAAGAATGTGTACGTTGAGTCGCACTGAGTCATCTCAACCCCTAGACATATCTCTCCAAGCTCTACCATACAAACAGATCAATTCCTGAACCAAAGCCCAAGATCCACCAAGCCAAATAAAGCCCATAGGCCCAAAGGCCATTCTGCCACCTAGGAGGCAGAGTTCGGGCCAAACTCTGCCCCCACACAGAGTTCGGGCCGAACTCTGTGCCCTGATTTCCAGCACCCTGATTTTTAGGGCCTGCTTACTACAAGTTGTCCAACGTTCAAAAATTTGAATTCTTGGGGCAGAATTCTGGCCGAATTCTGCCTCCCCAGAGTAGTATAAATATAGCTTGAATTCTTTCATTTCAAATCATCTCTTACCTTCAAATATTCAAGCTTTCTAAGCTCTACTACTCAAAGCCTTATTCTTCCATATCTCCTAAGCCATAACTCTGCTTAGCCCAAGGTGCTTAGTGCGATATCAGCTAGAAGTTGTGTGCAAGAGTAAAAGAAAAGTCACTTGGACAAATTCCAAGTTTTGCCACCTGCGAATCTGTAAGAAGTTGGCGTGCTCTTCTGAGTAAAGGCACATGGTTGTACACTATTTCACAAATAGTAGATTTCAATCTTGAGCTAGAGTTCTCAGGCCTAGACTAGTCCTCCACGAGGGAAACCAGGTTAAAACTGCTGTGTTTGCGTATGCTCTTCTGATCTTTATTTACTTCCGTATTTCTCTCTGATTTATTTACTATCTTGATAGTTATTTTTGTGGAGGTGATATAGAGTTAATTTTTATTTGGTGATTATCGACAAAAACTCTATTCACCCCCTCTAGAGTTGCCTACATGTTATTTCATCTACATGCTGCCTAGGTCAAAATAGACTAAAGTCAACACTTGGTCAACTCTAGTCAACCACACTAGTCAAACTAGGTCAACTAGGTCAAGTCCTAGCCCAAACAAGTCTAACAAGTCTCACTAGGCCTAACCAATCCTAGGCTAGCACTCACACAATCACAAGGCAATGTGAACCACAACAATACATAATATAAAATAGATACTATATATAAATACATACCTTCATACATACATGCATATCCACATTACATACATATTTATATATATAGGCATATGTTACATCATGCATATTTACATAGTTACATAGATATATACATTTATGCACATTTACATATATATTTTTATACATTATATATGTTAACATTCATTATAATGCATTATATATTACTTATACCTTTGATTCATTCATTCATATATGACATTCATTCATGCATTTACACATTCATTCATTTATGTTATCACTATATACATACTTGATTCATGTATCCACACATACATACATGGATACACAACATACTTGTATACATTCATACATGCTTATATTGTATACATGTATACATACATATCATGTATACATACATACATTGCATACATGCCTACATACATATCATATATGTATACTTGCATTCATTCATTCACCTATACATAAATACATAGATGCATACATACATATTTGAATACATTATATACTTGCATACATTACATTCATATATGCATACAAACTCATATATTTAACTCAAAATATATGTGAATACATACATTACATTGTTTGTATTCCTACATTCTTGCATTCAACCATATATATACATTAATGTAAAGAGGATACATATCATATATATATCATTTCATTCATCTAACATATCATGCATTACATACTCTACATTCATTTAATATCCATACTACATAGGCTCATAGGTTACACAAAATATCTATGTCGTATAGTCACTATTCTACTTAAAATCAATACTGTACCAATTGGGACTTCACTAAATTCTACGATTAAAGTATGTTGTAGCCCTTCGTGTTAGCTTTTCGAAACTTCAAACGGATCACATTTTTGTGTCCGGAAGCTCCCGAAATCGCGAAAACACCGAAACGCGTTTGTCTTTCGGACAGCTGACACTCAAATAATTTTACAAAATTTTCAGAATGATTTTGGCTTATTAAAATATGTATTTGGAAATCTAACTTCGATACGCTTCTTTAAAAAAAAGGAAGATTAAACGGAGTTCGAAGCTAAAAGTTATGACATCTCTAAGTTGCTTTGGTTAATAAAAACGTAGATGAATATTATGACGAATTTGAGTTGTTTTGGAAAAAAGAAACACATGTAGGCCAAGATACTTGGATACCAACATAGGTATCCAAATGAAACTCATTCTAACCATCCTAACTAAGATCAATCCACTCTCTAACCATTCTAAAACTGAATTTAAATATCTATTTAAACTATTATCATACATACATACACATAGGGTATCCTAATTTGGGATCAATCAAGTCGGACACAAGACACATATCTAAAATCCTCAAGAGAGCTCCAAATGGCCTCAAATTTGAATCTAAAGGGGACACATGCATGAGGATGGATCCTACGGATTCAAAACTAATTTATATGCAAATGAAATCGATTTAGAGGATGGATTTTACCTATTCGGAGTGGAATCCCAATAAAATCCTTTAGGACACGGCTCCGATACGAAGATCCCTCAAAGTGGACACTCCTCCTTGCACTTCTCTTCCAATCCTTGGTAGCACCCTTCCCTTGGAGAATAGGAATGATTGAGGAAAGATTTGGTGAAGGAATGATTTGATTTGGAGATCAAATCAAAGGGAATGCTCTCTAAAATTAGGAAAGAACAAAAGGAAAATAAAAGAGGCAAGATTGTAATGAATGAAATAAATCATTCTCCCCTAAAGGTGGCTGCCATAAAGAGTCCTTTAGGGCTAATAGGAAATGTTCTAATTGCCCCTCTCTAGTCTCATATGGTTAAGTCTAGACTAGGTTCAAGTTTGGGGTCAAAAGGATCTAGTTTTGAGTCTCTAACTTAACCATTCTAACATGATAAAAATTAGTCTATATAACTAACTTAAATGTGGATTTTGTGGGCCATGCTTAACTTAATATTGGGTTCCATCTAGAGTTTAAGCTACCCGGGTCACAATACAAGTCGGAACGAGACGAAACTCAAACCCGACTAAACAAATCCAATAAAAACAATATTAAAAATATAAAATTTTCCCAAAATATAAAAATATAAAAAATGACCAAAATCTTAATACATCAATTTAAATATTATTAAAATAATCTAAAATTTACCAATTAATCAAAATCCTATATAATTCAAAAGTCATAAAATGACCAAAATACCCTCAAGCTAAAATGTGGTAGTGACAAATCTACCCTCCTTAAAATAATTTTGTCCTCGAAATTAAAAGACGAAACTAAACTGATGAGAAGTATAGACAATCATACCTCAAGGTCAAAAAAGATATGGGTATCGCTCGCGCATCTCATCCTCCCGCTCCCAGGTAGACTCTCCTGGAGAATGATGCCTCCATGCGACGCGAACCAAGGGTATCACCTAGTTTTTCAGTAACTTCTCTCGGTGATCCAGAATCTTCACTGGCTGCTCTGGATAACTGAGAGTAGGTCCCACCTCAATATCCGAATGATCAAGTACATGGCTAGGGTCAGCCACGTACCGTCTCAACTATGATACGTGGAATACGTTGTGGACACCCACTAGTGCAGGTGGCAAGTCTAGCCTGTATGCCACGTCACCGACTCTCCCGCTGATCACGAAAGTCCGATGGAGCGCGGGCTAAGCTTTCCACCTCCACCAAAACGTATAATACCCCGAGTCAGATATGTCCTCAGAAAAACTATATTTCCGACCTAAACACAAACAAGGTCTCAAGTTACTAAATAATCAAACATGATCAACAAACAACAATCAACCTACTTCTAATCCTATCTCCAGTCAAACTAAGTCAACATAGTCAATGGTCAACTACTGGTTAACTAGTCAACTTCTTAGGATTTCACCTATGCTAGCTATCTAGGTGTTGACAACTAGAATTTAGCAAAAGAAAAACTCTATAATAGACTAACTCTTAACTTCCTAAATCCCATCAACAGCCCTAACTAATTACCTATAATCTAAGCACACAAATCCCAAGTACCACATATACATAAGCTCAAGAACAACAACCCATCACATATATCCTAAGTATATATATATATATATATATATATATATATATATATATATATATATATATATATATATATATATATATATATATATATATATATATATATATATATATAACTGATCATCAAAGGGTTAAAGTAGACTAAACTTATAAGGGACTGAAACAAATGCTTAGAAATTAGGCTAAGGATGTATGGTCTGAAACATCAATGTAGGCAAAAGAAAATGATGCTAAGGAGACTGAATTTATAAGCTAAAGGACATGACATTTGGGTCCACTTGTAAAATTAAAGTGAAAGGAACCTACATGGTGACTGAAACATGTCTTTAGATCAACCTGGCCTCTCCTCTCTATCTGGACTGAACTAGCTACATGCAGGACAATGGTCTGAAAGAAGTGAACCAAACTGGTGTACAGGGAATGCAATAGGCAGTATACTGTAAATGAGTGCAGGCTACATACCAAATCAAATACATTACATATATACAAGCTATATATATTTAACTCTCATCACCTCAACTCTACTCAAAGTCTAACAACTCACACTCCCTACCACATGCCTATCACTCCAATGAAGGGGTCAGATACTGTAGGGTGTGTTAGGACAGAACAGTGGTGTAGCATGGCTGCACATGAAGATGCAGAACAAATACATGTAGGACAATGATATGTAGGACACCTACATGTGGAAAATAAACTAATGCTCTGGTAGAGGCTTTTGGAAGACTGAACCATCAATGAAAGGGAAGGTTTGGACATGTATCTGGACAGATGGGCTAAACAGGTATCATCTGTATCTAATACAATTAAAGAGGGACAAAATAAATGATTAAGGGAGGTCTTATTAACAACCCACATTATATCCCCAATGTATACAACTGTCTTAAATGGGCTGTACAACCATGCCCAAGAAAAGTTTAAACTTCATTGTAGGGTAGGTACTGCAGGTTATACTGAAGGGTATTGTAAGGCTATCAAGTAAAGTAAAATGTTAAGAGATGCAACATGTCACCATGTACAGAAAGTAGAAATGAGTACAAACCTCTAATATGCATAATACTAACTCTCCAGATATGCAGAATATGATAATGGGTTGATGGTTATGTTGGTGAGTCAATAATTGGGATCTGAACAATGGTCTAGTGAAATCTATGATGCAATATGGTAGGTAATGAATTATTGAGTGCAGTGAACAACTTGTACAAGTCTGAACCAAGGGAACAGGGTATCTAGTGAAGGGTCTGCACACTGCCTATAAAGGTTGATCTAACATGACCGAACTCATCACAAGGAGAGCTTAACTAAAATAGAAAACTGGACCAAATATAGGCTAAACAACATGTCTATAACCCTATACAACAATGACCTATAGATACCAACCAAACCCCTATCCAATATGCCAATATCATCTGTAACCTATCTATGTATATAGACCTCTCAGTCTTTGGTAAAATTACAACTATACTCAAGGACAGCTCTGGTCATGGGTGCCCTACTGGAAAGGGTAAGGGAAAATAATAAATCATCAATGTTGTAAGGTATACTAACATCCTATATGGAAACAGGTAGGTACTGTAAATAACAGGGAATCATCTATAATGGGTTGTTATTCTAATACTAATGCTAACTATAATCTTTAGGATACCGACACTCTACAAGTCATCATATCATTACACTATGAAAGAACTACATATGAATAAGCTCTACAAAACTAAAATATTCTTACTCTTAAGTTATTTGATGATGTAATACAATTTTATAACAACATAAAGGTATGATAGAAATGATATGTTTAAAAACCTTCTCAAAATACAATCTGATAATCATATGCGTCTGTTCAAAATCATGTTACTCAGATTCCTCACCATGCCAGTAAGCAAGGCTGCGATAAACAACAGATTCCATAACTCGGGTATGTACCTCTAGAATTATGTCGTCTGGAATTCTCGCTATGCCGACTAGTATAGCTACGAGAAATTCAAAATCTCATAACCAAGATACGTACATCCAAAGTCAGGTCTCTATGTTTCCGCCATGCCAGCTAATATGGCTGCGATAAACTACAGGTTCCATAATCAAGTAGACGTTTTACCATCCCTGTTATTTCTGTTAATATATGTTATCAGAAAATATCGTAACTCAGGCCATAAAAATTTATTTTGATAGGAAAATTAAAATCAACAACGATCTATCAAATTCAAGTTAAATAATCAAGGAGTGAGAGCGAACAAGACAAGGGAAAGGATTTCAAAATGAAGTTTAAATAAGATTCTTAAGAGTCGTCCCAGGAATCTCTCAAGGAATCCTAATTGTGATTGAGTACCTTCAAAAATATATCCTAATCCTACTACAGGCTGTAGTGATACTCTAGTTCGAATACCACTACACAAACTCTGACCTGCATGGGCTACCAATAAAAATGTGTCACGACCCACACCATAGAGTAAGGGCACGAGAAGTGAGTACGTCCAGCCTACACCGCAGTGTCGGTGGTAGAACGCTGTCCTAGGTCAATCATCTAACAATATAAGTTACCTGTACAGTATATACACTCCGAATAGAGGTGACATAGCAGAATATAGTCTCAATCACATCTAAGGTAGAATACGATAAGATAGATAGATATAAACGAATCCACACAAGAGATACAATAGAAAGAAGTCTAAGTGTCTATGATAACATCTCCACAAACATCCAGATAAAATAAACTTCTAATATATACCATAATGTATCAATGAGAAAGACAAGGTAAGAGTCTAAGCTAGCAGTCTAAACCACTGGTGGCAGATCCTCTATTACAAGTGGGTCCTAGTCACAATGTTGTCTATAGCTGCACCATAATAGGTAGACACTAGAGCCATCCTCGTCCTCTGTAATATTTTTAATAGGTCCAGTCAGGAAAGGAGCGAGCACAATACATCTCAACAAATCATAACAGGTTAGAAAATATAAACATGCTAGAGAGTAAAATACATGAAATAAAAAAATAACATGATGTAAAAGAGAGACTGTAAGTAAATAGCTACAATATATAAGAGAACTAATCAGTGCTAGTGATTCAGAGTACAAGATGGTTATGTAAACGACACGATGTTGTACACGAGTAATCTACAGAGGTTGTACACGGGTAATCTACAAGATTGAGTACATAGCCACTTCTACTCCCCCATCTCCAATCAATACACAAGGATACAGTCAAGTTATGTTATTACACACGAAGTATAGTTGTACACGATGATCATGTGAGCACATGAGTATACACGATTTCACACAATTTGTACACAAATTATACGAACACAAGGAGTACACGATGCTCATGATAAAATACACGAACATAAAATACCCGATGTATCCGCTAAGGGGATAATATCGTACGACAAGATCCATATAGTACTAATCCGTGTTACCAACGTGTCAGCATCAAGTAAAGTAATCTAAAATAGGAAATATAATCCTAAACAAGATATGAAATGATCAGAGAATGTACTCGCATGGTATCCTGAATATCTGAAGAGAATCCTAAACACGTTTGACGTAAGTACTCGTGTTGGCGGACTAGACATCGAGTTCAATGATGTCCTCTTAGCAAAAATCCTTGGTCTATCTAACGAAGGTGCATCGCTTGTTGATATCACTGAATTTGATTTCCCCGACGGCATGACACTTGCTAGTTTCAAAGCTGAACTCTGTGCACCTGATCGAGTTCGCTCTGGAAAGTTCAAGGCAAACAACTTGAACTTGTTTAATTATGAATTGCACCGCATCATCTACTCCACTCTCCTTCCGAAGTCTACTTCAAAGGATGATGTCACATCTCTTGAATTATTTACTGTGTATCACATTCTTAAGGGGATTCTATTTTCTGCCCCTAAGACCATTATCCAGATGATGGGACATTGTCGTGCAAGAGATAGAAATCTCTCTTATGCGATGATTCTCCCACGCATCTTCCAGCGTTTTGATATTGATTTGTCAACTTGTACTCAAGACCCTGAGCCCAAGTTTCTGAAATTATCTCGTCGTAGTATGACTGCTGCTGCTCCTCCTACTTTTCCTCCTACTGCTCCACCTCCTCCACCTACTAAGCAGTATGCCATGACCTTTGAAGGCATACACCAGCATCTTTCTGATTTGCACGTCTCGATGACGGATATGGCCCGCGAACGTGAGTTCCGCAATGTCACTCGTTATCAGACGATAGCAAATTCTCTCGTTGATCTCCGATTTGCTCAGACTGCACATTCTACCAGTTCTATTCCTAGAGATCCAGCCTTTTATGGTTACCGCTGTGAGGATGAGGCTGTTGACGCCTACTTTTAGCCCGGTAACGCATATGATTGGTACCGTTCTGACCGTGCTCCTCGAGACTATGTCGGTGAGTTTTACACTGACGCTCCTCCTCACCCTTCTGGAGCTGGTACCTCTGCAGCTGGTCCCTATGGACATGCCGGTCATGCTGATGATGATAATGATGATGATGATGAGGAGGAGGAGATGTGACATATTAGTTGATTTTTGAGACTTGATATTGTCTACTGTATACTTAAAAATGCTCCGACATTCCAAGTTTCTGTCTTTTATTATCAGACTTGTACTGGATATTTTACTGATGTTTCTTGCACATCATTTTATCTTTATGGGATTAATAGTTTATCTTTCACATCAGTTTATTTATTTATAGCATCTTTATCTGCTTCTATATTATAAACTGCCTATGACATAATTCTCTATTATTCTCACTGTTGTATTAATTCTCTATTTTATTATAAACTGCCTGAGACAAATACATGCCTGTGATGTTATTTCTTTACTGTCTCTACCATCTGTCATAATTTTTTATATGTGTTTCTTCACTGTTTGTTACTTAATCATTGATTGCGGTGGAGCTTTCTCTTTTACAATTATTTTGTTAAGTGACAACGGGGGATAAAAATAAGGATCTAACATATTTTGAGAAAATGCATGCAGGATATGAACTATTTTCCTTTACTATTTTTTTGATTTGATTCTAAGCAAAGATGTTATATCATTCATAGTTTGTCAATTATCAAAATAGGAGAGATTGTTGGCCCATTGGTCATATGGTCAAACTGATTTTAATAATTGATCAAACTCTGTCTCGATATATGAAGCTAGTCAGGATATCTCGGACTCTTGGACATGATCAAGAACACCTATCTACCCAGTTCAAGACCGAAGCGCTGTTTGCCTGTTCGAGTCTGTATTTCTTTGAGCAATATATTTTTTATTTTATTTGAGTCTAAGAATACTTTGTACACCGATTCGTACTGGCAAATAGGCTATTCCAAAAAGATTTCAAACTGTTTTTAAAACGTCTTTTGTTTTGAAAAACATTAGTATTTACAAAAGCTTCAAAAAGGTTTTCAAAATTCCCCAAAAACTAATTTTAAAACCTTAACCTAACCCTGACAGAACTCGGCCAGAGTTCGGCCAGAGTTCGGCCAGAGTTCGGTTAGTGGCCGTTTTGTTTTTGAATTCCTTGGAACTTGGTCCTCCTGCAGTTGCGAATTTGACCGAGATTTTTTCATCGAGTTCTGCCCGAATTCTGCCCGAATTCTGCCAGAATTCTGTCTTTGGAACTCCTATAAATAGAGAAGGATTTCGATCATTTTAACTCACTCATTCACTTTCAATCTTCTCTCTACTTAAAGCTTTCAGTCTTCCAAAGAGTTTTTCTCGAGCTTCAAATTTTAGATCCCAAGCCAGTTGCAATCCTCTAGTCGATTTGCCAGTACAGTGCGGTCTAGAAATTTCAGAGTGATTGTAATCAGAGGCTTGATAGAAGATTCAACTCTTTAAAATTGAAGTTGGACGAGTTCTTCGTATCAAAGCTCGCGTTGTAGAAGTTGCAAGGACTTCGTAAGAAAACTTACGGTTTTGCCTGTAGTGGATTCAACTGGTAGCAAGAGTTCTACCGACTGGACTAGTCCTCAACAGAGGGAAACCATTATACATCGCTGTCTTTGCGTTTACTTTCTTATCTCTGCTTTTACATTATTTAGTTGTGATTATTATTCTGTGATCTTGCTGCTAACAATTTTAATTAGCATTATTCCGCTGCCAACTCTATCCCCCCTCTAGAGTATTCTGCTTTACGATTTCGTTCCTATAATTGGTATAAGAGCAGGTTCTCCATCTAGAGGTATTATATTCTGATCCCAATTGCTCCTACAATTGGTATCAGAGCAGGTGTTACAGGTAAAGCAAGGTAACATTGCAATTATTTATTCATTTAACTAATTGTTATATAGATCACAGTACAACACATGACAACTGTGAAATTCACAAGTGAAGGTCAGGCCACAAACAGACCTCCACTGTTTGATGGTACGAATTATACCTATTGGAAAACACGGATGAGTTTCTTCTTGAAATCACTTGACTTTGATTTATGGTCTATTGTTATTGATGGCTATCAAAAACCACCTCATATAAATGTTGATGGAGTTTTAGTTGAAAAACCCCATAACAGATATACAGAGGAAGAAAAAAAAAAGGCCAGTCTTGACGCACGTGCTATTAACGCTTTATTTTGTGCTTTAGACAGAACTGAATTTAACAGGGTGTCTATCTGCACAACTACTAATGAAGTGTGGAAGCTCCTTGAAGTCACACATGAAGGCACGACTCAAGTCAAAGAATCAAAGGTCAGCAGACTTACTCAAGAGTATGAGGTGTTCAAGATGAAGCCCAACGAAACAGTTACTCAGATGTTCGAAAGATTCTTGGATATTGTAAATCCTTTGTCTTCCCTAGGCAAAGATTACAGTAACCATGAAAAGATTTGCAAACTCCTGCGAGCACTTACCAAGAACTGGATTCCAAAGGCTACTGCAATCATTGAAGGGAACGACCTCACAACTTTGTCCCTCGAAGTACTCATGGGTAAGCTACTCACTCATGAACTGGAGCTACAAGATTTTGAAGAGCCTGCACCAAAGGAAAAGACGATCGCTTTCAAGGCTCAGCACATAAAAGCTGCTGAAGGTGATTCAGACAGCAGTGAATCTGATGCTGAAGATCAAGCACTCCTAGCAAGGAAATTCAAAAGATTCATAAGATATGATAAGAAAGCCAAAGAAAACAATAGCAGCAACAACTGGTATCAAGATGATGTTGTCTGCTATGGCTGCAAGAAGAAGCGACATATGAAGAAGGATTGTCCTACAAACTCATCATCAAGCAAGAAGAGCAACATGTATGAGAAAGGGAACCTGAAGAGATCAACATCTCGAAGATATGCCAACACCAGCATATGGCATGAAAGTGAAGCCAGCGACTCAGAAGACGATAAATCAGAAGACGCTGTAAATGTATGCTTTATAGCATCCGATCAAGTACTCTCTGAACCTGTAGTTGATACATATGATGACTTCACCTTTGAGCAATTAGTAGATGCCTTCAGTGAACTGATAAGTGATTACAGGAAACTGCGTAGCAAATATCAGACCTCTATGTCACGCCCCAGAACCAGAATACTAGAGAGCGGGGGCAGACATAGCCAGCTACGTATATTGAAATGGAAACTACCTCGATATACGGTCACGGCTGTCTAGATATGTGAGGGTTTTCTACAAGCCAACAGTCTTTTATGGTCATGAACAAGCCTAGTGTCTCAATCACCACAAGTAAGTAAAGTTGCAAGATGTATGATCATTAAATATACAATAATAAGACGTCCCAAATATTACATATTCAGCTGATCATGAAGCTAGTCGTTACAAAATGTTAGGACTAGCAAGAGTTTAGTCATACATGATCAACCCTAGGATTTGTCAATCATGTTTACAGCCCGTAGGCAGACAGTAAGTAAAAGTGCTTCGAGCTAACAGGTGCTCGTCGGCTAAACGCCTCAAAAGAATAATTTTTACAATAGAGTGAGCGAAACAAAATAGAAATCCCACTCTTGGCCCGGATTCCGTCCAGTGTTCACCATTGGGCTGGAAGCTTGGTAGATCCTCGGGAGCTGCTCCGAAATCTGGCCACACAAAACCAGCTGGATCAACCCCAGAAAGAGCAAATGCCACAAGGGGGCCACGAAATAAGAACAAAAGCCAGCAATTAGCACAAGAAAACCTAATATTAAAACTAGAATTTACGAAAACATGGCAGGATGATATACGACGAGATAACCATGGAACTATTCCGATAGCCAGGGTTTAAGCAAGGGGTCAAGGAAGCAGCGTACGAAAAGTCACGCACGCTGAAAGAGCTGCGTACGTGAAAAGTCACGCACGCTGAGAGAGCAGCGTGGGTGAAAAGTCACGCACGCTACAGAGAGCTGCGTGGGTGAAAAGTCACGCACGCTCAAGGAGACACGCTTCCAACAGAAAGCGTACCCAAGTCTGCGTACGCACGCTAAAGAGCGCGCGCAGCTCAGTGTACGTAAGCTAAACAGCTCTGCACACTGCTCACTGTCTTCTCCAAACAGCAAGAACGCCATGGATGAACCCAAGGTTTCAAAGCATCATAACTTGGCCATCCGAACTCCAAATCCAGATTTCCAAAGTTCAAACTTGGGTAGAATTGAATGCTCTTCCACTTGGAAACACCAAAACCCATGAAAATCCAACTTAAAGAGATCAAACCATGCAAAATCCGAAAATAGAAATAACTTAGATCTAGAGCAAAGGAGACTTCAAATCGCAAAACACCAAGTTCTAATGTTGATCACCATGTCCTAATCTAGCAAATGAACCAAGAAAATAGGGCTCTCATGAAGTGGCAAGGTGCACTTGCCTAGGGTTAGGAGAGTTGTGGAGGAAGGAGAAGAAGAAGAAGAAGAAGAAGAAGGAAATTAATGGTGGAAGTTATGAGGAGAGAGAGTGGTAGGTGGGGGTTATAAGAGGGTGAGTTGTGGTGGGCTGAGGGGTAGCATAGGTTAAGGTGATCCAACTCACATAAAACCGAACCAATCCAAATAAAATCGAGCCATGCCAAAACCCAAAATACGGGAAATACCGAAATCCCACAAGTTGAGAAAAAAATAAAAATACATGCCAAAATCCAGATACGAGTATAAATACGAAATACGGGAAATACGGGAAATGAGGGTGACAACTCTACCCACCTTAAAAAAATTCCGTCCTCGGAATTTAATCAAGGAGCTATAGATTGTCACGACAAGCTACATTAAGCACAAGCAAATTACACTAGGCAGTTCAATCATACAATCATACAATGCAAGCAAGGAAGGGAAAACGTAAGGCATAAGAAAGACATTATACCTCACGAGTCAAACAGGTAGGGATATCGCGATCGGATGTCGTCCTCACGCTCCCACGTTGACTCACCTAGAGAGTGATGACCCCAAGCAACACGGACTAATTTAATAGTCTTGTTCTTGAGTATCTTCTTCCTCCGGTCCAATATAGACACGGGCCTCTCCTCATACGAAAGGTTGGTACCAACAACCAATTCTGAATGGTCTAGGATGTGGCTCGGGTCTGGAATATACCGTCGTAATTGGGACACATGGAATACATCATGTACCTCACTTAGCGACGGCGGAAGAGCGAGGCGATAGGATACATCTCCTACTCGCTCTAGAATATTGAACGGCCATATATACCTAGGACTAAGCTTTCCCCGCACGCCGAAGCGAATGACGTCACGGTTAGGCGAGATCCTAAGGAATACATGGTCAACGACAGCAAATTCTAAGGGACGTCGATGAGCATCGGCCCAATTGCGTTGGCGGTCCTGGGCAACTCGGAGGTGATCTCTGACCTTCCTGACCACTTCAACCGTCTAGGAAATCAATTCTGGTCCGAGCATCTGCCTCTCTCCGACATCGTCCCATGCTAGCGGGGATCTGCACTTCCTGCCATAAAGAGCCTCGAAGGGTGCCATCTGGATACTGGCCTGATAACTGTTGTTGTACGAGAATTCCACCAGGTGCAGATGATTCTCCCATGAACCACCGAAGTCAAGGGTACAGGATCTCAACATATCTTCAAGGGTCTGGATTGTGCGCTCTGACTGACCATCCGTCTGCAGGTGATAAGCTGAGCTGAATTGAAGGCGAGTCCCCAAACTCTTCTGTATGCTGCGCCAAAAGTGTGATGTGAATCTTGAATCCCTGTCCGAGGTGATGCTGACTGGCACACCGTAAAGCCTGACGATCTGCCTGAGATATATCTCTGCTAACTGCGCCGTCGACTGTCCAACTCTGAATGGGAAAAAGTGTGTCACCTTGGTAAGCCTGTCCACAATTACCCAAATAGCATTTCTGCCGGCCGGAGATCTGGGCAATCCGGTCATGAAATCCATGGTTATATGTTCCCATTTCCATTTTGGGATCGGTAAGGGTTGAAGAAGTCCAGCGGGCCTCTGATGTTCAGCTTTAACCTGTTGGCAAACCAAACACTGAAAGACAAACCGGGCTATCTCCCTCTTCATGCCATTCCACCAGAAATGCTGACGAATATTACGGTACATCTTTGTACCACCCGGATTAATAGAATATTGCGAACTGTGGGCTTCTGCCATAACTTCCTATCTAATATCTCCACTGGGTACACAAAGACGAGTGTCGTGCCGAAGTGTACCGTCTTCATGGATACATAACTCTGGCCTTCTTCCTGCTTCACACTCTGCTCTGAGTCGCTGGATCTTGGAATTTGTTGACTGCGCCACCCGGATTCTCTCAACTATGCTGGACTGAACCTGTAGACTGGCCATCAATGCCACACTGGTTGGAAGTACCACTTCAATTCCCATCTTCTGAAGATCTGCCAATAATTTTGGTTGCGCCGTCAGGAAATAAACTCCGGCTCTCCTGCTCAATGCATCTGCTACAACGTTGGCCTTCCCGGGATGATACTGCAAATCCACATCATAGTCCACTAGTAGCTCGAGCCATCTTCTCTGCCACATATTAAGGTCCTTCTGGGTGAAAACATACTTCAGGCTCTTATGATCAGTAAAGATCTCCACTCTATCTCCGTACAAGTAGTGTCTCCACAACTTCAAAGCAAACACTACTGCCGCTAATTCTAAGTCGTGGGTCGGGTAATTCTTCTCATGATCATGAAGTTGACGTGACGCATAAGATATTACCTTCCCATGCTGCATCAAGACACACCCTAATCCTCTGCCTGAAGCGTCGCAATAAACTGTGAATCCTCCGGTCCCATCTGGAAGGGTGAGAATGGGAGCCGTTATCAAACCTCGCTTCAATTTCTCGAATGACTCCTGACACTCTGCTGTCCAAACAAACGGCACATCCTTGCGGGTCAACTGGGTCATCGGTGCCAAAATCCTTACGAAATCTGAAACGAACCGCCGGTAGTAGCCGGCCAATCCAAGGAAGCTGCGAACCTCTGCCACTGAACTGGGTACCGGCCATGACTTGATAGCCACAATCTTCTGGGGATCCACTTTCACTCCTCCTCGGGTAATAATGTGACCCAAGTATGATATGCGATCGAGCCAGAACTCGTATTTACTGAACTTGGCGTACAACTGATGCTCCCTAAGAGTCTGGAGGACGACTCTGAGATGCTGCTCATGCTCTGCTTCACTCTTGCTGTAGACCAGGATGTCATCTAGGAACACGATCACAAACTGATCCAAGTAAGGCATGAAAATACGATTCATGAGGTCCATGAATACGACCGGTGTATTGGTCGCTCCAAAGGGCATAACAAGGAACTCCCAATGTCCATACCTCGATCTGAATGTTGTCTTCGGGATGTCCTGCTCTCTGACTCTGATCTGGTGGTATCCCGACCGCAAGTCGATCTTCGAAAACACTGAAGCCCCTCTGAGCTGATCAAACAAGTCATCTATCCTCGGAAGAGGGTATCTGTTCTTGATTGTCACCGAATTCAAGGTACGATAATCAACACATAGCCTGGACGTACCATCCTTCTTTTTCACAAGAAGCATCGGGGCTCCCCAAGGCGATCCAATAGCACGGATGAATCCCTTGGTCCTCAGTTCTTCAATCATCTTGTATAAAATCTCCAACTCTGAAGGCGCCATCCTGTAGACTAGTTCTGATACTGGTGCTGTACCGGGAATCAAGTCTATAGTGAACTCAATCTCCCGTTCCGGCGGCATCCCTGGAAGCTCCTCTGGAAAGACATCTGGAAACTCTTCAACTATCCGGGGTAACTGCACTGCTGCTACTGCCATCCGCAATGCTGGAGAAGATGGCTCTACTGCGTCTCTGGAAAATAAAAACTCTGGCTCGCCGGGGATACTAAAGATAACTCTGCCAATATGGCAGTCTATCCTAGCATACTGGTTCCTCAACCAATCCATGCCTAGGACTATATCATAGTCTGCCATAGGAAACTCTATGAATCTAGCGGGAAACTCCCTACCGCTAACTACGATCCGACATGAGGAAAACACTCGATCTACTCCCACAAGACCATTACCAGTAAGTATATTGAGCCTCACTGATAATGACTCAGGCTCCAATCCTTTCCGTGTCGCGAATCGTGCAGACATGAATGAATGCGATGTACCAGAATCAAACAATACCGAAGCTGAAAAGGAGTTGACGAGAATAGTACCTGCCACTACCTCACCTGGTGCAACTTCTTCTTCCATAGCCATCATCATGGCCTGACCATGTCCTCTGGCTGCTGGTCCCCTCTACTGGAAACCTCTCTGCCTATTCTGGGTCTGAGCTTGGGCTTGTGCATACTGCTGGGGGTGTTGTTGCTGGAATGCCTGAGACTGAGGCGGCAAGGGCCTCGAAGACTGATACTGTTGCTGCTGAACTGGTACTGGGGCCGGTCCTCTCACTGAAGAGCTAGAAGGGTTGGATGCAGATGAACTACCCCTATTCGGGCAAGCCCCAATCCTATGATCTGCTGCCCCACAAGCCAGGCACAATCCCTGCATCCTGCGGCAGTCTGCCACCACATGCCCTGGCTTTCCGCAATAAGAACATCCCATCGCGAAAGTCTGCTTCTGCTTCTGCTGCTGCGAGTACGTCGAGGTCAAATGCTGAACCGACATTACTGAGGCCGCCCGCCTCGGAGTTCCAATAGTCAATCCCCTAGCTGCCGGGGCTGGAGCTGATGATTGGTGCATCTGACTGTGGGACCGCTTCCTACCTCCGGTCCTATCTACGATCCTCTGGGAGGTATACTCATGCCTCCTAGCTGCTCTCAAAACTGCATCGAACGTCTGGTGCTCGAACTGCTCAACCGCCAACAAGATCTCCAAATGCAGTCCCTACTGGAACCGCTGGGCCCTATCAAACTCGGTTGCCACCAAGGTGGGGGCAAACCTACTGAGCCTAGAAAACTTCGATGCATAAATGTCAACTGATCTGTCTCCTTGCTTCAAGTTGGTAAATCTGGTCTGCAGGTCGTACCTGTCACGCCCCGATTCATAGAGTCATTTATTCACATATTTTATCTCTTGGAATCGATCGTCCTCGCTTGGGCGTGATGCCGTACAAGTCTGGTATTGCACTTGTACAAGGCAAAGATGGTACATACTCGATTATTCTTCAAATAGGAACACATCGCAGCGGCAGAAGCAGATAAATTGAATTTAGTGAGGACAATCTTTCTCATTGAATAGAAGTACATCACTTCTTTATAGCAGCGGAGAAAAAGAGTAACTTAAAGCCGTACAGAGATATATAGAACTTTATTATCTTTATTGATAGTTGAAGGAGAGTACAAGACTTGTATTGAAGTACAATGATTACAGCACATCTCTCTTTACATTGGAAACCAACTGAACAATGCTATACAGCTTACATTTGATATTTGGATACAATGGATGACAACTCGATATACCGACTTGGCTTACAATCTCAATGGTACAACTGATTACAATGTTCCATACATTATGCCCTTTATAAACAGAAGACATCATCTTGTGCAAGGAGAGCTTCTGTATGCCCAACAAATCTTCGATGCCGCGGGACCAATCCAGCTAAACTTCGTGTGTAGAACATTCCAAGCACAAGCACCTGCCCACAAAACGTGGGTCAGCACATCATCTATGTACTGGCGAGCAGAATCCAACCCACTCGCATAAACCAACATTTAAGTGGTCATTTAAGCATGCATTTATTAGAGTGATCTTTCTATTTGGGGCCTAGCATCAGTTTACAGTTCATGGGCAATAATCAAGTGAAGCATGTAAACATATTCTTAGTAGCATTCATGTGGACATATCATTTATCATTCTTGGTGTTATCATGAAAAGGCATCATTGAGGCATACTAGGTGTTATCATGAAAAGGCATCATTGAGGCATCGTTAACATTAACAATTTAAGCATGTTATAACAGTTCTCACTTCAAGCATCACTTAGCATGTATGTTGGGTTGAGCAATGATTAGCAAGGCATCTTTCTAGCATACTAAATGGAACACGTTAAGCAGGCAAGTTAAACCAACTTATACAATATCACAATTATGTGATTTCTTACCGATAGCCGACTCCTCGTACCTGTATCAATTACAGGTTATCTGATATACTTACTCTGCCTGCACAAAACATTCATTAGCATGCATCCTGACTACATGGTCACTGGTGTTGTTAAACCATATGGACTCTTCTCATTTCATTTCATTTTAAGATAATGCGGTCAGCATAGTAGGTGGCGAGCCTCTATGCCACCCCGCCTTATCCGTGCTCCCATAGCACTCATCATTATTTCCTCCTAGGCCGAATCGGTCCCCAGGGCCCTAGGAACCGTTCGAGGAAATTATTACTCAAACCTTGTATACAAGTTGTCCATGACCATGCGAATGCGTGTCCGACTCGATTGCGAACAAAATTGCATGGTAAAATGTATTAAGGAAAGTAAAGGCAACAGTGCATCATTAGTCATATTTAATGACTTATTCATTTCATCATTTCCATCATTTCATTCGGTGATCTCAACGATCCCAGCTTTATCATTTCTTATTCATTACTTCATTTCAAAGTATCTCATATCATTCCTTTCTTAAGAGGAATGTAACATTCATTCATTTCATGGGGACATTTATTCATTCCTAACTTTCTTATAAGGGACATGCAGCATTGCATATTCTTGCAACAGATATACAGAGAGTACATGATTCTAGTGTTTCATTCAGTTCATTGATTCAATAGCATAGCCAGTTCATTTCTTATTCTATCACTCATAAGGCATCTCATTATTCAAGTGTCTACTTGTTCCAGCAGTGTTAAGCATAAGGGGCAATATTATCAATTCATTCTCAGGCAGCGAATCATATTAACAGTTCAATGTGTTGTACATTTCAATAATTCTCAACAAAAGCATCTCTATTATTCAGCAACTAACATAAGGGACATTTAGGGGCAGTTCATAGCATTTCAATACTTCATCTATTAAGCATGAAGGAGTAAGGAGGAGGAAGGACAGTTCCACTCACCCAAAATTCCACTAAGCGTAGCTCCACCAGCGAGCCACGTTCCAATATCCATTCCGTCTAGCCAGCTAAGAGAGACTGCATCAGTCTCAATTCTCCTGATTCCCAACATAAGTCATGGTCCAATATTCTGATCCCATCCAATAAGCCAACCAAATGCCTCGTGCGGAGCGGGGCATTACATAATATACCACTCAGAAAAAGTTTCGTCCTCGAAACTTAAGGAAACAAGTCTTCTACAAGATTCACTTAATCACCATGAGTTTACTCATTCAGCTTCAAATCAATATTCATTTCAGCCCACTCGGTCATTTCAAAATATCTATCCAACTGTACCATTTAAATCCATCAACGATTCGATCTGTCTATCTCTTTTTCAATTACTTGTAACTTCTTATTGATTCGCCAATATTTTCCTTACATTTCTATTTCAGTCGCAACATATCACTTCGTTTGGATCCATACACATATTTTAGGCGTCCCTAAAACATATGCATTTCAGCCAAAGTCCGTGCTAGTACGATAAATTCTTCCCATAATGTTATCTCAGTCACAACCAATCACTTCTGCTGGATCCATACACATATTTTAGGCGTCCCCAAAACATATGTACTTCAGCCAACTTCCATGTTAGTGCGATTCGATCAGCCACAATATAACTCTCTTTTCTAAATCCAACTTAGCATCCTTTCAATTGACTTATTGCTTTATTCACTTTGCCACAATCACTATCTTCCAGGCCACCACTTAACATCAGGGACAATCTCCATCCAAACATAACATTTCTAACATTCGATCAAGGATCTAACTTAGAGCCAATCATATCAAGGTTTCACAACGACAATCATTTTCCTTCCCAAATCCAACAACATTTTTTTTTTTTTCACCGAGGCAATTCATCTTTTCTAAAAGATACAATCCGAAGTCACCCACTATCGATTACCCGAATCAGGGTATAATTCTATGCAACAGTCAAGGTTAACTTAGCTACCCGACTATAGGTACACTCAAGCCTTACCTTACGATTGCAATTCCCACTTATGGCCGACGTATAATCCTCAATGGTCAAACATCTCTTAAGGCTCAAGTTGAAGCATACATTCCCTTAGGTTAATACTCATTAGCACCATCTCTCATTCAATGCCACAAGGTTATTCTATGGGTCTCCAATGGTCACCTATTATTCAATCAATCTCTAAGGTTAGCTACACTGACAGCTAAACTTAATCATTCAGGTGACTTCCCTAGAGTGGACGGCTACTAGGGTTATACTAGTTTCTGTTTCTTAGGGCCAACAAGCAACCAACAGTTCTAAGGAACTCTACCCAAACCTATGGGTTTTAACTCTGTCTGAATAACTAATCGCCAATTGGGCTAAGCCAGCAATTGGTAAATCAACAACTGGTCGCTAGGGTCAAGTCTATCTATTCAGGGTCTTCCTCAAGGAAATAATTCCCACAGAGGCTCATTCTAGACTTACCCAACAATCGACTAAGATCGATCTATCAACATTACGTTAAATTCCAAATCCGACATACGATCTTCATCGTTCTAATAATCCATCAAGTAAATTTCCAATGATTCAATTTCTATTCCAATTCCTTTATACTCACACAAACCCATAAGCCAATGCTAACTATTCAAGGGTCATCGATTTCGATAGTTTAACATAACTATGGAATCATACTATTCGGTCTGTATGACAGAGTCAACCCACTAAGTCATAAGCCAACAATCTATATCCCAACCAACAATCACCTATACCGACATTATCCAACATGTTTACAATTTCTCGTGTCCATTTGTTTCTCAATCATCAAACTATCTTACGGCATTCTTAATCTCATGCAGTAATGGTCAAGTAGTTCATCCCATTCAATCCGACAATTTATGTATCACTTAACCATCCCTTAGGCAACAACAGTATTCTGAGTCACTACTTGTTATTTTTTTCTAGTGCAATTCAATTCCTCAGCATACATGCACATAGGCAACGACTATCCTTTGGTGATCTAGATGGGTTAACATCTATTACACCTTAGGGTCAAGGCACAAAACTCTAATTTTCCTTTGATTTACCGACAATATTTTCAAACTTTCAGCTTGGCAACCAACTTTGTATTAGCAACATTTGATTTACATTCAACCAATCGAAGTCAACATTCAGATGTTCTAAGCCACAATATTCTCTATCCAAGTCTATTTACCCATAGCATACTAACTGTCTTTCTAGCTCGAGTCATCACTCGACTAAACAATTTCTAACCCAGCCAACCGTTATCATTTCTACAATCTCGCTACCCAACATAGCATCACTGTCAGGGGACACTCGAGTCATCTAGCACAATATATGACTCCCAGCTAAGTCTCGGCACTACCCAGTACCCACAGATAGTCTCATTGCTATTCTATGGAAAGGTCAACATACATCTCGTTCTGAGGTGGTAGAGGCAATATACCACTCAGAAACGAAGCCATCCTTAAACAATACCAACTCAATCTATTCCGGACATTCATGATCTTATAATGATCATAATACTTAACCAACATCTCGGGGTCTCAATATCACAAGCCAACATTCTTAGGGTCTAGAAAGCAGTAGCCAGCACGCATGAGTCAATTCACCAATTCTGTTGAACTCATCCATCAATTATTTCATTCCCAACTCTTTCTGCATCACATGCAATTCTCAACTTGTTACAGCATACCCAGCCACTTTTCTATATTCCCACATTTCTAACAACATTCACAATATAGCATACTATGGCATCGAGTCATTGTTGGGTTATTTGTGTCCAAACCAACAACAATCATTCTTTCAGGGGCATCACAATGTATATAGACTTATTGTATGGAACATCCAGTGAGCAGCCAAGAGGGTCAATGATCTTTCAGACACGAACAACATAGGATGATTACAGAACAACAACAATATAATCGCGGAAGCAATCTTTGATTTAATCGCGGAAGCAACGTTGAGTGATCGCGGAAGCAACTTTGGTCAATCATCGATGCAACTTTGATTTTGAAACGAACCAAAGAAGAGACCAAGGACGTAAAGCCGTGCTCTGATACCAATTTGTCACGCCCCGATTCATAGAGTCATTTATTCACATATTTTATCTCTTGGAATCGATCGTCCTCGCTTGGGCGTGATGCCGTACAAGTCTGGTATTGCACTTGTACAAGGCAAAGATGGTACATACTCGATTATTCTTCAAATAGGAACACATCGCAGCGGCAGAAGCAGATAAATTGAATTTAGTGAGGACAATCTTTCTCATTGAATAGAAGTACATCACTTCTTTATAGCAGCGGAGAAAAAGAGTAACTTAAAGCCGTACAGAGATATATAGAACTTTATTATCTTTATTGATAGTTGAAGGAGAGTACAAGACTTGTATTGAAGTACAATGATTACAGCACATCTCTCTTTACATTGGAAACCAACTGAACAATGCTATACAGCTTACATTTGATATTTGGATACAATGGATGACAACTCGATATACCGACTTGGCTTACAATCTCAATGGTACAACTGATTACAATGTTCCATACATTATGCCCTTTATAAACAGAAGACATCATCTTGTGCAAGGAGAGCTTCTGTATGCCCAACAAATCTTCGATGCCGCGGGACCAATCCAGCTAAACTTCGTGTGTAGAACATTCCAAGCACAAGCACCTGCCCACAAAACGTGGGTCAGCACATCATCTATGTACTGGCGAGCAGAATCCAACCCACTCGCATAAACCAACATTTAAGTGGTCATTTAAGCATGCATTTATTAGAGTGATCTTTCTATTTGGGGCCTAGCATCAGTTTACAGTTCATGGGCAATAATCAAGTGAAGCATGTAAACATATTCTTAGTAGCATTCATGTGGACATATCATTTATCATTCTTGGTGTTATCATGAAAAGGCATCATTGAGGCATACTAGGTGTTATCATGAAAAGGCATCATTGAGGCATCGTTAACATTAACAATTTAAGCATGTTATAACAGTTCTCACTTCAAGCATCACTTAGCATGTATGTTGGGTTGAGCAATGATTAGCAAGGCATCTTTCTAGCATACTAAATGGAACACGTTAAGCAGGCAAGTTAAACCAACTTATACAATATCACAATTATGTGATTTCTTACCGATAGCCGACTCCTCGTACCTGTATCAATTACAGGTTATCTGATATACTTACTCTGCCTGCACAAAACATTCATTAGCATGCATCCTGACTACATGGTCACTGGTGTTGTTAAACCATATGGACTCTTCTCATTTCATTTCATTTTAAGATAATGCGGTCAGCATAGTAGGTGGCGAGCCTCTATGCCACCCCGCCTTATCCGTGCTCCCATAGCACTCATCATTATTTCCTCCTAGGCCGAATCGGTCCCCAGGGCCCTAGGAACCGTTCGAGGAAATTATTACTCAAACCTTGTATACAAGTTGTCCATGACCATGCGAATGCGTGTCCGACTCGATTGCGAACAAAATTGCATGGTAAAATGTATTAAGGAAAGTAAAGGCAACAGTGCATCATTAGTCATATTTAATGACTTATTCATTTCATCATTTCCATCATTTCATTCGGTGATCTCAACGATCCCAGCTTTATCATTTCTTATTCATTACTTCATTTCAAAGTATCTCATATCATTCCTTTCTTAAGAGGAATGTAACATTCATTCATTTCATGGGGACATTTATTCATTCCTAACTTTCTTATAAGGGACATGCAGCATTGCATATTCTTGCAACAGATATACAGAGAGTACATGATTCTAGTGTTTCATTCAGTTCATTGATTCAATAGCATAGCCAGTTCATTTCTTATTCTATCACTCATAAGGCATCTCATTATTCAAGTGTCTACTTGTTCCAGCAGTGTTAAGCATAAGGGGCAATATTATCAATTCATTCTCAGGCAGCGAATCATATTAACAGTTCAATGTGTTGTACATTTCAATAATTCTCAACAAAAGCATCTCTATTATTCAGCAACTAACATAAGGGACATTTAAGGGCAGTTCATAGCATTTCAATACTTCATCTATTAAGCATGAAGGAGTAAGGAGGAGGAAGGACAGTTCCACTCACCCAAAATTCCACTAAGCGTAGCTCCACCAGCGAGCCACGTTCCAATATCCATTCCGTCTAGCCAGCTAAGAGAGACTGCATCAGTCTCAATTCTCCTGATTCCCAACATAAGTCATGGTCCAATATTCTGATCCCATCCAATAAGCCAACCAAATGCCTCGTGCGGAGCGGGGCATTACAGTACCGAGCCACAGCATCGAAATACTTCGTCTGGAATCTCTCTCTAAACACCGCCCAAGCAATGGGTGCCACTAATCCCATGGCTTGCGCCGTCCACCAACTGCGAGCCAAGTCCAACAACTGTAGGCGTAACACCGCCACCTTCTTATTCTCGGGTGTCCTAGCTGCTTCCAGAATCATCTCGGTATCCTGAAGCCATGCATCCGCGGCAATCGCATCCTCAGTGCCGTCGAAGAAAGGAGGGTTCAATCGCTTGAAATTGTTGGCCGCCTGGTTCCCTGGATGTCTGCCTCGGGTTAAAGCATCTTGAACTGTCTGGTGCAGGGCGTCGCTTCGACGATCCTGGGAAGCTATCAAGGTTCTGATAAGGCCTACTAAGGTACTATCATCTGGCTCTGCAGGCTGGACGGGCCGAACTGGTGACTCTCCTCCCGTAGGCACAACTCTGGAGGCTACCCCGGAATGCTGGGCTTGATCTCCGGGTTGCTGCTGATCTGCAGAAAGTGCTCCACCTCGTCGATCGGTAGGACCAGGTACAGTGCCGCTGAAGAAAACGACACAGGGAAACAATAAGGAAGGACCAGGACAGATCAACGATACAAGCATGTAATCAGGGCAAGAATTTCAGAGATTTTGAAAATACGGACGGAGATCAAGGGCGAATACTGATTGAGACATCTATTCGGTAAACCCTCACATTTCTTAATTGACAAGACCTGCATGGGCCACCACTTAAACCATGTCACGCCCCAGAACCAGAATACTGGAGAGCGGGGGCAGACATAGCCAGCTACGTATATTGAAATGGAAACCACCTCGATATACGGTCACGGCTGTCTAGATATGTGAGGGTTTTCTACAAGCCAACAGTCTCTTATGGTCATGAACAAGCCTAGTGTCTCAATCACCACAAGTAAGTAAAGTTGCAAGATGTATGATCATTAAATATACAATAATAAGGCGTCCCAAATATTATATATTCAGCTGATCATGAAGCTAGTCGTTATAAAATGTTAGGACTAGCAAGAGTTTAGTCATACATGATCAACCCTAGGATTTGTCAATCATGTTTACAGCCCGTAGGCAGACAGTAAGTAAAAGTGCTTCGAGCTAACAGGTGCTCGTCGGCTAAACGCCTCAAAAGAATAATTTTTACAATAGAGTGAGCGAAACAAAATAAAAAACCCACTCTTGGCCCGGATTCCGTCTAGTGTTCACCATTGGGCTGGAAGCTTGGTAGATCCTCGGAAGCTGCTCCGAAATCTGGCCATACAAAACCAGCTGGATCAACCCCAGAAAGAGCAAGTGCCATAAGGGGGCCACGAAATAAGAACAAAAGCCAGCAATTAGCACAAGAAAATCTAATATTAAAACTAGAATTTACGAAAACATGGCAGGATGATATTCGATGAGATAACCATGGAACTATTCCGATAGCCAGGTTACAACCCGTAAACCAAACAAGGACCGGGGTTATAACCCTTCATCTGAACAGAACTTGGTTTCCCACCATTTATCGGCAAGATAATAATGCAAGAAATCAAGACTGGAAGCAATCTTGTACTGGATCAAGACTTGGCTAAACTGGCTATACCTCATTCAATCAATCACGGCCAAGCAGATACTACGGCTTACTACTTTAACTAACTAGGGTTATCACAGGCCTAGTTACTAACAAGATGCAGTGAGATTGTTCCACAGCCACAAGTCCTGCAGACCATCCAGGTTACCCAGGTCGAAAATTAGGGGTTGAATTCGGGTGGATACATCGCCCAGAAGACAAATGTACCCTTAGGTGACTTAGAGGGTGCAACACGCGACGGTGTGCTGGAAATGTGCCCTACTCGACGGCAGGCTACAGATCCCAAGAGCGTCCAGGTAACGGGATTACCTGTAGCTGTGTCATCTCTTCATGACTACTGTGTTATTCTAGTTATTAACCTTAATCCATTTTAGTAGGTACTCCTGACCGTGGTACTCAGGAGTTCCATCCTAGACATGATGCAAGACAGGACAAGTGAATTTAACAAGCAAGCAAGAAGAACTACCCACGGTGTCAAGGCAGGTCAAGTTAAGTTAGCCGTCGCAACAGTATTAAGATAAATCATGTCAGGGTACTTGTCAGGAGTGCGCCACGACGGGCCACCATCATGTCAGGTTGGTCATGTCAGGAGTGCACCACTACGGGTCACTGCCGAGTTATGCTAGTTCCTTGTCCTACCATGCCGTGTACAATTGTCATTCCAAACATATTAAGTAAAATTAAGTTCCTGACAAAAGGCGTAAGGATATAAAATGGGCGTAAAATATCAAATAAAATATCAATATACAGGGCTATAGAAGAGCCAAGCTTAAAGAAATACAACCAAAACTCTAAGAGCCAGTGGTTTAAGCAAGGGGTCAGCGAAGCAGCGTACGAAAAGTCACGCACGCTAAAAGAGCTGCGTACGTGAAAAGTCACGCACGCTGAGAGAGCAGCGTGGGTGAAAAGTCACGCACGCTACAGAGAGCTGCGTGGGTAAAAAGTCACGCACGCTCAAGGGAGCAGTGTACGTGAAAAGTCACGCACGCTGAGAGAGCAGCGTAGGTGAAAAGCCACGCACACTACAGAGAGCTACATGGGTGAAAAGTCACGCACGCTCAAGGGAGCAGCGTGGGTGAAAAGTCACACACGCTACAGAGAGCAGCGTGGGTGAAAAGTCACGCAAGCTACAGAGAGCAGCGTGGGTGAAAAGTCACGCACGCTCAAGGAGACACGCTTCCAACAGGAAGCGTACCCAAGTCTGCGTACACACGCTAAAGAGCGCACGCAGCTCAGTGTGCATAAGCTAAACAGCTCTGCACACTGCTCACTGTCTTCTCCAAACAGCAAGAACACCATGGATGAACCCAAGGTTTCAAAGCATCATAACTTGGCCATCCGAACTCCAAATCCAGATTTCCAAAGTTCCAACTTGGGTAGAATTGAATGCTCTTCCACTTGGAAACACCAAAACCCATGAAAATCCAACTTAAAGAGATCAAATCATGAAAAATCCAAAAATAGAAATAACTTAGATCTAGAGCAAAGGAGACTTCAAATCACAAAACAAGTTCTAATGTTGATCACCATGTCCTAATCTAGCAAATAAACCAAGAAAATAGGGCTCTCATGAAGTGGCAAGGTGCACTTGCCTAGGGTTAGGAGAGTTGTGGAGGAAGAGAAGAAGAAGAAGGAAATTAATGGTGGAAGTTATGAGGAGAGAGAGTGGTAGGTGGGGGTTATAAGAGGGTGAGTTGTGGTGGGCTGAGGGGTAGCATAGGTTAAGGTGATCCAACTCACATAAAATCGAACCAATCCAAATAAAACCGAGCCATGCCAAAACCCAAAATACGGGAAATACCGAAATCCCACAAGTTGAGAAAAAAATAAAAATACATGCCAAAATCCAGATACGAGTATAAATACGAAATACGGAAAATGAGGGTGACATTCTAAGAAGGTACTCAAAGAGTACAAAGGTGAAATAGGAAAACTTACCTACCAACTAGCTGAGGTTAGAAATAATGTTAGTGAGTCTGGTGAGCTTTCCTCTATTAAGCTCTTATTACACGAGACTACCAAGTCATCTGAAGAGAAAGACAAGGTTATTGACCAACTGAAAGAAGAACTTTCTAAAGAGAAGAAAAGTCTTCAATGTGCACAAGTCAGAATGGAAGCACTCACCTCTGTCTATACTAAGTTGTATGACACTTCCAAAAGATTAGAAATTAGGTTAGGAAAACAGCCTGAGACTGCTGCTTCCTACCCTAATACGTGTCACTAATCGAATAATCGGAACATTCCCAAACCAAACACTGTCAGACCTAACCCTATCAAACCTTTACCCCAAAAGGTTAAGCCCAAACAGGATTATAGGTATGCTTTCTTCTATACTAGAAAACCTAAACCTACCAACCATGCACATCACTCAGCTTTCAACACTAAACATGCACAATGTCATTATTGTGGCCATACTGGTCATATTTCTCCTGTATGTAGAATCAGAAAGCTTGTTGATTTAAATATTTATGCATGGATACAAAAAACTAACATTTCAGGACCCTACAAGAAATGGGTATCAAAAGTTTCATCTGTAAACTGTTTTATAGGTGGAACACCTTTCACATTCTAAAAGCAAATGGATTCTCGACAACGGTTGTTCACGGCATATGACCGGTGACGCTACACTATTTGCAACACTGTCGAAGAAGAAGAAGGAAGGCTATGTCTCCTTCGGTAACAACTTGAAAGGGTATATCATTGGTATCGGTGATGTTGGTAAGTCTTCCTATCCTGTGATTAAGGATGTTTGTCTGGTTATCGAGTTGAAACATAATCTACTCAGCGTAAGTCATCTAGATGATCATGGTTATGGCATCAACTTTGGCAAAGACAAATGTACTATAGTTGATAGCTCAACTGGTAGTACTATCTTTGAAGGTATCAGGGAAGACAACATATATGTTTTCTATTTGTTGGAAGAAACTAACATTTCAGGTAGATGCTTAATGGCTAAAAGTAATGAGAGTCATCTGTGGCATATGAGACTCGGTCACGCAAATATGGACACAATCTCAAGATTATCCACGAAGAAGCTAGTACGCGGTTTACCGGACATAGCATTCAAGAAGGATTCGGTATGCAGCCAATGTAAAAAGAACAAAGCTGCCAGATCCACATTCAAGTCAGTAAACACAGTATGTACTACTAGACCTCTACAATTGCTACATATGGACTTATTTGGTCCTAGCAGAGCTGTTAGCCTCGGAGGTAAGCTATATGCTTTTGTAATTGTAGATGACTACTCTAGATACACGTAGGTATACTTCTTGACACGCAAGAATGATGCATTATCCAAATTTGTCACCTTTTGCAAGAAAGTACAGAATGAAAAAGGTTATATGATCACTCGTATTAGAAGCGATCAGGGTGGCGAATTCGAGAATGCAGAATTTGAGCAATTTTGTGACACACGATTTTGTATACGAGTTCTCCTGCCCTAGGAACCCACAACAAAATAGAGTTGTGGAACGTAAGAACAGAACTCTATCCGAAATGTCCAGAGTAATGTTAAACCAGTTTAGTCTACCCAAATATTTCTGGGCTGAAGCTGTCAATACAGCTTGTTTTGTTCTTAATAGAGTTCTAATTCGACCCAAATCGAAGAAGACTCCATTTGAGTTATGGTTTGATAGAATTCCATCAGTTTCATATTTTAGAATATTTGGTTGTAAATGCTTTATTCTTAATACAAAAGATAATTTGGAAAAGTTTGACGAAAAGGCCGATGAAGGTATATTTTTAGGTTGTGCGGCCAAGAGCAAAGGATACAGATCTTCAACAAACGAACTATGATCATCGAAGAATCAATCAACGTCACCTTTGATGAACTGAATCAAATGACTATTGATGACAATGACGAAGATCTAACTGTACCAAGCTCAACACCAGCTGATTCTCAACCAAGCTCGGCACTAGCTGATCCTCCTAGAGAAGATCCAAGAACCAGCTACCTCCAGAGTCTGCCTAAAAGATTGAAATTTACGACTGATCATCCAAAGAATTTGGTAATTGGTGATATTACCAAAGGTGTAAGTACTCGTACATCTAGTAGAGATATTATTTCTAGTGTTGCATTCATTTCACAGCTAGAACCCAAAACTATTAATGAAGCATGTAGTGATAGTTTTTGGATAGATGCTATGCAAGAGGAATTAAACCAATTTGAACGGAATCAAGTTTGGAAACTTGTTCGTAAGCCTATTGATCATCCGGTCATTGGCACCCGTTGGGTATTTCGAAATAAACTGAATGAGAATGGTTTAGTGACTCGTAATAAGGCTCGACTCATAGCTCAAGGATACAATCAGGAAGAAGGTATCGACTACGATGAGACTTATATTCCAGTTACGAGATTAGAATCCATTCGCATGTTATGTGCATTTGCATATTTTTATAATTTCAAATTATTTCAAATGGATGTCAAGAGCGCATTTTTAAATGGTTTTATAAAAGAAGAAGTTTTTGTAGCACAACCTCCAGGTTTCACAGATTTTAAAAACCCTGATCATGTTTTCAAGTTGAAGAAAACTTTATACGATTTAAAACAAGCCCCTCGTGCTTGGTATGATCGTCTAAGCTCTTTTCTACTTGACAACGATTTTTTAAAAGGCAAGGTTGACACTACACTTTTTATTAAGTCTTTTAATGGCAAGCTTCTCTTAATACAAGTCTATGTTGATGATATTATATTTGGATCTACTGATGAATCTCTGTGTCAAGAATTCTCTAAGTGTATGTAGAATGAGTTTGAGATGAGCATGATGGGAGAGCTGAAATTCTTTCTCGGACTGCAAATCAAACAAACTGACAATGGGACGTTCATAAATCAAGCCAAGTACAAAAAGATTTGCTAAAGAAATTTGATCTGGATAATGTCAAACCTATTGGCACTTTGATGGCAACTTCAACAAAGCTTGATATTGATGAACAAGGCAAGCCGGTCAACACACGTAAGTATCGAGGTATGATCGGTAGTTTGCTTTATTTAACTGCTACTCGTCCAGATATTATGTTTAGTTTTTGCCTGTGTGCACGTTTTCAAGCTAATCCAAAGGAATCACATATGTGCGCAGTTAAGCATATCTTCCGATACCTTAAGGGCACTTCTTCTGTTGGCTTATGGTATCGCAAAACTAAGTTCTTTGACCTTATTGGTTACTCGGATGCAGATTTTGCTAGATACAAAGTTGATAGAAAAAGTACCAGCGGCACATGTCATTTCTTATACAAGGCTTTAGTCTCATGGTTTAGTAAAAAGCAAAATTCTGTAGCCCTATCAACAACAGAGGCTGAGTATATCGCCACAGAACGTTGTTGTGCTCAGATTTTATGGATGAAACAAACCTTAGAAGACTATGATTTATTTTACACACACATTCCCATTTTCTGTGACAACACGAGCACAATAAATTTGACTAAGAATCCAGTATGTCATTCTCGTACTAAGCATATCGAGATCCGACATCATTTTCTTAGAGATCATCATCAAAATGGAGATATTGACCTTGTGTACATAGATACTGAGAATCAATTAGCTGATATTTTCACAAAACCTCTAGCAGAAGATCGTTTCAATTATTTACGTCGAGAATTAGGAATTTTGGACGTCAATAATGTTAATTAATTTTATTTTTTGATTTTATGTCAATACGCAAAAACTGTGTTAGAGACAAGCCAATAACGAGTCTGTCTGTCACCATAACTACGGTTGAAGCGAAGCGGTATTTAAGAGTTCCCCGGTGAACCTCCGCCAGCTGGGACAGTACTCTTACAGCTAATCTGAGACAGTCGCTGTGTAACGATATTTAATCTATAAAATAACATTAATTATATTAATTGAATGTTGAAATTACTAATCTTTGAATTAAATCTTTGAAATGAGCCAATGAAAAAGAAAGTGTTCCAAACCAACCTCAGGCGAATTCGGCAAGAATTCGGACCGAATTCGGCCCGAGTTCGGTTAAAGGTATCTGGCTATATAACCAGAACCCGAGCCTTTCTTCTTCATTGCTTCTAAACACCACCATCACAGCAACAGCAGCCACGCGAGAGCCCTCAAACCCTAGTTCTTCACCACTTTGTTTCTCCCTATCTACGTGGTGAAATCCATCCAAATTTTGGATTCGTGCGGAGTTCGTTGTCCTCTACAACATACTTGAATCTTGGGAGGTATAACTTCGTATTTCTTCTCCTTTCAATTTTGTGCATATTTACTTTTATTTGCACAATGCCGCCTAAGGGATTTAACCCCTTCAAGAGGAAGAAGACGACTAATCCTAGTGAGGAAGGATCATCTTTGAATCCACCCACGGATTCCCTCTTTTCATCAGTTCAATCGAGTGATGGCGCATTCGATGGGTTTTACTTTCAAACCCTAGATCAAGCCCTTCTGTGGTATGGAGATTTTTCCATGAGATCCATATGCATAGGCGCTCATATCAAATGGATTGTGTTTCCAGAACACCGCCCTTATTTTGAGGCATTAGGGTTACAATACGTTGTTAAACTTTATTTTTCGGTAGCAACTAATGCCATTAGACTGTTCTACTGCAATATCATATTAAATACGTTTGACGTAAGTACTCGTGTTGGCAGACTAGACATCGAGTTCAATGATGTCCTCTTAGCAGAAATTCTTGGTCTATCTAACGAAGGTGCACCGCTTGTTGATATCACTGAATTTGATTTCCCCGACGACACGATACTTGCTAGTTTCAAAGCTGAACTCTGTGCACCTGATCGAGTTCGTTCGGGAAAGTTTAAGGCAAACAACTTGAACTTATTTAATTATGAATTGCACCGCATCATCTACTCCACTTTCCTTCCGAAGTCTACTTCAAATGATGATGTCACATCTCTTGAATTATCTGCTATGTATCACATTCTTAAGGGGATTCCATTTTCTGCCCCTAAGACCATTATCCAGATGATGGGACGTTGTCGTGCAAGAGATAGAAATCTCTCTTATACGATGATTCTCCCACGCATCTTCCAGCGTTTTGATATTGATTTGTCAACTTGTACTCAAGACCCTGAGCCCAAGTTTCTGAAATTATCTCTTCATAGTATGACTGCTGCTGCTCCTCCTACTGTTCCTCCTACTACTCCACCTCCTCCACCTACTCAGCAGTATGCCATGACCTTTGAAGGCATACACCAGCATCTTTCTGATTTGCATGTCTTAATGACGGATATGGCCTGCGAACGTGAGTTCCACAATGTCATTTGTTATCAGACGATAGCAAATTCTCTCGCTGATCTCCGATTTGCTCAGAATAGACATTCTGTCGGTTCAATTCCTAGAGATCCAGCCTTTTCTGGTTACCGCTGTGAGGATGAGGCTGTTCACGCCTACTTTCAGCCCGGTAACGCATATGATTGGTACCGTTCTGACCGTGCTCCTCGAGACTATGTCGGTAAGTTTTACACTGGCGCTCCTCCTCACCCTTCTGGAGCTGGTACCTCTGCAGCTGGTCCCTCTGGACATGCCGGTCATGATGATGATGATGATGATGATGAGGAGATGTGATATATTAGTTGATTTTTGAGATATAGATATTGTCTACTGTATACTTGGAAATGCTCCGACATTCCAAGTTTATGTCTTTTATTATCAGACTTGTACTGGATATTTTACTGATGTTTCTTGCACATTATTTTATCTTTATGGAATTCGTAGTTTATCTTTCACATCAGTTTATTTATTTATAGCATCTTTATCTGCTTCTATATTATAAACTGTCTATGACATAATTCTCTATTATTCTCACTATTGTATTAATTCTCTGTTTTATTATAAACTGCCTGAGACATATACATGCCTGTGATATTATTTTTTTACTGTCTCTACCATCTGTCATAATTTTTTATATGTGTTTCTTTACTATTTGTTACTTAATCATTGATTGCGGGGGAGCTTTCTCTTTTGCAATTATTTTGTTAAGTGACAACGGGGGAGAAAAATAAGGATCTAACATCTTTTAAAAAAATGCATGCAGGATATGAACTATTTTCTTTTACTATTTTTTTTATTTGATTCCAAGCAAAGATGTTATATCATTCATAGTTTGTCAATTATCAAAATGGTGGAAATTGTTGGCCCATTGGTCATATGGTCAAACTGATTTTAATAATTGATCAAACTTTGTCTCGATATATGAAGCTAGTCAGGATATCTCGGACTCTTGGACATGATCAAGAACAGCTATCTACTCAGTTCAAGGCCGAAGCACTATTTGCCTGTTCGAGTCTGTATTTCTTTGAGCAATGTATTTTTCATTTTTTTTGAGTCTAGAAATACTTTGTACACCGAGTCGTACTGGCAAATAGGCTATTCCAAAAAGATTTCAAACTGTTTTTAAAACGTCCTTTGTTTTGAAAAACATTGGTATTTACAAAAGCTTCAAAAGGTTTTCAAAAAGGTTTTCAAAATTTCCCAAAAACTAATTTTAAAACCCTAACCTAACCCTGACAGAACTCGGCCAGAGCTCGGCCAGAGTTCGGTTAGTGGCCGTTTTGTTTTTGAATTCCTTGGAACTTGGTCCTCCTGTAGTTGCGGATTTGACCGAGATTTTCTCATCGAGTTCTGCCCGAATTCTGCCCGAATTCTGCCAGAATTCTGTCTTTGGAACTCCTATAAATAGAAAAGGATTTCGATCATTTTAACTCACTCATTCACTTTCAATCTTCTCTCTACTTAAAGCTTTCAGTCTTCCAAAGAGTTTTCTCGAGCTTCAAATTTCAGATCCCAAGTCAGTTACAATCCTCTAGTCGATTTGCCAGTGCGGTACGGTCTAGAAGTTTTACAGTGATTGTAATCAGAGGCTTGATAGAAGATTCGACTCTTCAAAATTGAAGTTGGATGAGTTCTTCGTATCAAAGCTCGCGTTGTAGAAGTTGCAAGGACTTCGTAAGAAAATTTACGGTTTTGCCTATAGTGGATTCAACTGGTAGCAAGAGTTCTACCGACTGGACTAGTCCTCAACAGAGGGAAACCAGTATAGATCGCTGTCTTTGCGTTTGCTTTCTTATCTATGCCTTTACATTATTTAGTTGTGATTATTATTCTGTGATCTTGCTGCTAACAATTTTAATTAGCATTATTCCGCTGCCAACTCTATTCACCCCCTCTCTAGAGTATTCTGCTTTACAATTTCGTCCCTACAATTGGTATCAGAGCAGGTTCTCCATCTAGAGGTATTATATTCTGATCCCAATTGCTCCTACAATTGGTATCAGAGCAGTTGTTACAGGTAAAGCAAGATAACATTGCAATTATTTATTCATTTAACTAATTGTTATATAGATCACAACACAACACATGACAACTGTAAAATTCACAAGTGAAGGCCAGGCCACAAACAGACCTCCACTGTTTGATGGTACGAATTATACCTATTGGAAAACACGGATGAGTTTCTTCTTGAAATCACTTGACTTTGATTTATGGTCTATTATTATTGATGGCTATCAAAAGCCACCTCGTATAAATGTTGATGGAGTTTTAGTTGAAAAACCCCATAACAGATATACAAAGGAAGAAAAGAAAAAGGCCAGTCTTGACGCATGTGCTGTTAACGCTTTATTTTGTGCTTTAGATAGAACTGAATTTAACAGGGTGTCTATCTGCACAACTGCTAATGAAGTGTGGAAGCTCCTTGAAGTCACACATGAAGGCACGACTCAAGTCAAAGAATCAAAGGTCAGCAGACTAAACAAATCCAATAAAAACAATATTAAAAATATAAAATTTTCCCAAAATATTAAAGTATGAAAAATGACCCAAATCATAATACATTAATTTAAATATTATTAAAATAATCTAAAATTCACTAATTAATCAAAATCCTATATAATTCAAAAGTCACAAAATGACCAAAATACCCTCAAGCTAAAATATGGTAGTGACAGTTGAAGTTTAGCACGGCATACCATCCGTAGATAGACGGCCAGTCGAAGAGTACCATTCAGACGCTAGAGGATATATTGAAAGCGTGCATGCTTGACTTTGGCGGTTCATGGGAGGACCATCTTCATCTCGTTGAGTTTTCCTACAATAATAGCTATCAAGCGAGCATTCAAATGGCTCCGTTTGAAGCATTGTATGGTAGGAAGTGTCGGTCTCCTATTTATTGGAGCGACATAGGAGAGCGATAGCTATTGGGTCCCGAGTTAGTCTTGAGCATAGTGGAGACACTGAAGAAAATTCAGAGCCACCTGCGAGCAGCGTAGGATTGTCAGAAGCAGTGGACAGATAATCGTCGCCGACCCTTGGAGTTCAAAGAGGGCGACCATGTATTCTTGAAGATATCCCCTACTAGAGGCACGATTCGATTCGAAGGATGTGGCAAATTGAGTCCAAGGTACATCGGGCCTTTCGATGTCTTGGAACGTGTTGGAGAGGTTGCCTATAGATTGGCTTTGCCACCGTCGCTAGAGGGAGTGCATGACGTATTCCATGTATCTCAGATGAAGAGTTACGTGGCGGACGACAATCATGTGCTTGATCACTCCGAGATCACAGTTGGACCGAGATTGTCATACGAAGAGCAACCAGTAGGTATCCTCGATCGCCGAGTGAAGGTGTTGCAGAATTAATCTATTCCATTGGTTCGCGTGGCATGAAAGCATCACTCGCCAGGGAAGTCTACTTGGGAGCGCGAGGACGACATCCGAAATCGCTACCCGCAATTATTCGAAGACGAAGGTATGTCTTGCATTTTAAGCTCTTAAATTATTGTCATTTTTCTTGCATTGCATTGATCCCCCGACCTTAGTTTAATTTCGAGGACGAAATTTTCTTTAAGTCGGGTAGGATGTAAACCCCATCTTGTATTCCTAATTATTTTAATATTTTTTATTTTAATTTTATTATATATAAATTAGTATTAAGTCATTAGTTTTTGTTAATAATGTGTAGGTAGGTATGCTTGTATATTATGCTATCAAATATAGTATACATTATAATTTAGAAATTTTAGATATATTTTTATATAATTTTTAGAATTTTCTATAAGCTACTTTACTTATTTTAAAGTGAGTATGATATATGTGTATATATATATACATATATATATTTTTTATGTATATATATATATATATATATATATATATATATATATATATATTTATATATATATATATATATATATATATATATATTGTTAAAAAAAGAGTTAACAGTCGGTACTGTAGCCGAAGCTATAATACTCTTAAATTCCCGACCCCCCTTTTCTGTGAATTGAATGAAGATGAAAAGCATCTTTTAATTCAAATTATTATTCAAAATCTTCCAACACATTAATCCCCAGTCCAAGCCTATCTGTATTGAAACCGAACCCATATCAAACTCATGTGGCCGCAGCCCAAATTCGAGTCATACTCGGATATGAGTAGCTATATAAGCGCCGCAAAGAAACTTGAGGAAACCCTAACCAAAGTATCGCAAAGCACAAGAGCCGATATCGAGCCTTCCCCCAACCCCCGACGAACTACCCTGGCCGCTGACAGCGCCACACCACCGCGCGAACGCTTCCAGCCACCCCAGGCAGACCGCACCAACGGAGCAAGCCCAGTTTTATCGACTGCGAGGTACCATGTTCTAACAACGATATCTTCCTTAATTTCCAATTGTTTTGTGCATCATTAAATCTTATTAAGAGACCTTGTAACCCCTTTAAAACCTTTCAAAGGGATTTCAACCTCGTGCCCTAGATCGGCGCGAATATCGACGCAAAGTTGCGCGATCGCTGCCGAGAGAGCAGAAAACTGCTCCAAAACCCTAACTTGTAAGCCACTTTTTGAACTAAATAGTAGGGTTTTCGAGAAACAAATCAAATACCTCTATAGACAACATAACCGAGAACAGAACGTATTTTATAGAATCTAATTTCGTTATTTATACAGAGAATGACGTGATGTTAAACTTGTACGAAAAACTGGTTTTAAATAACTGAAAACTTTCCGATAGGGCGTGCGCCTCGACAAATCGGACGACGTGATCGCGTACTATATGCATCGAAAGGCGCGTATGGACGTTGCTGGCGTATGGGAACTGACGGAACTCAGTTTCGTCGCTTATGTGTGACGAAATCAGTCCGTATCCGTCAAGATAGTCCCGTATCGCCAATTTGCAAACTTTGCCCTAACTTCGTGTACAGTCGTCAAATCAAGATGAAACTTGCGCCAACAGGTCCGAATCAAAATTTTGGTCCTGTGTGCCAAGTTTGGTTCGATTCTGAGAAGGTCGATCGGAAACCCTTTTTGGCGAGCCCGCGATCTACTCAAACAAGCGATTTTGTACGCGGCTCATCGGAATCCAAAACTTGACATATCTTTGAGTTATTCTCCTCAAACTGAACCCGCAGATATGTAGTTTGACGACTTTAGAGACCATAGATTTTGGCATGCGTTTCGGTACAAAGCGGGTCCAACGCCGGACATCGTTTTAACCCAAAATTATGATTTTGTCCCTGTTCCAGAATTAGACTTTTGGACAGCATTTCCTAGGTATTTTTTTTTCACCGAGAACATTTTTTATGTTTTTTTAAGCATCTGAAGTCATCCGTGAATTGTGAGTTTTGTGTTGACGCTTGCGACATTTGGATTTGCCCTCCTCGTACCGCAGGCAAGTATACCTTGCCATTGATTCTGATTGTATTCATTTATTTTTAGTATATTTTATTATTGTATATTTTTTTCTCTTATTTGTCATTTTGTTTATAATGGACGTCCAAGTCACACTTGGGTGCAGACGACTAGATTTAGTCATTTTCGTGATTTTTGTATTTTATTATGCATGTCGACCTAGAGTTAGACGACCATCTTATGAGTGTGGGATATTTTCATATTTCCTATGGCCTAGACACATGTGTATCACGGGATGTGTAAGTTCATATAGGACACGGACCTGCGTATTCGACTGGCCATCGATACGTATGGGTCGTGCGACGGATAGGAGGTAATTGCTAGTAGTGTGTAGAGTTAGAAGACGTACCAGTTGCCAACTGGACAGGCTGTGGGTACATCTTGGACGGAAGCATTGGAGGGAGGGGACAGCTACTAGCGTAGGGGCTACATTTACTTTTTACACACATTTGTGGGCTGATAGTGACTCGTATGAGGGCTACTTTCTGCCCCTGACCGATAGAAACTCGGATGAGCGTTACTTACTGCCATTCATTATTACTCTGCTGATCCTACAGCCCCTGCATAGAACGTTGTCCTCAAAGTGCATCTCACATAGACGGTTAGGAGATCCTGTAGAGTCATAGTTATATATTTTACACATTCAGTTATTTTGGCATATTTTCTGTATCTTGTTACGTCCCTCTGAGGACCTGGTGATCTCTCCAGGATTAGACGAGCAGGACTATCCAGTGGAGTACGGTGCAGCATTGGATCCTTCATATATCGGTGATGAGGCATCTCCTGTTCATACTTAGTTTTTATTCTTTATTATCTGAAACCATGTATTAGACATCTTTTATCATTTTTCTTGCAGTTTGAGGAGGTTGGACTCCATTTAGTTGAGGCTATTTTTCATAGGTGTTTGGAGTGGAAATGTCCACCTGGCTATCTTTTGACTTCTTTTATTATCATTGAGACTTATTTATTCATTTTGTGTTGAGCTGTGGATGAGATTTAGTTATTATATTGTGGCTTATTATATATCATTACTTACAGCTTATGTACAAATACGAGGATACCACATATTGGTATATTCCTCGTATACATGCAGCTGGCATGCTGACGTATTTAGTCCTACGTATTATAGGACTGGGGCGTTACAGAAATACTTGGATTGAGTGTGAGTTTCGGCTCGAGGACGAACCTTGTTTTGAGTGGTATATTATGTAATGCCCTGCTCTGCCCGGTATATTATGCTGAGTCGTTGACTGAAGAGTTGTGTTGTTCCGAAATATGTATCGATGCGAATCGATGCAAAGAGTTATATTGACCCGAGTAATACATCAAGTAAGATTGATACAAGTGTTAAGTTGGCCCGAAAGAAATCACTGAGTAGGTTCAAAGATTCTAAAAAATTGAATAGATGCAACGCACAAGTCTAATTCAAACGAATATTGATTTTAGTTGGTTTCGTGTGCAGGCTACGCGTTTATACTGAAATATAAGAGGTCGACATTTTGTCTTGTTTGTAATGGAGTCCGCAAAACCAAATCATCGCCTCGCAACGGACTGAGGCATAGGCAAGGTAACCAAATTGGTTAGATAATTTAATGAAGCATGAAGCGCTCGAATGGCTAAGTCAGAAGAGTTGGCCGTGCAAGATAGTTATGAAATCGAGCCGCATTTACTTGACAAAATGATGAGGCGTATTGGCTTAAGGTGGAAGGACTTTGACCTTCTTTCCTACTCCGTCATGCCTAGGTAAAATATATCGATGTATGCTAGTTGACCTATCGAGTCCATGGGCGTATCTCGAAGGAGACAAATCATAGTGCATGTCGAACACTAAGAACAATTGAATTGAAACATACATCACATAAACGAGTCGCCATAGAATATCAAGATACCGCAAAGGTGAGCGCCTCGCTGCGCAAGCCATATGAACATGGGATAACTGTATTGGCGAATGCCTCAGTGCACGAGTCGTTCGTGCCCCCGCGTACGAATTAGAAGGCTATAGCTTTGGAAGACTATATCGAGGCGAGTGCCCTAGTGCACGTGTCACGACCCGTACCCTAGAGTAAGGGCACGAGAAGTGGGTACGTCCAGCCTACGCCGCAGTATCGACGGTAGAACGCTGTCCTAGGTCAAACATCTAACAATATAAAAGTACCTGTACAGTATATACTCTCCAAATGGAGGTGACATAACAGAATACAATCTCAATCACATCTAGGGTAGAAGAATGAAAGACAGATAGATAGATAGTAACTCAAGAGAACAGTATCATAGATGAAATAAGTCTAAGTGTCTAGGATAACATAACATCAGAATATCAACTCATAATACAATAAGTCTAAAGTCTATACATCTCAACATCTCAAAATACAACTCAGAATGTGAGACAAAGTGATAACAGAGAAAAGACTGTCTAGCTAAACTAGCCTAGACTACTGGGGCAACATCCTCAGCTGCAGGTAGATCCTGCTGAGGGTCCACAACATAAGTATCATCTAGTCCTTCTCCATAATAGGTAGACACCAGGGCCTCATCCTCATCCTCTGTAATATTTTCAACAGGTCCAGTCAGGACAGGAACGAGCACAATACATCGCACACAGTTCATAACAGGTTAGGAAATACGATACAGGCAATAGAGTAAGATACAAGAAATACTGAAAGGAAATATACGCTGTAAAAGAGATAGTTGTAATGAAATATCTACTGTATATAGAGAACTATAAGTGACTAGTGATGTAGAGTACAAGATAGGCATATGAATGGCTAGAATTTATACATGATTACACTACTGAGTTTGCACATGATTACACTACTTTGGAATTATTCACATGTCCACTTCTACTCCCCCGTTTCCCCAATCAATACACAAGGATCGAGACAAGTTACGTTATTATACATGATATCACATGAGGCCTATGAAAGGGTGCACATGATAGTATACATGAGGGCTCTGTGAACATGAGAGTACATGATCACATGAGTGCACATGCATGATGGAAGCATAGGTGTACATGATGAAAGTGAAACACACGTAGCATGAAGTACCCGATGCTTCCGAGGGGGATAACATCTCATGTAAAGATCCATATAGTACCAATCCGTGTTACCAATGTGACAGCATCAAGTAAAGTAATCTAGAGCGAGATGTAAAGCCTGAACAAGTATGAAACGGTCAGAGAATGTACTCGCCTGATAACTAAATGTCTGAAGAGGATATACTGTCTGAGGAGAGGTGTATGGCTCCTAATCAGATTAATATAAGTCACAATGTATCCACAATTGTAAAAATAGAGTATACAATGCATACTACATGATTCTAGGCCAATCTGGTCAAAAGTCAACTCTTGGTCAACTCTAATAGTCAAACTAGGTCACATGAAGTCATACTAGGTCACAGGAAATCAAACTAAGTCAAATAAGATCAAACAAGGTCAAACTAGTCTAATCTAGGTTAAAGTCAACTCTTGGTCAACATTCTAGTCAAACTAGTCAAGTTATCTGGGGTTTAGTCAATCAATGGTCAGACTAGTCAAATACTAGTCAATATGATCAATCTGGGTCAAGTCTAGGTCAAACTTAGACCATCTAAGGTTTTGGTCAAACAAGGACTAGCCAGTAAGGTAATTAGGTCAAACAAAGTCTAGTCAATAAGGTAATTAGGTCAATGGTCAACTATCTAAATCAATACCACAAGGTTAAGGTATAATCAATACCTATACAAGTATACCACACATATATATACATATATATATAATACCAACCTTAATCCTATATTCAAGCTAATCCTACATTCCAATCTCAAGTCATGACTTGACTCTAAGTATCTAACTTAACCCTTACATATCTTAATCTACATAAGTCCTTCCAGAAAACCCGAGTCACAATAGTATACTCATATATAGGTCAACCCTAAACCAACTAGTTAATAGCCTAGGGTTTAGTCAAAACTTAGTCAACAAGTCCCCTTAAGTCTATCCAAGCCATTTCTAGGTCAAATAGGTCATGGTTGACCTATAGTTGACTTTGGTCAACAATGGTCAATTATCTAGTCAAACTATGTCTACTAGTCAACTAGTTAAACTAGTTGTTTTAGGTCATTCCTAGTCAATTCTAGGTTAACTAGGTCAACTTTGACCTAAGGTTGACTTTGGTCAACCCTTAGTCAACAAGGGTCACTAGTAGTGTTTTTAGGTCATTAGGGTTAGCCCCAAACCATAGGCTAGTATCTTGGCCATAGGCCATTGTCATAGGTTTCTACATAGACCTATACTTAACAAGTTATACATACATATATATATATATATATATATATATATATATATATATATATATATATATATATATATATATATATATATATATATATATATAAACCATAGGCTAGTATCTTGGCCATAGGCCATTGTCATAGGTTTCTATATAGACCTATACTTAACAAGTTATACATACATACATATATATATATATATATATATATATATATATATATATATATATATATATATATATATATATATATATATATAAAAATATATATATATATATATATATATATATATATATATATATATATATATATATATATATATATATATATATATCAACTTATATATATTACATATATATATAGAGAGAGATAAGAGAGAGGGACATAGAGTGAGAGAGAGAGAGAATGAGAGAAAGGGACAGTGAGAGAGAGACATAGAACAGGAAGAAGGGGAAGGGGGTTCCTGATTTTCTGGAATAGGAAATGCTCCCCCACACACACATACAGTGACATATATACATACACAACTACCCACATATTTATATATAATGATAACACTATGTATATCTAATACAATATATATATATATATATCATATATATATATATATATATATATATATATATATATACATATATATATACAAAACTATATATATTACATATGTATAGAGAGGGAAGTGAGAGAGGGATATAGAGTGAACAGTGAGAGAGGGAGTGAACAAGACAGAGAGAGAGTGACAGAACTAACTGGAAGGGGAGGGGGGTTCCAGTTCCTGGAACCAGGAAAGGCCCCAACACACACACTGTGACATATATACATATATATGTATATACATACACAAACACCTATACACACAACCAAGTATCCTCAAAACTCACCCACACTCTCACATACATATATACTACGTATATATATACTGAAAATACACTTATACATGCATTAATCACAATCAAAATCGATTTGAAATTCACTTTTGCAAAACTGTGAAAAATCCCAAATCCAGGAAAATATGCACTGTTACTCGAAACTAGGTAAACCCATAAAAACACACAAACACGAGCTAAGACTCGAAACTAGTGGTTGGTAACTAATTCCCCATATGTACCCTAGTGTCCTAGGTACCTGACACGACACCACGACACGGTTTAACATGTCCAAACACTCGAAAAACCCACTCGGGTAAACTGATACGCACATACGCGTGCACAGCATCGTACACGCGTTCCACACGCTCGTGGACACACCACAAGACACGACACATCTCGTGGTCATGCACACGTGTAGCCCACACATAGGGCTACACGATGGACACACTGACACATGTCCACGACACTCGTGGACACGATACGAACCCCGTATCAGTCGTGAAAAACACGACTGATACACGAGTCCAGACCGCGTCGTACACGCGGTTGCACGCCTCGTGCTCGCGACACAGGACACGACGCATCTCGTGCTCGTGTCCTTGTGTACGTCACGTATAGGGCTACACGCTTGTGTCATCACGAGATACCCAAGTGTCGTGTCCGCGCGACACGACACGCTCGAAGTTGCACCCGCGCGCGTGTGCGCTGACAACGCGTGTCCAGTACGAGTGAGATTTCTCACTCGACACGACACTACACGACTCCAAACTTTGGGGGCATGTTCGCAGACATTGCCCCGTGTCCGTGTCAATTTGCTCGTGTCCTAGTGCCCTGTGCAGTGCGCACGAAGGGTGGGGTAGCAGGGCATGCACGAGAGTCTCGTGCAGTGAGTTCGTGTCCAATTTGGACACGGACACAGCACGAAACGTGCTCAGTCTAGGTGTTTTGTGATCAGCAAGTCTAGGGCTACAAGGAAGTGTAATTTGTTTTACATTTTGACAAAAACAGATCCTTTGTGGCATTTCACCAAACAAGGGTTTGTAGGCTAGGATACGTGTCCGATACGGACACCAAACGGACTCTAACTTTCACCAAATTTTACCCACAGCTATGGTAGTCCTATATGAATGCATTTATGAAGAAAAAATAGAGTTTTAACTATGTTGAGGGAATTTACCTATTGGTGCAATTCCAAGGAAATCAATGAAAAGGGGGGGTGTGTCCTTCAACTTGATGATGCCCAAAGCTTCCAAATTCTTGATTGCTAGCTTCCCTTAGCACCCTTGATGTTGTAGGTTCCCAATGCAAAAGACTAGAGTGAATTTGGATCAATATTGATCAAGTTGTGGGTGTTTGAAGAAATTGGAATTTCTAGGATTAAAATTCTTGTAAATTTTTATGAATTAATGTGAGGGGTTAATATAGGATGGTGTAGTGGTAGGGGGTACCCCATGGCCGGCCATAGCAAGGGGGGGTGTTCCTTGGCTTTCCTTCTAGGTTAAGGCAAGGACTTTGGTAAAAAGGTTGAAGATATTTCTAGGTTTCAAGAAATATCTCAAAAGTGAATATCTAGATATTTCAATCCTAAGATATTTACAACATAAAGTAAATACCTACACTTAGTCCTCTAGGTTAATGGCTAACCCCTAGATTAGGCTAAACTAGGTTAGGGACTAATCATGAGACTTACCAAGAATTAAATAATATTAAAATCACATAATCACAAATAAAATCTAGTAAATTACCAAAATGCCCTTTTGGCCAAAAATCACTAATTTGATGTTCTAAGCCTATGGCTAAGCTCACATGGTCATGGCAACTTCTAGTTTAAGGAATACTAGGGTTTACACTAAGGTTTTGCTAGTAAGTCACAAAGTCATAAGTCATGACTTAGAAAATGGTTTAACTTAACTAAAAATCACCAAAATCATATTATGACTAAAATACCACTAATAAATAATAAAAATAACAAATTTTCAAAAATACTCCAATTTCAGAAAACTGGGTGTTACAAGTCTACCCACCTTAAAATAATTCGTCCTCGAAATTTAGATGGTCGTACCCTCCTAGGTCAGACCTCCAACGATCAGGGACGAAGCTACTACCTAGCAACATATAAGGTCAACAAGCAAAATATGGGTAGTAGGCCTATACTGGGTCATGTCCAAAATTGGCTGGCAGTTTTAGGTCATAAGGTGTCCTTAATTCAAATCGAAATCAAAAGTAACTCCATGGGGTAAATCAGGATGGAGCCTCGGATCAAGAAAATCGTACTAAGTAAATGAAGCACACGATGGTATGCCTGAGTGGGACACTAAGGTCATGGGTGTAGTATATCATGTCTAGGTCATGTATGTGGAGTCAGTTTTGAGAAAACAACTAGTCTTGTGTTCCTAACTTAAAAGTCACGGTAATGTGCCTACGATGATCATAATTTAGAGTGGGAAAAGTCTGTGTTACCTAAATTGAACCAGAAATTATGATGCAATAGTGGTACCAAGGGGATAGGTTAAATGGGACAGTCTGTGGTTCATCTAGGTGCACTAGTCATTCTAGATCAGACTGTCCTATGGTATCAAACGTCAAGCAATCTAGGGTGTCCTAATTGGGAAGGTAAGGGAACAGCAATCATCGAGGCTATAGGGCCGTCTACCATCCTATATGAAAATTTGTCATTAACAAGTAAGTGGAAAATTATAAAAGTTCTATTCCATAAAGTGGTAAAAGAAAAATTGAAAATTTAGGCACAAACAATCACAATAGATTTTAGTCTTGACACGATCTAAGTTGATCAATTTCAGGATAAATCGAGATTTAGGCAAGATGGGAAATCATGAAATCAAGTATGAGCACGAGCATCCAATGATGAAGATCCAGGTCATGATTAAATTTAATTCAACTGGATACGAATACGAGGTTCATAGGCGATAAAAAAATCCAAGGAGAATTGTCAAGGCTGTTGCGGATAGATTTTAAGGCAAGTTTAACTGTCTCCATCCACGTGATTAATATATGAGAAAGCGAACCAAAATGCAATAGGTTGATCAGACCATCATGCGCCGGTTCTGATGAGATAATATTTAGTGGGTGTACACCCAATAAAATATATCATGATCAAGCCGAAAGGATAAGCTCGTAAAACTAAGGATAATTTATAGCATAAGATATAAGTAAGGGTGGAAATGATGAGAAGATACATAGCCAAGATCCTTAACCAATCGGGTCAAGCATTCAAGGTAAGGTACAAGGTTAAGTATTCAAGGATTCAAGTAAACACCATCACATGCCAGGTCGAAAGAATTGAACCAAGGTGGATTTCTAATTGAAATAAGAATAAATTTAGTATCACGGTAGGTTATAGTTTAGCCATTTGACCAGAAAATTATATCAAGAAAATAGAGTACAAGAAGACGGGTTTTAGTAGGACATGGAATACCTGCATGAAGGTAGGCTAGTCTAGGTCTTACATGTGAAGTTTGTTGGGAGGTAACAGCTAGTATTATACTCTGAATATCTAAGTCACGGTAAAGGACGTCCAATGATCTAGAATAGAAAGTGGGAGTTCAGACGTGATAATTGATACACAAAATTAAAGAAGATCAAATTAACCCATGGATAAAATTAATTAGAAATCTAGTAAATAATTTAGGAACACAGCCTAGGGATAGATAGGCTACTAGATGAATATAGTTAGGGTTCGATCAAATCAAGGTCAAGGTTAGAAGGTCTCAATAAAGTCTTTATTTGAGGAAATGTCGAGTAAGTCGGTTTGGGATACAGTCACATAGTTTGTAGAAAGAGTTGAGCAAGATGCAAAAATAGAGGGAACAGTTCATTTCAAGGGAAAAGCATTAGAAAGAGAAATAGATGGCAAGAAACAGATGAGAGTTTTCTCATAAATGTGATTGAGTACCTTAAAATAAAAGATATTAAATCAAACACAAAAATTAAAATTAACAACTACAAAAAAATTTAAATCATCAACTAACACAGGATTCAAAGTTCTACAGTGAATCCTCCAAATCAAATTCAATCAAGGGAAAAGGAGTTAATCGTAATTTCAAATGAGATCTCAAGGGTCATCCAGGAATCTCTCAAAGTATCCAAACAATGATTGAGTATCCTCTCTCACTAAGCCTATTCCTCCAATCCTATCACAGGCTGTAGTGATACTCTAGTTCGAATATCACTAGATAAAACTCGACCTGCATGGGCCAACTACAAAACGTGTCATGACCCGCACCCTAGAGTAAGGGCACGAGAAGTGGGTACGTCCAGCCTATGCCGCAGTGTCGGCGTAGAACGCTGTCCTAGGTCAAACATCTAACAATATAAAGACCTGTACACGTATATACTCTCCGAATGGAGGTGACATAACAGAATACAATCTCAATCACATCTAGGGTAGAAGAATGAAAGACAGATAGATAGATAGTAACTCAAAGAACAGTATCATAGATGAAAAGTCTAAGTGTTAGGATAACATAACATCAGAATATCAACTCATAAACAATAAGTCTAAAGTCTATACATCTCAACATCTTAAAATACAACTCAGAATATGAGACAAAATGAACAAGAAAAGAAAAGACTGTCTAGCTAAACTAGCCTAGACTACTGGGGCAACATCCTCAGCTGCAGGTGGATCCTGCTGAGGGTCCACACATAAGTATCATCTAGTCCGTCTCCATAATAGGTAGACACCAGG
>JANAVB010032018.1:7441111-7517961 GCA_029216955.1 Iris pallida | reverse complement strand
ATTATTACATTGACCCTACTAGGTTGTACACGGTTCACTTGTATGCATATTACACAGCTTTTGTAGAGTTGATTTACTTTATAGAGTTGCATGAATTTTTATAGACTCGTGAGATTTCCATGAGTACCTGACTTGACTTGTCACACACATAGTTCATTTGAGACATAAAGGACAATTACTAGGCATGTGGGCTATATGATAGTATTCTGTTGGCCGATAGTTCGGATGTGCTTTGGTTGTGTTGATGATTTTGTTGGCAGTTAGTTTTGTTCTATAGTTGTGATATTCTATTGGTCGTTATTCTCGAAGGAGATGCGATTGTAATTATTCCGTTGGTCGTTAGTTTTGGATAAGCTACGATTGTGATGGTACCTGTATCTGTTAGCCCAAGTGTCGAACATTGTCCTTGATATTGCATTGTCATGTAGATTGTTTAGAGGTAGAGTACCATATTCATGTCATTTTTTCTACACATATTATTTACTGTCATAGTAAGCATGATTTTGTATCTTACTAGTCACCTGAGGACCTGGTGATCTCTCCAGGTATTTGCTGAGTCTTGTAGAATTAAGAGTAGATTGGTGAACGATTGTAGCTCCAGGATTCGGGTATCGTTATTGGTACTTTATCGTTCTTTCATCTTTTATATTTTATGATAACATCTTCAGCTATATGACTTAGTTTTACAAGCTTTACTTTTTGTTATGAGCTTGTTCAGATGATTGTATTAAGGTCTGGCCAACTTTATTACAAATTATCTATTCTTTTATTTATTCAAGTGACATCGGTATATTACTGTTTGATCAACATTAATGCATTTGGTTCCCACTTGAGATTATTATTTGTGGATTGAGATATAGTTGACTTACCATTTATGTCACTACCACTTTTCTAGCTTGAGGGTATTTTGGTCATTTTCAAAATTTTGGAATTAATTTGGAATTATTATTATTAATTATAATTAATGTGATTTTTAAGTAATTTTAGAATATTTGATTTTGGTGTTTTAGTGACTTTGACTTATGTTGACCTTGGAGACTAACCTAGTGGCTAACCTAGGTTATGACTAAGTGATTAGGATTTAAAACCTAGGTTGACTTAAGTTCATGAGGATTAACTCATTGGGATTAGTTTGGTGAAATTAGGGGCTAGATTGATTAAGTAATGGCTTGTGAAATCACAAGTCATTTTATGACTAATAGGCTTAATGGCCATAGGCCCACACCCATTGAACCAAGCCCTAACCCTAGAAATTCTGGCCGGCCCACTATGGTCATTCCCCCCTATTTATCTCCTCTTGAAATTAGGGTTGCCTCTTTAGGAAACTTTGCCATTTGGAAGAGGTGAGTCCCCATCTTTGTAAATCCTTAGAAAATTCATTTCTTCTCCAAATTCCTTCAAACAAATTGCAATACGACCTAATATTAGTATCCTTGCTGTTATTGATGAGTATTTACAGGAAGACACAATTTGAGGGAGTTTGGTGGCTTGTGAAACTCTTCCATTTGGGGATTTTGACCCATTGTTCACCTATAGGTATAATTCCTTCTATTGCTTTTAAATTCTGTTAAAAATCATTTCTAGATGTCCTAACCCTAACCTAACAGTAGGATAGGCTAACCCTAGAATTTGGACCCATTTCGTATCCGTATCGGACACGTATCAACGTGTCTAGGTTAGTGTTCGACGAAATGCCTCAAAGGGCATTTTGTTCGATTTTTGTGATCGTGTTTGAATGAAAAATCCATTTTAGGCTCGCTTATGCATTTCTTGGACACTGAGCATGTTTTCATGTCGGGTTGAGCCGACACGAGCGCGTGGACACGCGGTCGTGCACCCACGCGCGCGTGCAGATTTCTCCCCTGCTGCTCGAGTGCATTTTCTCTGTGCACAGAGGGTTTCAACCCTTGAAATTTGACATAGGGGTCGTGTCCATGACTGACATGAGATCCCTAGAGTTTCAGGGACTCTCGTGTCATGTCGAACACGTTATGGGCTGTGCACATGTGGTACACTGAACTGTTCAGTGTACAGTGAGTGTTCTGTGTTTTAATAGATTTAAAATAGTTCTAAATTGTGTTATTATTTATTAAATAGATCCTAAATTGATGTTTAAACCTCTGTTATATTTGTGACATGATTAATTTGGGTTTTAGTGAGGAATATGCATTCGAACCTAGGTTCCTTTGTTATTCCTGACACATTGTTCTGATACCCTGGTTCTAGTTAATTCAAACCATCTATTTTTCCCTGTTTGTGGTTGTTTTCAAGTAATAATGATTCCCACAATTCATAATACATGTTAGCTAAGTATTTTCATTCAAGATTTGGGTTTGTATGGTGTGATATGGGAATTGTATGTGGAGTAGTTGATTTCAATTAGTAGCTGATACATGGGTTTTCCTGTTTTATGTGAACTGAGTTTGAAATGCCAAATTCCTGAGAATGAGATGGTTCATTACTTGAATTGATTGCTTTCCTTTTGAATTGACTGAACATAAGATTCCAGATTTTCCCATTGATAACTTGGCATCCTTTTAACTGTTGAAAATGGGATTAGACCCTATGAACTGAGATGGGATGTTTTCTGTCATTTAAAACCTGAGTTTAACCCCTCCTTGCACTGATTATCTGAGTATGGGTTTGGGGCATTGTTTGATTGAAAACTGATTTCATTCTTCTTAAACTGTTGTTTAGTCCCTTTCAATTGGTTTTATAAAACTGAGATTCATTGCTCACTGTTTGTGAAAACTGGAATTGATCCAATTTCCCTTAAGCACTGTTTCCTTTTTCAAGTATTTTCAGTGTTGTTTCCTTCAACCTGAGAATAGGCTGATTTAGCTATGGTTGATAACTGAGAGTATTCTCATGCCTGAGATTTGGGGGTAGGTATTGAATTGATTTACAATTGATTTGAATGTTTCCTTCCTTTAAACTGAGTTTTAGATGTTGGTTTATATTGTTTTAGCTGTACATTGGTTTCCTTTCTTTTATTTGTCAGAAAACTGAGTTAGTTCTAAAACCTAGGATTTAGTTGTATTTAAGTTCTTTAACAACTTGAGATTGGTTGTGTTCCAGTTTTTGATAACCTGAAATTTGAATGTCTAATTTGATTCCTTCTTTGTTTTGGCTTATAACTGAGTTCATATTAAACTAAAAGTTCATGTGTGTAATAACCTGAAATTGGATGTAACAACCTGAGATTCCTTCTCTAGTTGAACTGAAATGATAACCAGAGAATGTGTACTTCAACAGAGTTTTAATTCTTCTAAAACCTGGGGTTCTTAATTCTGAGAATGGGAGTGATTGTGAAATGTTTTAGCTATGAGAAGTTTTCCTATATATGTGTATCTTTGTGTTAATATATATATATATATGGTGTATGTATATGTATATATAGGTTATGACATGTCATGATATGTGGCATTTATGTTTATGATGTGTCATAGAGTATGGTACCATAGGACATAATGTATTGTATATATGTATAGTGTATTATAGATTATGTTATAGAGTATTGGGTAATGTGGTATAGTGGCTATAGGATATGCATTTCTAAGTTAGATTATAATCTATATACCAATGTGTGTATTGTTAGCTATAGAGATAATCTTGGGTAGATGTGTATTGGTAGGCTTGACATGGTATGCCTAGATTAGCCTAGTAAACTTAGAATAACTTGCTAGACCTAGATTAGACTAGTTTGACTTAGGTTTGGCTTGGTTGACCTAGTTTGACTTCTAGGGTTGACCAGAGTTGACCAAGAGTTGACTTTGGTCTAGATTGACCTAGATTTATGTAGAACGCATTGTAGTGCATTACATTTCTATTCTGGCCTTGTTGTGACTTGTACTGTTCTAAATAAGAGCCAGACACCACTCCTCGGACAGTACTTTCATCTCGGTCTTTCAGTTAGCAGGCGAGTACATTCTCTGATCTTTTCATACCTGTCTGGACTATATTCATGCTCTAGATTACTCTACATGATGTTGACACGTATCTTCACGGATTAGTACTATATGGATCCCTTCTGGATGTTATGCATCGGATATTTCATGTTCATGTACTTTATCATGTGCATCAAGTACTCCTTGTACTCGTACTAGTTCATGTTTTTACATGTTCTCATATGCTTTCATGTGCTTATCATGTGCCTCATGTACTACTCATTACATGAGTTCACGTATCTTAGTTGTATTCATGTGCTTATGACATAACTTCGGATCCTTGTGTATTGATTGGGACGGGATGAGTAGAATTGGTTATGTGGACACAATCCCCAGTAGGTATTCATGTGCTCCTTATTTGTATTCATGTGCCCCCAAGCCGTTTACATAACCATATTGTACTCTAAATCACGTAGTCACTTACAGTCTCTACTATCATGTATTTACTTTCAGTTACAAAATATCTCTGTACTTGTACTTCCATTCAGTACTTCCTGTATTTTACTCTATCTGATTTATTTTCCTAACCTGCTATGAACTGTTGAGAGATATGTGCTCGTTCCCGTCCTGACTGGACCTGTTGAAATATTACAGAGGACGAGGCTGAGGCGTTCTGCCCTACTTACTAGGTGCCACACTAGATAGTGCCTGGACTTGGACCAGCAGCAGCACCATTAGTAGTAGACGACACTCCATTAGTTTAGGATTGTCTTACTATTTTGGATCACTGTATTAGATTTGAGATATTCTGGGATATGTATTATTTTAGACACTTAGAATTCTGGATTGTATCTCTGTGATTCTCTGTTCTGGATATTTTATCTTTCATTATCAATCGATCTTACCTGTTCTACTTAGCTGTGGTTGAGTTATATTGTGTTATGTCACCCCCATTCGGGGAGTATGACTACTATTACCTTCAACTGTTAGATGTTGTGACCTAGGACAGCGTTCTACCGCCGACACTGCGGCGTAGGCTGGACGTACCCACGTCACGTGCCCTTATTCTAGGCGGGTCGTGACACGTTTTTAGTGGTGCCCATGCAGGTCTAGGTTGGAAATGTAGTGGTATTCGAACAGAATATCGTTGCAGCCTGCAGTAGAAATTAGCATATTTTTTTGAAGGTACTCAATCACACTAGGAAATTCCTTATCAGATTCCGTATATCTATTTTGCTGCTTTTGTCTTCCTTAGAATTTTAAACTGTCCTCCTTTGATTTTTTTTGACTCATTCTCAGTAATTATTCTTGTTTGATCTGTGTCTCCAGGATGGTTGAGACGCGATCGCATCGCCCCATGACGGAGATGCTGGAGAGGGGTCTGCCACCCTCTCGTCCAGCAGCCGCTTCCAGTGCCACAGGGCCAGTGCATCCTCAGGAGTCGGTGTTTCTACCGCTTTTGGAGGAGCACCTCCACAGTCAGGAGGCCAGTTGTGATTCCAGAGATCCTTCCCATGCAGCAGCCTCCGCCGCAGGGATGGAGATGCTGCCCATCTCTTCTCCTTCGTGGAGAGGATTCTAGAGTCGCACCCAGCAACAGACGAGGCAACTACCGATTTTTGGCAGGGATTGATGAGGCGCACTGTTTCGTACCACAGTCGAGATGATCACAGCTTAGGGGGTCCCAGCCCCGTCGAGGGAGAAGGACATTCAGGACTTCCAGAGATGCTCCTCGGGAGTTCTTCGCACAGAGGGCATCTACGTTGCAGACGACTGGATAGAGCATATTGAGGATCTTCCGACTCAGAGATACCAGATCGACTCCAGATCAAGGCAGCGGGCAGCCAGATGTAGGATTTGGCCCGTGCATGGTATCACAGATCCCAGAGTAGGTTGAGGGCCAGACTTGGCCCAGTTCAAGGAGCTGTTTAGGAGCAGTTCTTTCCTGATGTGGCCTTGGGAGGTATCGAGGCACAGTTCGAGGCTCTGGCTCAGGGGAACCAACAGTAGCTGAGTATGCCGGGAGTTCTCTGCAGATTGGCCCGGTTTATTGATGATTTGTCTGAGAAGACGAAGGCGTGAAAGTTTCGCCGGGGTTTTGATTGAGAGGTTCGGTCGCTGACTAAGAGCGACCGGAACGCCACTTATGTAGATATTTTCTGGGGCCATGGCGGCGGGGACGACCTAAGGTGAGCAGAAGAGGGGTCGTGACTTCCAGGGGGCAGCAGCTGTCAGGGACAGGCCAAGAGGCCTTATTTCCACAGCAGCCAGCAGAGGCCAGCTCAGCGCATATCAGCAGCAGGGTCATACACCCTTTCAGCGCACCAGCAGCAGAGAGGGCAGCAGCACCTCGTCAGGTAGTCATTTAGCCTTCTGCAAGAAGCCAGGGCACATGATCCATGAGTGCAGGAAGAAGCTAGCAAGTGCCTACGTGGTGTCAGGAGATCACCAGTTGAGGACTGCCCAGGGGCTTTTAGACGAGGACAACAGGGAGGTAGAGCCAAGTCTCCAGCAGGCAGCAGGGGACCAGCCCTGTAGACCCAGCAGCAGAGATTTCAGCCACCAGCACAGGCATGAGGTTGAAGAACAGATGCAACTCTAGAGGGGGTGAATAGAGTTTATAGGATAATATCCAATTAAAATTCAACTCTATCACAACAAAACTAATCAGAGTAAATGTAGAATTTAAAGTAAGATAAAAGAGCATACGCAAACACAGCCGATTTTAACCTGTTTCCCTCGTGGAGGACTAGTCCAGGCCTGAAACTCTAGCTCAGGATTAATCCACTATTTGTGAAATAGTAGTTTACAACCCGTGCCTTTTTTCAGAAGAGCATGTCAACTTCTTACAAAGGATCGCAGTGGCGATTTGCTTGGAATTTTCCAAGCGACTTCTTCAACTCTGCACAAGACTCCTAACTGAGAGATGCTGAGCACTCGAGACTTAGGAAGCTTGTGGCTAGTAGATGGAAGGATATGGCTTATCTAGCTTTAAGAAGAAGAAGAGAGATTGGATGATTGAAATGAGAGAATTCATGGCCTATTTATAGGTTTTTGTAGGCAGAATTCGGCCAGAATTCGGTAGGAAATTTCAAATATTTGGCCGTTGGACAACTTGCAACCAGCTAACCCTAAATTAAGGTTGCTGATTTTTAGGGGACAGAGTTCGGCCCGAACTCTGTGTGGAGGCAGAGTTCGGCCCGAACTCTGTCTCCAGAGCACAGAGCTGGTCTAAGTGGCCAGTGGGTATTTTTTTAGATGGTGAGTTTGAGGATTATTGGGTAGGCTTTAGGTCAAGTCTCAAGAGCTCAGCATGACACAGTTTACATCAGTCTAGACTCAATAAAAGTGCAAAATAAGACTCATATACAACTGAAAATAGAGACTGAGCTGTTGCTGACTTGAGCTTGATGTAGGCGTCGTGTGTCGTATTGAATTATTACAAGTATTATTTAGTCAAAGTTATCAATATTTGGTTGACTGTGACTTTGTGTCAACAATCTCCCCTATATTGATAATTGATAAAATAATAGATGTATATTCAATATTCATACCTGACACAGTTGATGACAAAATCATAGCTCCCCCATAATCAGTGCCGAGCTAGAAACATAGCTCCCCCTAATCGGTGATCGGTGCCGAGCTAGAAACATAGCTCCCCCGTAAATAATGCGTTGAACCTGTTGGCCTGTATAAATATATCTCCCAAAAGCACCAAAAAGCACATATATACCAAAAAGAATATAAACCAGAATATACATATCTCTCCCCCTTTTGGCATTTAGCAATATAATAAGAACAGTCAAGTAATATGGGCACACACCAAAAAGAGAAAACATACGAGCAAATATCATAGAATAATAGAACTATAAGAGTCACAACTCATAATTAGAACATATAAGAGTCATAGCATAAAGAGTACTGATAAACCAAGTTCATAATCCAACTAAGCAACTGAAAAACTAGAAAGCATAAAAAACATAAACTATGATCAGCAGCAGCATCATCTGGTGGAAGCCATCTCCATCATGGAGCACGAGAAGGCCCAGCGGAGTCGGAAGGATCAGAGAAGGAACGGCGGGGTCCACAATAGCAGCACCCGGATCCAGGTAACGCATGACCCAAGGATCGTCAATGCGATATCCCTCGCGACCAGGATCCCGCTCCATGGGAATGGGCATAGAAGGATGACGGGACATAGAATACCGAATATCGTGCAGCGAGTTGCTGAGGGCACTCATCTGTAAGGTAGTACGGTAGTCCATCTGAGTCCAGCGATCGTCCTCCAAGGCGAAACGTCTCGAGCATGGTCTGGATGAGTCAAGGGTAGCAGGAGAGGTGGCGCATCCTGTCCAAGTGGAGGGGCGTCGGGCTCCTCATCATCAGAATGCTCGAAGTGGCAGGAGAGGCTACGACTGCCTGAAGTCGTCGTGCCGTAGATAGAAAGGCAGGAGCAGGCAAGAAAGGACAATCATGAAGAGGGACAATGAAAGCACGAAGGACCATAGGAAGATACAAGGGATAAACCAGGGCTCGTGGTTTCTTCCTACAGTTAATCATCCAGTCCATCATGGTACGTGAAGATTGAAAGGGATGCGATAGTGAAGGTGATACAAAGCTGAGATCTCAAAATATGTGACTTCATCGGTGGAGCCGGCTTTTGGCAGAATTGTGTTGAAGATAATTCGATGAAGTTCATAGAAATAAGGGTTGAGGTGTTTGGCCATAAGCTTGCGAGGACATATGTTAGGGGCACATAGTTCCTCCTTGAAGCTCTCAAGGGAAGTTTCACCAACAAATTGGAATTGGCGAGCTTCCACAAGCTTATCCCAAATATCGAGATCTTGAAGTTCAAGATACCCGTCCAACTCAGAATCATCAAAAGCAATATCAATACCGACACCCGGGAATAGATGTGAGTATCATCAAAAGTTAAGTTGCAATAGAACATTTGTATAGCGCTACGATAGATGACAAAATTCGTAGCAACTAGGGCATCAATGCAAAGATCACGAAATATAGATTCATATTGTGAAAAAATAGAGAAATTAATGGGATGTCCCGAATACCGACGAGTCCGAAAGTCACTAAACCACTCGTTGGAAGCATCTAATGATACAAATAATCGGTCGTCATAAGTATTAGGGTCGCGGGGACGAGGTGGGTTGAACAACGGATGAGGGGTTGTTGTTGTTCAACGGGTTGCTCAATGGGAGGAGGAGGATTCGAAGAGGAAGCACCCTCGGTTCGAGTCCTCCCCGATTGGGCAAGCGAGGAGCCATTGCACAAAATAGAGAAATTGAAATAGAGAAGAAGAAGGAGTTCTACCTCAAATCAACAATGAACAGTGAAAGAGAATGAGAAAATAGCCCTTCTCCTTGATTTTGATGAGAAATGGAGCACTTTGGAGAGAAAACTAGGGTTAGGGTTTGTGAGAATATGTTTGGAGAGGTGAAGGTATGGTAAGAATGAAGGAGAGAGAAAAAACCCGAATATAAGGGGAGGGTTTTCTTTGGTCGGAGTAAATCTGGACCGTAGGATCTCATTTATCAAACGGCTGGAGCTGTCCCCGATTCTGGAACAGGGGGACCGAACTCGGCCCAACTCTGATGAGGACAGAGTTCGGCCCGAATTCTGGGTCCTTGTCCCAGAACAGAAATCAGGCTAGAAGTACAAAAAAATGGTTAAGTATGGAAAGCCAATAAAGATAAAGCTTAAAGGATTCAATAAACCAGATAGAAAAGTAGAAAGATAGCAATATGAAATTGAAACATAGCTTATTAGCTAGTGATAAATCAAAATGTACCATATAATAAACAAGGAGTTATATTATAATTCAATATTTGAATTTGCCATGAGTTAGCTGCAGGGGCCGGATCCCAGCTAGCGGTAGTCCTGAGGACTAGTGCACCGTGTCGCTTAGGCTTTTATGCCTTGTTGTCAGAAGGGCCCTTTCGGCTTGTACTCATAGCAAGTTCATCATAAGAGAATCACAGTATAATCGATATTTACGCAGGTGTATTTTAATTTATGACGGCTTCATCTAAAATTCTAAGTTCACGATAAAGGAAATTGAAGCGCTCTTCGGATAATGGCTTTGTGAAGAAGTCAGCTAACTGATGATCAGTGTCAATAAATTCTAAGTTAATCGTGCCATTTTGCTGATGATCACGCAAAAAGTGGTATCGTATCTCAATGTGCTTCGTGCGTGAGTGACAAATGGGGTTCTTAGTAAGATTTATTGCACTAGTGTTGTCACAAAAGATAGGAATATGCATAAAGATAATTATAGTCTTCAAGGGTTTGCTTCGTCCACAGAATTTGTGCACAACAACGTCCAGCTGCGATGTATTCAGCTTCTGTTGTGGATAGTGCAACAGAATTCTGCTTCTTGCTAAATTAAGAGACTAAAGCCTTTCCTAATAAATGGCACGTACCGCTCGTACTTTTACGGTCGACCTTGCATCCAGCAAAATCAGCATCAGAATAACCAATGAGGTCAAATAATGTTGACTTGGGATACCATAGGCCCACTGTAACCGTACCCTTAAGGTATCGAAGATACGCTTAACTGCGGTCATGTGCGATTCCTTAGGATTTGCTTGATATCTAGCACACAGGCAAACGCTAAACATTATATCAGGGCGACTAGCAGTAAGATAGAGTAGACTGCCTATCATACCTCGATACTTACGTTGATCTACGGGTTTGTCGCTTTCATCTGGTTCAAGTTTGGTTGAAGTAGCCATAGGAGTGCTGATTGGTTTGACATTATCAAGTTCGAATTTCTTCAGCATGTCCTTTGTATACTTCGACTGACAGATGAAGATTCCATTTGACATTTGTTTGACTTGCAGCCCAAGAAAGTAGTTGAGCTCCCCATCATGCTCATCTCAAACTCGGTCTGCATACACTTGGCAAAATCTTGACAGAGAGTCTCATCAGTAGAACCAAAATAATATCATCTACATATATCTGTACTAAGAGAATAGTGTCCTTCAAAGACTTTATGAAAAGTGTAGTGTCAATTTTCCTTTTGAAAAACCTTTCTCAAGCAAGAAGTTGCAAGCTAAGCCGTTCATACCAAGCTCTAGGGCTTGTTTGAGGCCGTACAGTGCTTTCTTTAGCTTGAACACGTGGTCGGGAAACTTGTGATTTTCAAAACCAGGAAGTTGTTTTACATAGACTTCCTCCTTAATAAACCATTCAAGAAAGCACTTTTAACATCCATTTGAAATAATTTGAAATTTTAAAATTTGTAAATGCGTAAAGCATCCGAATGGATTCTAATCTAGCAACAGGAGCATACGTCTCATCGTAGTCGATACCTTCCTCTTGGTTGTATCTTGGGCTACTAGACGAGCTTTGTTGCGTGTAACTGAACCATCTTTATTTACTTTGTTTCTAAAAACCCACTTAGTACCAATAATCGAGTGATTAGCCGGTCTAGGAACGAGTTCCCATACTTGGCTCCTTCGAATTGGTTGAGTTCTTCTTGCATAGCAGAAATCCAAAATTCATCATTGAAGGCTTCAGAAATGTTTTTAGGCTCAATTTGTGAAATAAAGGCAGTGCTAGCAATAGAGTCTCTTAATGATGATCTAGTATTTCTCCTCGTGAAACCTCACCGATTACCAAATTTTCTGGATGTGATGGCTTGAAAGAGAATTTCTTAGCAAGCTTTCCAGAGAATTGGTTTCGGTTGTGGTGTTCATTGGAGTAACGTTGATGGCTCAACATCATCATCAAGAGTAGCTGCTGCACTGTTATCTTCATCAAAAATCACATTTGTAGACTCTTCCACAATTAAAGAGCGTTTGTTGAAAACTCTATATCCCTTACTCTTGGCGGCATAGCCAAGGAAAATACCATCGTCAGCTTTGGCATCAAATTTGCCTAAGTTGTCTTTGGTGTTAAGGATAAAACATCTACAGCCAAAAACTTTAAAATAAGAAACATTTGGGGTTCTCCCAAACCAAAGCTCATAGGGTATCTTTTTGTAATAGGACGAATAAGTACCCTATTTAAAATGTGGCATGCTGTACTGACAGCTTCAGCCCAAAAGTATTTCGGAAGTGAAAATTTGTTTAACATGACTCTAGCCATATCGCCGAGAGTCCTATCCTTCCGCTCCACAACACCATTTTGTTGGGGAGTTCTAGGACAAGAAAACTTATGATCAAAACCATTGGAATCACAAAACTTTTCAAAATCAGAATTTTGAATTCGCCTCCATGATCACTTCAGATTCGAGTGATCATGTAGCCTTTTTCGTTTTGAACTTTCTTGACAAAAATCTTAAAAACTGAAATAGCATCACTTTTATAAGTAAGAATGAAAATCCAAGTAAATCTAGAAAAATCATCAACAATAACAAATGCATAGAGTTTTCCACCAAGACTGGCTACTCTACTAGGACCAAATAAATCCATATGAAGTAGTTGCAGGGGTCTAGTAGTACTTACAGAGTTTATGGAATAGAAAGATGATTTGGTTGCCTTATTCAACTCACATTCGGCACATACGGTGTCCTTTTTGAATGTGAAGTCGGGCAAGCCTCTAACTAGCTTCTTGGTTGATAGCCTGGATATAGTATCCATGTTGGCATGACCAAGACGCTGGTGCCATAGTAACCGTTCATCTTTGTGAGCATATAGGCATCTACCTGCATGGTTAGTATCTAGAGACAAATAGAAAATATAAATATTGTCCTCTCTTACCCCTTCAAAAGCAATGTCTCATGTTGACCTATTATAAATAAGGCATTTATTTTGTCCAAAGTTAATGTCATAACCATGGTCAGCAAGATGACTGATGCTGAGCAAGTTATGCTTTAACTCGGTCACTAGGCAGACATCATTTATTACGGGAGAGGGAGGATAGCCAATAATACCATTACCTATGATATAACCTTTTAGGTTATTTTCGAAGGATACATATCCTTCTCTCTTCATCGATAGTGATGCAAATGATGTGCGTCTCCTGTCATATGCCGCGAGCATCCACTATCGAGAATCCACTTACTCTTAGTTGAGGAAAGAAGGTCCACCTACATCAAGAGTAGATGTGACCTTTGGTACCCAAATTCTTGAGGGTCCTGAAGAGTTAGCTTTTGGAAACCATGCATATATCTTTTTATCAACTAATCTTCTGATTCTATATTGTGGTGATATGTGTCCATGTAGACCACAATAAGTGCATGTAGCATTTCTATTCACATTAGGAGCATGCTGATGATGTCTATAAGAATATTGATGATATATAGATTGATATGGCATGGCATGATGATGTTGTCTGTATGGCATGGTATGATGAGGTTGTCTATATGGCATGACATGATGAGGTTGTCTATATGGCATGGCATGATGAGATTGTCTGTATGTGGAGTGATGTTGATTGTGTCTTTGTGCAACATGATGATGACTGTGTGTAGCATGATGTTTATGTGACATATGATGATTATTTCTACGTGCATGAGGTTTGTGAAAGTATGTGTATATGTAAGCATGATTGTGAGCAGCATGAGTATGACGTGGTTTACTAGTATGAGTAGTGCTATACATTGTGTGTGTCTCATGTGATTGGGTTTGAGGTTGATCAACCTGTTTTTCCAATTTAGTCTCTAGTTTCTTAGAGACAGCTTGCAATTCAGTGATCTTAGCATTTAAACCATGCAACTTAGTAATAGTGATCTTGTGTCTATTCTTTTCATCTGCAAGCTCCGTGTTGAGTGTTGCAATTTCTTTTGTTTGTTGCTCAATACGTGCCTCGGCATCATGTAAGCTTATTTTAAGCTTAGATACCTCATCAGTGACATCTGTGGGTGCAGTGTCTCTAATATTATCAAGTAAAAGAGAAAGTCTTTGTATTTTAACTTCATGACTTTTGATTTTGTCCTTGGCTTGTTTGTATTTACTAATGACCTTTTTATGGTCACTAAGTAAATCAGTGAAAGCATCGCCAAGTTCATCAAAAGTGAAGTCGTCAAGAGTGTCGTTAGATACCTTGTCAGATGTTGCCATTAGGCAAACATTAGCCGTATCTTGAAGAGAGTTCTTTTCTTCCTCGGAGTCACTGGCATCGCTTTTATGCCAGATGCTAGTGTTGGCATATCTCTTTGAAGTGATCTTCTTGTATGGCTTCTCATAGTGGTTGCTTTTCTTTGAGAATGGACAATCTTTTCGGACATGTCCCGTCTTCTTGCAACCGTAGCAAGTAGGCTCTTCTTCTTCATCTTCTTGTGGTTCCTTCTTTCTTCGGTTGAAGCGAAGGAATTTCTTGAAGTTACGAACCATGAGGGCTTGATCATCATCTTCTGAGTTGTCGTCATCCGTCTCTTCAGGTTCAGCCCTCCGTCGGTGAGCTTTGAGTGCGATCTCCTTAGCCTTAGGGGCAGGCTCTTCGAAGTCCTTGAGGTCAAGCTCATGAGTCATTAGCTTTCCCATCAAGGTCTCCATGGACATGGTTGTGAGATCGTTTCCTTCTATGATGGCTGTCACCTTAGGGTTCCAAATTTGGTAGCCCCTAAGTAACTTGCGAATCTTCTCATGATTTGAATATTGCTTTCCAAGTGAAGATAGGGGGTTGATGATGTTGAGGAATCTTGTGAACATCTGCGTGATTGTCTCGTTTGGCTTCATCTTGAAGGCTTCGTATTCTTGAGTGAGACGACTTATTTTTGATTCCTTGACTTGGGTGGTTCCTTCATGCGTCACTTCTAGAAGCTTCCATACTTCGTGCGATGTGGTGCATGTGGATACCCTGTTGAACTCATTCCTGTCTATAGCACAGAATAAAGCATTAATAGCTCTCGTGTCTAGACTTGCCTGTTTCTTCTCCTCGTCAGAATATTTGTCATGTGATTTTTCAATGAGATCATCGTTGACAACTATCCTGGCGGGCTTTTTGTAACCGTCAGTGACGATAGCCCACAGGTCAAAGTCTAGAGACTTGAGATAAAAACTCATCCTTGTTTTCCAATACGTGTAGTTAGTTCCATCAAATAGGGGAGGCCTATGAGTGGACTGTCCTTCACCGTGATTGGAAATCAAGGATTGTGTGGTTGCCATGGATCAGCTCTAGGATGTAAATCCTTGTAAAGAGAACAGAGCTCTGATACCAATTGAAGAACAGATGGCAACTCTAGAGGGGGGTGAATAGAGTTTATAGAGATAATATCCAATTAAAAATTCAACTCTATCACAAACAAAACTAATCAGAGTAAATGCGGAATTTAAAGTAAGATGAAAGAGAGCATACGCAAACACAGCCGATTTTAACCTGGTTTCCCTCGTGGAGGACTAGTCCAGGCCTGAGAACTCTAGCTCAGGATTAAATCCACTATTTGTGAAATAGTAGTTTACAACCCGTGCCTTTTCTTCAGAAGAGCACGTCAACTTCTTACAGAGGATCGCAGTGGCGATTTGCTTAGAATTTTCCAAGCAACTTCTTCAACTCTTGCACAAGACTCCTAACTGAGAGATGCTGAGCACTCGAGACTTAGGAAGCTTGTGGCTAGTCGATGGGAAGGATATGGCTTATCTGAGCTTTAAGAGAGAAGAGAAGAGAAGATTGGATGATTTGAAATAAGAGAATTCATGGCCTATTTATAGGGTTTTTGTAGGCAGAATTCGGCCAAAATTCGGGTAGGAAATTTCAAATATTTGGCCGTTGGACAACTTGCAACCAGCTAACCCTAAAATTAAGGTTGCTGATTTTTAGGGGACAGAGTTCGGCCCGAACTCTGTGTGGAGGCAGAGTTCGGCTCGAACTCTGTCTCCAGAGCACAGAGCTGGTCTAAGTGGCCAGTGGGTATTTTTTTGGATGGTGGAGTTTGAGGATTATTGGGTAGGCTTTAGGTCAAGTCTCAAGAGCTCAGCATGACACAGTTTACATCAGTTTAGACTCAATAAAAGTGCAAAATACAGACTCATATACAACTGAAAAACAGAGATTGAGTTGTTGTCTGACTTGAGCTTGATGTAGGCGTCGTGTGTCGTATTGAATTATTACAAGTATTATTTAGTCAAATTTATCAATATTTGGTTGACTGTGACTTTGTGTCAACAGAGGTAGACAGCAAGGGCGAGCTTTCGCCATGGCAGCTGAGGATGCCGAGGCCATCAGAGTGCTGATAGCAGGTTCGGTTCTCCTAGATTCCCTTTCAGCCTTTGCACTCTTTGATTCCGGGGCTTCCCACAGCTTTGTGTCAGTATCGTATGCTATAAGACACAGTTTGGTTTCTGAACCATTGCCTAGGACCTGCAAGATCATGATCGGGAGTGGATCATCCTCGTGAGTGATGTTTGCAGAGGGCGGAGTGTCATTTTGGAAGGCCGAGAGTTGGGGGTGAGTCTACTAGTCTTTCTATTACCGAACTACGACATTGTATTAGGTATGGACTGGCTGAGTAGACACCACGCTCGCATTGATTGCCGTGGGGGTAGAGTTTTGTTCGGGGCGTCAGGAGAGCCAGAGTTTGAGTACACCCGACGGCAGGCAGAGCAGGACGGCGGAGTCTTCTGTGGAGCATCAGTCGAGGAGCAGGTGGCTCCGTATCCCTTGATCGTAGAGTTTATGGACGTGTTTCCAGAGGAGTTGCCAGAGCTTCCACCGGACAGAGATGTAGAGTTCTCGATAGACTTGGTTTCCGGCGCGGAACCGATCTCCCACCATGTCTATCGAGTGAACAACAGCGAGTTAGTGGAGCTGAAGAAGCAGGTGGATGAGCTGCAGGACAAGGGCTTCATTCGCTCGAGTTCTTTACCTTGGGGTGCACCGGTACTTTTTGTACCCAAGAAGGATGGGTCGGTACGTATGTGTATCGACTACAGGGCACCTAACAACCTGACAATCAAGAACAGATATCTACTGCCGCGGATCGATGATCTGTTTGATCAGTTGAGCGAAGCTCAGGTGTTTTCCAAGATTGATTTGAGGTCGGGTTATCACCAGGTGAAGGTGAAGAGGGAGGATATCCCCAAGACCGCTTTCAGGATGCGGTACGGGCAGTTTGAGTTTTTGGTTATGCTGTTTGGGCTAACCAATGCACCAGCAGTGTTTATGAATCTAATGAACAAGGTATTCCACCAGTACTTGGACAAGTTCGTGGTGGTGTTGATTGATGATAGCTTGATATATTCCAAGACAGAGGAGGAGCACGAGGAGCATCTGCGGATAGTGCTAGAGACTCTCAGGCGGGAGCAGCTTTATGGGAAACTCTCCAAGTGTGAGTTTTTCTTGGACCGGGTGGACTTCTTGGGGCATGTGGTGACTGGAGATGGTATCTCAGTTGACCCCAAAAAGATTGTAGCAGTTGAAGCTTGGACAGCGCCGACTTCAGTGGCAGAGATCAGGAGTTTCATGGGGCTGGCAGGATATTATAGGAGATTTGTACAGGATTTCTCCTGGGTTGCAGAGCCGTTGACACAGTTGACCCGGAAGGATACTGAGTTTTTTTGGTCAGAGGAGTGTCAGACAGCTTTTGATGAGTTGAAGAAGCGGCTTACGACAGCTCCGATTCTGACATTGCCTTCAGGATCAGGTGGATTCACTATTTATAGTGATGCTTCAGGGAAGGGGCTAGGTTGTGTCCTGCAGTAGCATGGGAAGGTGATTGCCTATGCTTCCAGGCAATTACGTCCCCATGAGAAGAACTACCCTACCCATGACCTGGAGCTGGCGGCGGTGATTTTTTGCTTTGAAGTTGTGGAAGCACTATCTGTATGGCGAGAGGGTGGAGATTTTTACAGATCACAGGAGCTTGAAGTATGTGTTTACACAGAAAGAGCTCAACATGAGGCAGCGCAGGTGGCTTGAGTTGATGAAGGATTTCGATATCGCACTTCAGTATCACCCGAGGAAGGCCAACGTGGTTGCCGATGCCTTGAGTAGGTATCCGACAGCCATGTGTTTGACTATGGATCGGCACCTGCTTGCAGACTTGGAGAGCCTTGGGATTGAGGTGATGGTGCCAGGAGTGCAGATACAGTTATGGGGCCTTCAGATACAGTCGGATTTGATGGACAGGATCAAGGCGACACAGTTCGAAGATGTGGCTCTGCGATGTATCCGAGAGCAGATCAGTGCAGGAGTGCAGGATGTTGAGTTCTCACTTGCAGAGGATGGTGCCCTGAGGCACGGTTCTCGGTTATGTGTGCCCAGCGGGGAGCTTAGAGAGCAGATTATGCAGGAGGCTCACAGATCGCAGTACTCTATACATCCTGGTGCCAACAAAATGTACAGGGATCTGCGAGAGCATGTCTGGTGGTACGGGATGAAGAGGGAGATGTCCCACTTCGTAGCTAGATGCTTGATCTGTCAGCAGGTCAAGACAGAGAGGCTGAGGCCCGGAGGATTATTGCAGCCGTTGCCCATTCCATAGTGGAAGTGGGAACATATTACCATGGATTTTGTATCGGGGTTGCCGCGTACACCAGGAGGGAAAGATGCGATTTGGGTCATCGTTGACATGTTGACCAAATCGGCCCACTTCTTGCCATTCAAGGTGGGTACGTCTACAGAGAGGCTCACGGAGTTGTATATGAGACAGATAGTCAGGATTCACCGAGTTCCCGTCAGCATAGTCTCAGATCGGGATAGTCGCTTTACTTCCCATTTCTGGAGGAGTCTGCAGACTAGCTTGGGCACTCAGCTCAAGTTTAGTACTGCATACCACCCCCAGACGGACGGACAGTCAGAGAGGACTATTCAGACCCTTGAGAATATGCTGCGGACGTACGTCCTGGATTTTGGAGGTTCCTGGGAGGATTACCTATATTTGGTGGAGTTTGCTTACAACAACAGTTATTACGCCAGCATTGAGATGTCACCGTTTGAGGCTCTGTACGGGCGTAGGTGTCGTACACCCTTATCTTGGGATGATGTTGGAGAGCGAGCTTTATTGGGACCAAAGATGGTTGCTGACGCAGCCGAGAAGGTGAAGCTCATCAGGGACAGACTTCGCGTGGTGCAGGACAGACATCGGCACTAGGTCGACAGCCACCGGAGGCCGCTGGAGTTTGAGGTACAGATTTAGAGATAGGATTAGAAGTAGGCTGTTTTAATTTTTTGTTTTGTTTGATTGATCATGTTTGATTTTTAGTAACTTGAGACCTTGCTTGTGATTAGGTTGGAGACATGGTTTTTCTGCGGATATCTCCGACTCGTGGTACGATACATTTTGGTGGAGGTGGGAAGCTTAGCCTGCACTTCATCGGCCCTTTCGTTATCAGCGGAAGAGTCGGTGACGTGGCATACAGGCTAGACTTGCCACCTGCACTAGTGGGAGTTCACAACGTATTTTACGTATCACAGTTGAGACGGTACGTGGCTGACCCTAGCCATGTGCTCGATCACTCGGAGATAGAGGTTGGACCTACTCTCAGTTATCCAGAGTAGCCTGTGGAGGTTTTGGATCGCCGGAAGAAGGTATTGAGGAACCAAGTGATACCCTTGGTACGCGTCGCATGGAGGCATCATTCTCCAGAAGAGTCTACCTGGGAGCGGGAGGATGAGATGCGCGAGCGGTACCCCTATCTTTTTGGACCTTGAGGTATACTTTTCTATCCTTCTTAGCAGTTAGTTTCGCCTTTAAATTTCGAGGACGAAATTATTTTAAGGGGGATAGATTTATCACTACCACTTTTCTAGCTTGAGGGTGTTTTGGTCATTTTCAAAATTTTGGAATTAATCTGGAATTATTATTATTAATTATAATTAATATGATTTTTAGGTGATTTTAGAATATTTGATTTTGGTGTTTTAGTGACTTTGACTTATGTTGACCTTGGAGACTAACCTAGTGGCTAACCTAGGTCATGACTAAGTGATTAGGATTTGAAAACCTAGGTTGACTTAAGTTCATGAGGATTAACTCATTAGGATTAGTTTGGTGAAATTAGGGGCTAGATTGATTAAGTAATGACTTGTGAAATCACAAGTCATTAATTTTATGACTAATAGGCTTAATGGCCATAGGCCCACACCCATTGAACCAAGACCTAAACCTAGAAATTTTGGCCGGCCCACTATGGTCATTCCCCCCTATTTATATCCTCTTGAAATTAGGGTTGCCTCTTTAGGAAACTTTGCCATTTGGAAGATGTGAGTCCCCATCTTTGTAAATCCTTAGAAAATCTATTTCTTCTCCAAATTCCTTCAAACAAATTGCAATAGGACCTAATATTAGTATCCTTGCTGTTATTGATGAGTATTTGCAGGAAGAACATAATTTGAGGGAGTTTGGTGGCTTGTGAAACTCTTCCCATTTGGGGATTTTGACCCATTGTTCACCTATAGGTATAATTCCTTCTATTGCTTTTAAATTCTGTTAAAAATCATTTCTAGGACATCCTAACCCTAATCTAACAGTAGGATAGGCTAACCCTAGGATTTGGACCCATTTTGTGTCCGTATCGGACACGTATCAACGTGTCTAGGTTAGTGTTCGACGAAACGCCTCAAAGGGCATTTCGTTCGATTTTTGTGATCGTGTTTGAATGGAAAAAATCCATTTTAGGCTCGCTTATGCATTTCTTAGACACTGAGAACGTTTTCGTGTCGGGTTGAGCCGACACGAGCACGTGGACACGCGGTCGTGCACCCACGCGGACGGGCAGATTTTTCCCCTGCTGCTCGAGTGCATTTTCTCTGTGCACAGAGGGTTTCAACCCTTGAAATTTGACATAAGGGTCGTGTCCATGACTGACACGAGATCCCTAGAGTTTCAGGGACTCTCGTGTCGTGTCGGATACGTTATGGGCTGTGCACAGGTGGTACACTGAACTGTTAAGTGTACAGTGAGTGTTCTGTATTTTAATGGATTTAAAATAGTTCTAAATTATGTTATTATTTATTAAATAGATCCTAAATTGATGTTTAAACCTCTGTTATATTTGTGACATGATTAATTTGGGTTTTAGTGAGGAATATGCATTCGAACCTAGGTTCCTTTGTTATTCCTGACACAATATTCTGATACCCTGGTTCCAGTTAATTCAAACCATCTATTTTTCCCTGTTTGTGGTTGTTTTCAACTAATGATGATTCCCATAATTCATAATACATGTTAGCTAAGTATTTTCATTCAAGATTTGGGTTTGTATGGTGTGATATGGGAATTGGTATGTGGAGTAGTTGATTTCAATTAATAGCTGATACATGGGTTTTCCTGTTTTATGTGAACTGAGTTTGAAATGCCAAATTCCTGAGAATGAGATGGTTCATTACTTGAATTGATTGCTTTCCTTTTGAATTGACTGAACATGAGATTCCAAATTTTCCCATTGATAACTTGGCATCCTTTTAACTGTTGAAAATGGGATTAGACCCTATGAACTGAGATGGGATGTTTCCTGTCATTTAAAACCTGAGTTTAACCCCTCATTGCACTGATTAACTGAGTATGGGTTTGGGGCATTGTTTGATAGAAAACTGATTTCATTCCCTCTTCTTAAACTGTTGTTTAGTCCCTTTCAATTGGTTTTATAAAACTGAGATTCATTGCTCACTGTTTGTGAAAACTGGAATTGATCCAATTCCCCTTAAGCATTGTTTCCTTTTTTCAAGTATTTTCAGTGCTGTTTCCTTCAACCTGAGAATAGGCTGATTTAGCTATGGTTGAATGTGATAACTGAGAGTATTCCCATGCCTGAGATTTGTGGGTGTAGGTATTGAATTGATTTACAATTGATTTGAATGTTTCCTTCCTTTAAACTGAGTTTTAGATGTTGGTTTATATTGTTTTAGCTGTACATTGGTTTCCTTTCTTTTCATTTGTCAGAAAACTGAGAGTTAGTTCTAAACCCTGGGATTTAGTTGTGTTTCAGTTCTTTAATAACTTGAGATTGGTTGTGTTCCAGTTTTTGATAACCTGAAATTTGAATGTCTGATTTGATTCTTTCTTTGTTTTGGCTTATAACTGAGTTCATATTAAACTAAAAGTTCATGTGTGTAATAACCTGAAATTGGATGTAACAACCTGAGATTCCTTCTCTAGTTGAACTGAAATGATAACCTGAGAATGTGTACTTCAACAGAGTTTCAATTCTTCTAAAACCTGGGGTTCTTAATTCTGAGAATGGGAGTGATTGTGAAATGTTTTAGCTATGAGAAGTTTTCCTATATATGTGTATCTGTGTGTTAATATATATATTATATATATGGTGTATGTATATGTATAATATATATATATATATATATATATATATATATATATATATATATATATATATATATATATATATATAGGTTATGACATGTCATGATATGTGGGATTTATGTTATGATATGATGTCATAGAGTATGGAATACCATAGGACATAATGTATTGTATATATGATATAGTGTGTTATAGATTATGTTATAGAGTATTGGGTAATGTGGTATAGTGGCTATAGGATATGCATTTCTAAGTTAGATTATAATCTATATACCAATGTGTGTATTGTTAGCTATAGAGACAATCTTGGGTAGATGTGTATTGGTAGGCTTGACATGGTATTGCCTAGATTAGCCTAGTAAACTTAGAATAACTTGCTAGACCTAGATTAGACTAGTTTGACTTAGGTTTAGCTTGGTTGACCTAGTTTGACTTCTAGGGTTGACCAGAGTTGACCAAGAGTTGACTTTGGTCTAGATTGACCTAGATTCATGTAGAACGCATTGTAGTGTATTATATTTCTATTCTGGACTTGTTGTGACTTGTACTTTTCTAAATAGGAGCCAGACACCACTCCTCAGACAGTACTTTCATCTCGGACTTTCAGTTAGTAGACGAGTACATTCTCTGATCTTTTCATACCTGTCTGGACTATATTCATGCTCTAGATTACTCTACATGATGTTGACACGTATCTTCACGGATTAGTACTATATGGATCCCTTCCTGAGATGTTATCCCTCTACGGGTGCATCGGGTATTTCATGTTCATGTACTTTATCATGTGCATCAGGTACTCCTTGTACTTGTACTAGTTCATGTTTTTACATGTTCTTATATGCTTTCATGTGCTTATCATGTGCCTCATGTACTACTCATTACATGAGTTCACGTATCTTAGTTGTATTCATGTGCTAATGACATAACTTGAACGGATCCTTATGTATTGATTGGAGCAGGGTGAGTAGAATTGGTTATGTGGACACAATCCCCAGTAGGTATTCATGTGCTCCTTATTTGTATTAATGTGCCCCCAAGCCGTTTACATAACCATATTGTACTCTAAATCACGTAGTCACTTACAGTCTATACTATCATGTATTTACTTTCAGTTACAAAATATCTCCTGTTTACTTGTACTTCCATTCAGCACTTCCTATATTTTACTCTATTGCCTGATTTATTTTCCTAACCTGTTATGAACTGTTGAGAGATATGGGCTCGTTCCCGTCCTGACTGCACCTGTTGAAATATTACAGAGGACGAGGCTGAGGCGTTCTGCCCTACTTACTACGGTGCCATACTAGATGAGTTCCTGGACTTGGACCAGCAGCAGGATCCATTAGCAGTAGACGACACTCCATTAGTTTAGGATTGTCTTACTATTTTGGATCACTGTATTAGATTTGAGATATTCTGAGATATGTATTACTTTAGACACTTAGAATTCTGGATTGTATCTTTGTGATTCTCTGTTCTCGATATTTTATCTTTCATTATCAATCTATCTTACATGTTCTACCTTAGCTGTGGTTGAGTTATATTGTGTTATGTCACCCCCATTCGGGGAGAATGACTGTTATTACCTTCAACTGTTAGATGTTGTGACCTAGGACAGCGTTCTACCGCCGACACTGCGGCGTAGGCTGGACGTACCCACGTCACATGCCCTTATTCTAGGGTGCGGATCGTGACAATTTAGATCCTATCTTAGATAGCTTACGTGCATTACTTGAGGGTTCCATAGATTGGATTCACCCTTGATTATGTACCAGCTGGCCGTATCACATGCTAGTCCCAAAACTTTTGGGGCTGGGGTGTGACAGAGATCATGCACATAGATCACTTATAATATGACAGGAAAAGATGGTAGGCGTATTCACCTTGTGTCGGAGCAAGGGTGAGTGCGTCGATGTTGGTAAGAAGTCGCGCCACGAAACAAACATGAGATTGCTATATGTTGCCTACCTGTTTGTTTACATGAATCAAACATAGCATGCTTGCCATGATAACATGCTTTACTGGTTTCGAATATGCTATGAAACCTATCCTAAGGCAGACATAGAAAGATCACAAGTTAAGCTGCATGATTCATATATATAATTAATGTTGGTTTAGTAAAGTGGGGTCAATATTAGTATGCGAGAGGATTAGTACTGATCCCCACAAGATTTCTTGCAGGATGCAGGAAAATGATTGCTTGCGACGGAGCTTCGCTTGAATGCGTTGAGACATGGAATGTCGTAGCGTTTTGAGGCGTACGACCGCATTGACGCTCGGACTTGCAACAGGATTGATGCGGCCGAGATATAGAAGACTTGATGTATGGAACGGTAAAATCCTTTGTGGGCAAGAGAGAACTTGAGTGTTGTAAGCCAATCTGGCATGATTCATTTGGGCTATTGAAAGCCTTTGTAATTTCGTTGCTTATTGAATAAAGAGAATTGTTTCATATACTCTATTTCTTCTGCTGCTAATAACAAATCAAAGATAACCATTTTGAGAACTTTTTATTTTATCTTGTACGAGTACAACTCCAGACTTGTACGACATCACGTCCCAGCGAGGACGATCGATTCGATGAAATGAAGCAAGGACAAACGATTTCCCGATCAAGTTAGGTGGGTTGGTCATGTGCAATAAAGACCAGTAGGTACACCAGCTTTGAGTAATAAGATAGTAACTAAAAGAGCCACAAGGACTAAAGTAATATAAAAAAACATGGATTGACGATTTAAAGAAATATGTTATTTTTGTTAATGTTACAGAAGACAAGACACTTAACAAAGTTGAATGGAAGAAAAGATCCACACAACCGAACCCAAAAATTTGGGACAAAAGCTTTGTTATAATATGTATTACACTTAGTTTCAATATTAGACCGTCTCAACAAATGTTCGCTTGAAACTTGAAACATGTTCTTTTTCTATTCGCTCTCCCCGGAAAGATCAAATGAGATTCTAAGTCCATGGTCATGGGACCTGGAAGCAAGATTGAAAACAAGACAGGGATGAAATAGGCAAAGATAAAGGCAAGGTGCGGGTTGGATAGGGATAGGGATAGGGAGTCGAAAAAAGTCTATCAAGTACCAAGATTGAGGGAGCGAAACAAGTTACTGAGTAAGAAACAAGTTCTTATTTTTCTGATGACAATCAAGTATGGAGAGCTGCATTATATAGAAGAATTCATTATATAGAAGAATTGAAAATGATATTTGTGGTATTAAGGATCAATCATTCATTATATAGAAGAATTGAAAATGATGACATGCATAGAATCAAATCAGGACGGTTGAAATGGTGGGTTGTTTCTAGAGAACTTTACGATCGTAAGATACCTCTAAAGTTGAAAGAGAATTCTATAATACTACTATAATATTGGTCATGCTTAATTAGCGTATTGGACAATTAAGAAACTAGAAAATTAGTATAATCGAAATGAGAATACTAAGATGGATGAGTGGCACTACCTAAGAAATAAGCGTATTCATAAGAAGCTAGAGGTGGTACCAATTGAGGACGATATAAGAAAAAAATTGGGTTTGGTGGTTTACTCATACAATATAGACCAATAGATGCACCATTATGAGCGATAAGATAGTAAGTAAAGGAGTTGCATGGGCTAGAATGGCCTAAAGAAACATAGATTGATGTTTTATAGAAGGATATGATTTTTGTTAGTGTTACAAAAGACATGACCCTTAACATAGCCAAATGAAAGAAATTGTTCAAACATCCGACACCCAAAATTTGGGATAAAGGCTTTGTTTTTGTAATATGTGTATTGCAATTAGTCTCAACTATTGCTCAAAATTGTTTGTTTTTAAATTCAAATCTCCCAAGGAAGACCAAATGATATTCTAAGTCCTTGGTCATGGGATTCGGAAGCAAGATCTGAGGCAAGAGAAGTCTGGAATAAGCAAAGGTAAAGGCAAGGTATGGGTTCGGTAGAGAGAGGGAACTGGTAAAGATTTGGTCAAGTACCGAGATTGAGGGAAAGAAAAGCTACTGAGAATCAACAAGTTCTTATTTTTCTGCTTATAATCAAGTGTGTCAAGTAGTACATAGACGAGTGGAGTCCTGGGGACGAACAAAGTGGTTCGATTCGAATCGGGTTTTCGATTCGGGTCTGGTTTCCTGGGGATGGAATCGTCATCGATGACGAAGACGGTCGGAGGTGAGCTGGTACCATCCTTCGGGCGCTTCTTCTTTGGTCGGTGTCACGCCCCAGAACCAGAATACTGGAGAGCGGGGGCGGACATAGCCAGCTACGTATATTGAAATGGAATCCACCTCGCTATACGGTCACGGCTGTCTAGATATGAGGGTTTACTACAAGCCAACGGTCACTTAAGGTCAAGCCTATTGTCTCAATCTCAAGCAAGTAATATAGTTACAAGATGTTAGATCATCAAATATACAATAAGAGGCGTCCCAAATATTACATATTCAGCTGATCATGAAGCTAGTCGTACAAAATGCGAGGACTAGCAAGAGTTAAGTCATACATGATCAACCCTAGGATTTGCTAATCATGTTACAGCCCGTAGGTAGACAGTAAGTAGATGTGCATCGAGCTAACAGGTGCTCGCCGGCTAAACGCCTCAAAAGAATAATTTTACAATAGAGTGAGCGAAACAAAATAGAAAACCCACTCGTAGCCCGGGTTCCTTCTAGTCGCCACCATCGGGCTGGAGGATCGGTAGATCCTCGGGTGCTGCTCCAAAATCTGGCCACACAAAACCAGCTGGGTCAAACCCCAGAAAGAGCAAGTGCCACAAAGGAGGCCACGAAATAAGAACAAAACCAGCATATCAGAACATAAAAAACTGGAAGAAAAGTACAAGAAATAAAAGTACAGCAGGACAATAAACGACTAAGGACATAGAACCATTCCGGGAGCCAGATTACAACCCGTAAACCAAACAAGGACCGGGGTTGTAACCCTTCTCCTGAATAGCCCTTGTCTCTATTCATTTATAGTTAAAGATAAGTAAACAATTGTGCACAGGAGTACCAGGGTACAGGGACTAGACAAGACTTGACAAGGCTGGACACCATCCATTCACAAGCGGCTAAGCAAATACTACGGCTTGCTACTTAACTAACTAGGGTTATCACAAGCCTAATTACTAACAAGATGCAAGTGAGAATTTCCCAGTCCCAAGCCCTGCAGACTATCTAGTTGTCACGCCCCAGAACCAGAATACTGGAGAGCGGGGGCAGAAATAGCCAGCTACGTATATGAAATGGAATCCATCTCGCTACACGGTCACGGCTGTCTAGATATATGAGGGTTTATCTACAAGCCAACAGTCTCTTAAGGTCATGAACAAGCCTAGTGTCTCAATCACAAGCAAGTAAGTAAAAGTCACAAGATGTATGATCATTAAATATACAATAGTAAGGCGTCCCAAACATTACATATCCAGTTGATCATGAAGCTAGTCGTTACAAAATGTCAGGACTAGCAAGAGTTTAGTCATACATGATCAACCCTAGGATTTGTTAATCATGTTACAGCCCGTAGGCAGACAGTAAGTAAGTGCAATCGAGCTAAACAGGTGCTCGTCGGTTAAACGCCTCAAAAGAATATTTTTACAATAGAGTAGGAGAGCCAAAAATAACCCACTCGTTGCCAGGGTTCCGTCTAGTGGCCACCATTTGGCTGGAAGGTCGGTAGATCCTCTGGAGCTGCTCCGAAATCTGGCCACACAAAACCAGCTTGGTCAGACCCCAGAAAGAGCAAGTGCCACAAAGGAGGCTTCACTTAAGAGCTAAAAACAGCAATCAGCACAAGATATAAATAAAAGTAAGAACTGGAAATAAAGAAAGTACACCTGGATGATATACGACGAGATAACCATGGAACTATTCAGATAATCAGGTTACAACCCGTAAACCAAACAAGGACCGGGGTTGTAATCCTTCGTCTGAACTGAGCTTAGGCCAGGCTACGCTCAGGTCAGGCTACGCTCAGGTCAGGCTACGCTCAAGTCAGGCTACGCTCAGGCCAGGCTACGCTCAGGTCAGGCTATGCTCAGGCCAGGCTACGCTCAGGCTAGGCGACGCTCAGGTCAGGCTACGCTCAAGTCAACGTATGCAAGACATATACTTCCAAAAGGCAGCGTATGTACTCCATACGACTCCTCATCAAGGCAGCGTATGAGGTCCATACGACTCCTCCTCAAGGCAGCGTATGAGGTCCATACGACTCCTCATCAAGGCAGCGTATGAGGTCCATACGACTCCTCATCAAGGCAGCGTATGAGGTTCATACGACTCCTCATCAAGGCAGTGTATGAGGTCCATACGACTCCTCATCAAGGCAGCGTATGAGGTCCATACGACTCCTTAGCATATGAGGTCCATACGACTCCTTGTCAAGGCAGCGTATGCAAGACATATGCTTCTAAAAGGCAGCATATACAAGACTGCGCTGTGCTAAAGAGCGTGCGCAACTTAGTGGCGCAAGCTAAAAAGCTCGCGCACTGCTCACTATCTTCTCCAAATCAGCAAGAACTTCATGGTTTGAACCCAAAGCTTCAAAAGTCCATAACTTGGTCAAAACAAGTCCAAATCCAACTTTTCAAAGGTCAAAATTGGGTAGAATAAAATTCTCTACAACATGGAACCACCAAAACTTGAAAACAAAGGAGTTTGATAGATCAAAACCACCAAAATCCTAAAATAACCAATTTCTAGATCTACAAAATTAAAGCCTCAAAATAGAAAATGACAAGTTCTAATGTGTCTTAGAAACATGAGGAGAAGCTAATAGAACAATAAAAATGAGCTCTCTTGTGGAAGCAAGTTGCACTTGCCTAGACCTCTCTCTTCTCTCTTTGGTAGGTGAAGGGAGTAAATAGAAGAAGAAGAAGGGATTAATGAAGAGAGAGAAGGAGAATAGGTAATAAATATCAAAGGTGGTGGTAGATAGGGGGTTCACCTTGGGTTCATCATGAACCCAATCAAAACCAAGCCAAGCCGAACCAACCAACCCGAACCAGGAATAAACCAAGCCAAGAAGGAAATCATACAATACAAGAATAAAATACGTACACGTATTCCAAGAATACGTAATACGAACCACGGGCATTACAACACTACCCACCTTAAAAGAATTCCGTCCTCGAAATTTAATCAAGAGGCTAGAGGAGCAATGACAAGCTACATTAATCACATGCAAGCTATAACTAGGCAGATAATCACTCATTCAAGCAAAGAATCGAAGGCATGAGGCATAAGAAAGACAATATACCTCACGAGTCAAACAAGTCGGGATATCGCGATCGGATATCATCCTCAATATCCCACGTTGACTCCTCCAAAGAGTGATGACCCCAAGCAACTCGGACTAACTTGATAGTCTTGTTCTTGAGGATATTCTCTCTTCGGTCCAATATTGACATGGGCCTCTCCTCATACGAAAGGTTGGTACCAACAACCAATTCCGAATGATCCAGGATGTGGTTTGGGTCTGGAATATACCGTCGTAATTGGGATACATGGAACACGTCATACACCTCGCTTAGCGACGGCGGAAGAGCGAGACGATAGGATACATCTCCTACTCTCTCCAGAATGTCAAACGGTCCTATATACCTAGGACTAAGCTTGCCCTGTACGATGAAACGAATGACGCCACGGTTAGGCAAAATCCTCAGGAATACATGATCGCCGACCGAAAACTCGAGAGGGCGTCGATGAGAATCGGCCCAATGGCGCTGGCGATCTTGGGCAACTCGAAGATGATCTCTGACTCGCCTGACCACTTCAACTGTCTGGGCAATCATTTCTGGACCGAGCATCTGTCTCTCTCCAACATCATCCCAGGCTAGCGAGGATCTGCACTTCCTACCATACAGTGCCTCGAACGGTGCCATCTGGATACTGGCCTGGAAACTGTTGTTGTACGAGAATTCTACCAGTTGCAAGTGATCTTCCCATGAACTATCGAAGTCAAGTGTGCAAGACCACAATATGTCTTCAAGAGTCTGGATCGTGCGCTCCGACTGACCATCTGTCTGCGGGTGATATGCTGAACTGAACTGGAGATGAGTTCCCAAACTCTCTTGCAAGCTACGCCAAAAGTGTGACGTAAATCTTGAATCTCTGTCCAAGGTGATACTGACTGGCACACCGTGCAATCTGACAATCTGCCTGAGGTACACCTCTGCTAACTGAGCCGTCGACTGACCAACTCTGAATGGAAGAAAGTGAGCCACTTTTATGAGCCTGTCAACAATAACCCAGATAGCATCTCTACCAGCTGGGGATCTAGGTAGTCCAGTCACAAAATCTATGGTCACATGCTCCCACTTCTATTCTGGAATCGGTAAGGGATGAAGAAGTCCAGCCGGTCTCTAATGTTCGGCTTTAACTTGTTGGCAAACCAAACACCGAGTGTCACTCCCCGATCCTGGAATACGTATTTTAATACGTAAACCGATAAATTGTATTTACCTTGTATTTATACTATATTTATTATGCTGTGTTTCTTCATGCATTTCCCAAAAATATTTGATAAAATATTATTGCCTAATTTATTTTCTGCATTTGGGCCTACAGTTTTGGCTCATTTGGGTAACCTATTCTTGGTTCACCAATGGTTCATCATGAACCCATGGGCCCAAGATCTTTATATATACTCATCTCATTCTCTCTCCTCTCATTTACTTCCTCTCATTTATTTCCTCCACCAACCAAATATTTCTTCCATCAACCAAGGCAAGTACCAACTTGCTCAAGAGATGGATCAATAATTTTTGTCAATGATTTCTTACAAAACTATTTGCCGAAACATGTTCTTCTCCTCAATCTATACTAGTTTAGAACTTAGAAATTTCCATTTTGAAGCTTTGATTTTTGTAGATCTAGGTTTACTTTATTTTCAGATTTTTTGGGTTTTGATCTACTTAATCTTGTTATTTCCTAGTTTTGATGGTTCCATGTTGTAGAGGATCTCGTTCTACCCCATTTTGACCTAAGAAAGTTCCGATTTGGGCTTCGGATGAAGGTTTTGTGTAGCTTGGAAGCCATGGTTGCTTGGCTCCTCTTCTCGGACAAGTGGAGAAGAAGAGCAGTACTTGACCCCATGAATCCTCATGCGGTAAGTCTCTGGCCGCATGGCCTTTCCAGCCACATGAGACTCGTTCGAGCTCAGCCGCATGGAAGGTTCTTCCTAGCCGCATAAGACTTGCTTGATTATTTGACCGCATGAATCTTTATGCGGCAAGTAATTGAGCCGCATGAGCCCCTGATACCTTAAGTCGCATGAATCTTCATACGGCTAGCTTTTTAGCCGTATGAGTATTTTGCACCCAGCTGCATATGCGCCACTATTTTTGGGCCGCATAAAGCTCATTCATCATCCAGCCGCATATGTATCGCCCATACTCAGCCGCATAGGACTTCGTCTGATCATAGCCGCATACGCTGTTGAACGCCGGCCGCCTGGCGATTGCTCCCTTCGCAGCTGCATAAGCCGACCCCCCTTCGTCCGCATGAACCCGCCTTTTCAGCCGCATGCGCCTTGGGCTCCCTGAGCCGCATGAGCGTGCAGTCCCAGCCGCATGAACCAGTATTGACCCGGCCGTATGGACTTTTGTGTCCTATCTTGTTACCTTATTATTATTATTATTATTATATATATATATTATGTGCCTATTTTATATCCTTACGCCTTTTGTCCAGAGCATGATATGAGCACTAATGTGACCCCGGAGAACAAAGTGTTCCTACCTGATACATGTACCTGAATATCCCAGTTCTTGCTCATGCTCGACAAATGACTCGTAACTCCACGTGGCATATTTGCAATGATGCATTACACTAAGGAGGGTAGAACATGTTGACATACTGATTGACATGGATCCTCTTTGGGGTACTCGTACTAAAGTACGACTTTAGGAGGATAATCATGCAGGCCACAGAATGAAAGTCCAAGATTTCATCTAGGGTTAAATTAGGCAACTAAATATACTAGATGCATGGGGAGGGCAAAATTCCAAGATCGTGTTACACCAGCCGCCTTGAGATACTGTCTTGACGTGCCGGCTGGTCTCCACGGATACTGTGTTATCTGCAACGAGTGGATGACTGTATCCGATTAATTCCTGCTATATATTATATATTTTAGCAAGGTGGCCTTGCAAGGGACCTGTGCTCAATCATACCTGTCTATGCAAACCCCTGGGTTGGCTAGCCTTGCTGGAAAGATACGATCTGAGGATTTCCTATTAACATGATTCGAGGATAACCTCGTCACACTAGAAACTCGTAGACTTGATTGGCCGTAAAAACGACTTGCTTGTATCCTATTGCCTTCCGTGAATAACTGAGGAAAGCGGACTGTCATGGTACGTGATCCAACACATGTTCTTGTTTGATTGTTGGGTTGGTTATCGTACTATGACAGGCTGTGGACCGAAGTTATGAACGGAAGACTTATTCTGGTTGTGAAGTGCTACTTCTGTGAATGACTGAGGAACATGGTCTATCATAGTGCATGATCCAACCCATGTTCTTGTTTGATTGTTGGGTTGGTTATTGTGCTACGATAGGCTGTCGACCGAAGTCACGATCAGGAGATTTTATTGTTTATATCTTTTAACTTATGTGAAAGTTATAGAGTACGACACGTCCCGACTCCATGCGGCACCTTTTGTCCTTGTTTGGTTGTAAAGGTGCCATATGGGTTCGAGAATGTTGCGCTACCCTATAATAGTAGCATAAGTATTACTCTTATCAATCATTCTATTTAACTGGATTTTTAATCTTAACTCTTGTGCCCCTTTGGCGGTACTTGCTATTCGGGGCTGACCCCGCTGGTTTTGTTTGGCCAGATCCCGTAGCAGAGCCTGAGGACACGATCTTCCTCCCTGACATCCATGGTGCATACTAGGAGCATGGCAGTTCGAGGACTCGAGTGGGTTTCTTCTCCACCACTCCTGCTTATACTTTTGTGGCGTTTAGCCACCGGCATCTGTTAGCCGGATTACTTAATATTTTGTGTCAGTACATAATTGTAATTAAACAGACTGCAGCTGTGTATAATTTTGTACTCCTGACTCTCTGAGATAGCTAAATTATAAAGCTAGTCTCTCATGATCATTTTGATGAAGCGTCAGGGACGCCTTACTGCTTTATCTTTAATGTTCATTTAATTGCTGATTTGACTTGATTGATTGAGACATAGAACTCTGTGGGACCATAGGAGACTTGATTGTAGCATGTAGCCCCCTAGTCTCTCGACAGCCATGATCGCCGTATGACGTTACGTACCTCATATGGAGTAGCTGGCCTAGTCTGTCTCCGTATTTCGGTACTGGGGAGTGACAAGGTTTTAGTGGTGGCCCATGCAGGTCTGATTTTCAGACTTGTGGGGTATTGCGAATTATTAGGAGTCTCAATCAAAACTTGTTCCCCTTGAAATTCCGTTTCGAATTCTCTGTCCTTGCCTTGATCTCTAACCTGACTTGCATCCTCAAAATCTTTCTCGCTCGGACTTGATAATCTTATATTCTTCTCTATAGGGGTGCTTCATTCTCAGTAGCGGGTGAGCCCATGAGGAAGAGCAGCAAGAGCATGGCTCGACTGGGCAGCAACAGGGGAGAGAACCTTCTCCAGTGCAGGCACGAGCAGAAATGGAACCAGAGGCAGTGCAGCCGCAGGTTATTGAAACCCCTACAGCACCAGCAGCGACGGCAGTACCAGACGTCGTAGCACTCCTGGAGATCATCCGGGGGTTTCTTGTCACTAGCCAACAGCAACGGACTCGGCAGCAGGAGCAGAACGTGTTGCTGAACCAAGGGATTCAGTTAGCTCTTGAAAGGAGTGCCGGGGTTGACTCGGGAGCATCAGGAAGGTTCCGTCGCTTGAACCCGAGGTATTTTGATGGTACGGAGGATGCCATCACTGCGGATGCATGGATTCAAGACATTGAAGCCATTCTTGTGGCAGCCAAGGTTCCAGACGATGAGAAGGTTGATCAGGTCAAACTGGTACTTCAGGATCTTGCCCGCGACTGGTGGGCATCAGAAGAAGTTGGTATAAGATGCCCTGTTCGTTGGACCACCTTCAGTGACAGATTCAAGGCCAAGTATTTTGGCGTAGTAGCTCGATATGAGCTCCAGCAGAAGTTCATCAGTCTCAAGCAAGCAGGCAAGACCGTAGATGGGTATGCAGCAGAGTTCTGCAGATTGTGCCGTTTCGCACCAGCAATGGTGGCAACGGAGCCAGAGAAAGCTATGAGGTTCCAGCAGGGACTTCATTTGGTACTATTGCAGCTTGTGGAAGGATACGACTACCAGACGTTTGACGCTGTTCTGACGGCCGCTCGGAGGCACAAGCTTACCCAGCAGAGGTTGGCATCGAGGGCAGGAGGTCAGAAGAGATCTCATTCCCAGGTTGGAGGAGGAGCAATGCAGCGAACATCGGTACCAGTACCCGGTGTACGTATTCATGATGCGGGAGCACCGCGGAGGACGGCCGTGTCAACTAATACAGCGCAAGTTCGGCATCAGCAGCCGAGGAACCAGCAACAGCGTCAGGGAGCACCCCAGGGCTGTACATTCTGTGGGAAGGCAGGGCACACGAGGGAGGTGTGTCGGTCAGCGAATGGCTTATGCTTGAGGTGTGGTAGTTCAGACCACCGTATCTCCACTTGTCCTATAATACAGAGGCCAGGAGGGCCAACTCAGCAGTTTCCAGCATTGCCAGCTCCGGTGGCAACCCCGAGGGGAGGGCCAGTATTAGCAGTAAGGCCCCTAGCCCAGCGTCTACCAACGCAGGCTCATATGTTTTGCCAGGCACAGGAAGCCGAAGGCCCTCAGAGGCAGCAACAGCATGGTCGAGGAAGGCCGCAATAAGGGGCTCCGCGGGGCCAGGCTCTCACCTTGACCTTGGAAGAGGCTCTAGCGTCTAGTGACGTGGTGGCAGGTAAAATTCTTGTCACCTCATTTCCTGCTGTAGCATTATTTGATTCAGGTGCTACTCATTCATTCATCTCTGCACAATATGCTACACGAATTGGATTAGAGTTTGAGGCATTGCCAGAGAGGATGGATATACTCACCGGCAATGGGCTTGTAGAAGTTAGCAGAGTGCACTTTTCATGTCCGGTAGAGGTATGTGGGCATTTACTGCCCGCATCATTGATTGAATTCCCTATGGGGAATTTTGATGTCATTCTTGGCATGGACTGGTTGAGAGACAGTCATGCGACAATTGATTGTAGAGGAGGTAGGGTCATATTCAGCGTTCCTGGGATGGAGCAGTTCATCTTTACTCGAACCTTGAAGAATCAGGCCGGAGGCGTCATCTCAGCAGCAGTATCAGAGCCAGGACAGATTTTGAGAGTGGTCGAAGATTTTCTCGACGTCTTCCCTGATGAGCTCCCAGGGATACCCCCAGTCAGAGAGGTAGAATTTAGCATTGAGTTGAACCCTGGAACGAGGCCTATTGCAGACAGAGTTTACAGAATGTCGCCGTCAGAACAGGATAAGTTGTATCAACATGAAGAAGAATTGAAGTCTAAGGGATTCATCCGAGACAGTAAATCACCCTGGGCTGCGCCAGTGATTCTAGTTCCCAAGAAGGATGGGTCGACGAGGATGTGCATCGACTACCGCAAGCTGAATGCAGTAACAGTGAAGAATAAGTACCCGCTACCAAGGATTGATGACCTGTTTGACCAGTTGAGCAAGGCCAGCATCTTTTCCAAGATCGATCTTCGGTCGAGATACTATCAAGTAAGAGTCCGGGAATAAGACATACCGAAGACAGCATTCAGATCTAGATACGGGCATTATGAGTTTTTAGTAATGCCCTTTGGACTAACCAACGCCCCCGCAGTATTCATGGATTTAATGAACCGCATCTTTCTGCCGTACTTGGATAAATTTGTGGTGGTGTTCATAGATGACATTCTTGTCTATTCCAGCAGTGAAGTGGAGCATGAGAAACATCTTAGGACTGTCTTGCAGACATTGAGGGAGCATCAACTTTATGTGAAGCTCGACAAGTGTGAATTCTGGTTAGATCACATTTCGTTCCTGGGGCATGTAATTTCTGGGGCAGGAGTGTCAGTGGATCCGAAGAAGATTGAGGCCGTAGAGTATTGGCCAGTCCCGAAAACGGTTGCAGAAGTACGAAGTTTCTTAGGGTTAGCTGGTTACTACAGAAGGTTCGTGGCGGACTTTGCCAAGATCTCTGCGCCCTTAACGCGTTTGACGCACAAGGACGTAGAGTTTGTTTGGTCAGCTAGCTGTCAGGCATCATTTGAAGAATTGAAGAAGAGGTTGATTTCAGCCCCGATCTTGACGCTTCCGGTAGGAGCGGGAGGCTTTACAGTATATTGTGACGCATCTGGAAGGATCTTGGATGTGTATTGATGCAGCACGGAAAGGTGATAGCATATGCGTCTCGGCAGCTTCGAGACCATGAGAAAAATTACCCGACTCACGATTTAGAATTAGCAGCTGTGGTATTTTCACTCAAGTTGTGGAGGCATTATTTGTACGGGGATCGGGTAGAGATATTCTATACTGATCATAAGAGTTTGAAATACGTGTTCACGCAGCGAGATTTGAACATGAGGCAAAGAAGATGGTTAGAACTACTGAAGGATTTTGACTTAGATCGTCAGTATCATCCAGGCAAGGCAAATATAGTTGCAGATGCACTGAGTAGGAGAGACAGTGCCTTTATCCTGACCTCGCAGAAGCATATTTTAGAAGACCTTCAGAGTATGGGAATCGAAGTAGTTTTGCCAAGGGATGTAGGAAGAATGACCAGTATGCAGATTCAGTCAACCTTAGTAGAGAGGATAAGGGCAGCACAAACAGGAGATTCACAGATTCAGAAGTTGCGGTCGGAGTGTGAATCAGGCCGTAGGAAGGAGTTAGTGATTCATGAAGATGGTACGCTCAGGTTTGGAAACAGACTCTGTGTACCGAGTGGAGACCTTCGGCAAGAAGTCATGTCCGAAGCTCATAATTCTATTTACTCCATTCATCCAGGAGGAACGAAGATGTATCGAGATATCAGGCAGTACTTTTGGTGGAATGGCATGAAAAGAGAGATAGCGAGATTTGTATCCAAGTGTCTGGTATGTCAGCAGGTGAAAGCCGAGCAGGAGAGACCAGCAGGGTTGCTTCAGCCGCTTTCTATCCCAGAATGGAAATGGGAGCACATCACGATGGATTTCGTGACTGGTCTACCTAGATCCCCGGCTGGCAAGAATATAGTCTGGGTAATAGTAGATCGACTCACGAAGGTCGCTCATTTCCTTCCCTTCCGAGTTGGACAGACTACTGAGCAGTTGGCAGAAATGTACATGAAGCAGATAGTAAGGCAGCACGGTGTTCCAGTTAGTTTAGTATCAGATCGGGATACGCGGTTTACTTCCCATTTTTGGCGGAGCTTACACCAAAGTTTGGGAACCAAGTTAAGATTCAGTACTGCTTATCATCCACAAACTGACGGGCAATCAGAAAGAACCATTCAGACGTTAGAAGATATGCTATGGGCGTGTACCTTAGATTTTGGCAGATCTTGGGAGGATCACCTTCATCTAATGGAGTTCTCCTATAACAACAGCTATCAGGCTAGCATTCAGATGGCCCCGTTCGAAGCATTGTACGGAAGGAAGTGCAGGTCCCCTTTGGCATGGGACGATATCGGAGAACGGAAGTTGTTGGGGCCAGAGATGATCACGCAGACTGTGGAGATAGTTAAGTTGGTCAGAGAACGCCTTCGAGTTACGCAGGACCGACATCGTCATTGGGCAGATCAGCATCGTAGGCCTCTAGAGTTCAGAGTTGGCGACCAAGTGTTTCTACGGATTTTGCCTACTCGGGGTATCATCAGATTTGGGACCCGAGGAAAGCTTAGTCCAAGATACGTTGGTCCTTTTAAGATTCTCGCTCGGATAGGCGATGTGGCTTATCGAATTGCCCTTCCGCCTTCGTTAACTGGCATACATGATGTATTTCATGTGTCCCAATTACGTAGGTATGTCCCGGATCCGAGTCATGTCCTCGATCATTCTGAGTTAGTCGTTGGTACCGACCTAACTTACGAGGAACAACCCATATCTATTTTAGACCGGCGAGAGAAGGTACTCAAGAATCGGACGATAAGCTTTGTCCGTATTTCTTGGAACCATCACTCTCCGGGAGAGTCAACCTGGGAGCGCGAGGACGAGATCAGATCTCGGTATCCGCATTTGTTTGACTAATAAGGTATATTTTTGTACCATATTGACACGATTCCATGCTTATCTGTACCTGCTTGTTTTGCACTTTGTGATGTAAGATAATAACTGCTATGATAGTTAACTTATATGATTGAGCCTTGCTTGCCCTGATGTCACTATCCTGTCTTGGCTGGAATTCCGAGGACGGAATTTTTCTAAGAAGGGTAGAGATGTCACTCCTCGGTCCTGGAATACGTATTTTAATACGTAAACCGATAAATTGTATTTACCTTGTATTTATACTATATTTATTATGCTGTGTTTCTTCATGCATTTCCCAAAAATATTTGATAAAATATTATTGCCTAATTTATTTTCTGCATTTGGGCCTACAGTTTTTGCTCATTTGGGTAACCTATTCTTGGTTCACCAATGGTTCATCATGAACCCATGGGCCCAAGATCTTTATATATACTCATCTCATTCTCTCTCCTCTCATTTACTTCCTCTCATTTATTTCCTCCACCAACCAAATATTTCTTCCATCAACCAAGGCAAGTACCAACTTGCTCAAGAGATGGATAAATAATTTTTGTCAATAATTTCTTACAAAACTATTTGCCAAAACATGTTCTTCTCCTCAATCTATACTAGTTTAGAACTTGGAAATTCACATTTTGAAGCTTTGATTTTTGTAGATCTAGGTTTACTTTATTTTCAGATTTTTTGGGTTTTTATCTACTTAATCTTGTTATTTCCTAGTTTTGATGGTTCCATGTTGTAGAGGATCTCGTTCTACCCCATTTTGACCTAAGAAAGTTTCTATTTGGGCTCCGGATGAAGGTTTTGTGTAGTTTGGAAGCCATGGTTGCTTGGCTCCTCTTCTCGGACAAGTGGAGAAGAAGAGCAGTACTTGACCGCATGAATCCTCATGCGGCAAGTCTCTGGCCGCATGGCCTTTCCAGCCACATGAGACTCGTTCGAGCTCAGCCGCATGGAAGGTTCTTCCTAGCTGCATAAGACTTGCTTGAGTACTTGACCGCATGAATCTTTATGCGGCAAGTAATTGAGCCGCATGAGCCCCTGTTACCTTAAGTCGCATGAATCTTCATGCGGCTAGCTTTTTAGCCGCATGAGTCTTTTGCACCCAGCTGCATATGCGCCACTGTTTTTGGGCCGCATAAAGCTCATTCATCATCCAGCCGCATATGTATCGTCCATACTCAGCCGTATAGGACTTCGTCTGATCATAGCCACATACGCTGTTGAACCCCGGCCGCCTGGCGATTGCTTCCTTCGCAGCCGCATAAGCCGACCCCCCTTCGTCCGCATGAACCCGCCTTTTCAGCCACATGCGCCTTGGGCTCCCTGAGCCGCATGAGCGTGCAGTCCCAGCCGCATGAACCAGTATTGACCCGGCCGCATGGACTTTGTGCCCTATCTTGTTACCTTATTATTATTATTATTATTATTATTATTATATATATATTATGTGCCTATTTTATATCCTTACGCCTTTTGTCCAGAGCATGATATAAGCACTAATGTGACCCCGGAGAACAAAGTGTTCCTACCTGATACATGTACCTGAATGTCCCAGTTCTTGCTCATGCTCGACAAATGACTCGTAACTCCACGTGGCGTATTTGCAATGATGCATTACACTAAGGAGGGTAGAACATGTTGACATACTGATTGACATGGATCCTCTTTGGGGTACTCGTACTAAAGTACGACTTTAGGAGGATAATCATGCAGGCCACAGTATGAAAGTCCAAGATTTCACCTAGGGTTAAATTAGGCAACTAAATATACTAGATGCATGGGGAGGGCAAAATTTTGAGATCGTGTTACACCAGCCGCCTTGAGATACTGTCTTGACGTGCCGGCTGGTCTCCACGGATACTGTGTCATCTGCAACGAGTGGATGACTGTATCCGATTAATTCCTGCTATATATTATATGTTTTAGCAAGGTGGCCTTGCAAGGGACCTGTGCTCAATCATAACTATCTACGCGAACCCCTGGGTTGGCTAGCCTTGCTGGAAAGATACGATCTGAGGATTTCCTATTAACATGATGCGAGGATAACCTCGTCCCACTAGAAACTCGTAGACTTGATTGGCCGTGAAAACGACTTGCTTGTATCCTATTACCTTCCGTGAATAACTGAGGGAAGCGGACTGTCATGGTACGTGATCCAACCCATGTTCTTGTTTGATTGTTGGGTTGGTTATCGTACTATGACAGGCTGCGGACCGAAGTTATGAACGGAAGACTTATTCTGGTTGTGAAGTGCTACTTCTGTGAATGACTGAGAAACATGGTCTATCATGGTGCATGATCCAACCCATGTTCTTGTTTGATTGTTGGGTTGGTTATTGTGCTACGATAGGCTGTCGACCGAAGTCACGATCAGGAGATTTTATTGTTTATATCTTTTAACTTATGTGAAAGTTATAGAGTACGACACGTCCCGACTCCATGCGGCACCTTTTGTCCTTGTTTGGTTGTAAGGGTGCCATATGGGTTCGAGGATGTTGCGCTACCCTATAATAGTAGCATAAGTATTACTCTTATCAATCATTCTATTTAACTGGGTTTTTAATCTTAACTCTTGTGCCCCTTTGGCGGTACTTGCTATTCGGGACTGACCCTGCTGGTTTTGTTTGGCCAGATCCCGTAGCAGAGCCTGAGGACACGGTCTTCCTTCCTGACATCCATGGTGCATACTAGGAGCATGGCATTTCGGGGACTCGAGTGGGTTTCTTCTCCACCACTCCTGCTTATACTTTTGCGGCATTTAGCCACCGGCATCTGTTAGCCGGATTACTTGATATTTTGTGTCAGTACATAATTGTAATTAAACAGACTGCAGCTGTGTATAATTTTGTACTCCTGACTCTCTGAGATAGCTAAATTATAAAGCTAGTCTCTCATGATCATTTTGATGAAGCGTCAGGGACGCCTTACTGCTTTATCTTTAATGTTCATTTAATTGCTGATTTGACTTGATTGATTGAGACATAGAACTCTGTAGGACCAAAGGAGACTTGATTGTAACATGTACCCCCTAGTCTCTCGACAGCCACGATCGCCGTATGACGTTACGTACCTCATATGGAGTAGCTGGCCTAGTCCGTCTCCGTATTTCGGTACTGGGGTGTGACACCGAGAGACAAACCGAGCTATCTCCCGCTTCATGCCATTCCACCAGAAATGTTGTCGGATATCACGGTACATCTTCGTACTGCCGGGATGGATGGAATACTGCGAACTGTGCGCTTCTGACATGATCTCCTGCCGGATATCTCCGTTGGGTACACAAAGACGCTTACCATGTCGAAGTGTACCATCCTCATGAATGCATAACTCTGGTCTTCGTCCTGCCTCACACTCTGCTCTGAGTCGCTGAAGCTTGGAATCTGCCGACTGCGCCATTCGGATCCTCTCGACTATAGTGGACTGAACTTGCATACTGGCCATCAAGGCTACACTGGAAGGGAGAACAACTTCGATACCCATCTTCTGAAGATCTGCTAACAGCTCTGGTTGCGCTATTAGAAAATAAACTCCCGCTCTCCTGCTCAATGCATCCGCAACAACATTGGCCTTCCAAGGATGATACTGCAGGTTGACATCATAATCCACAAGAAGCTCCAGCCACCTTCTCTGACGCATGTTAAGATCCTTCTGGGTGAAAACATACTTCAGGCTCTTGTGGTCGGTGAAAATCTCCACCCTATCTCCATACAAGTAGTGCCTCCACAACTTAAGTGCAAATACCACTGCTGCCAGCTCCAAGTCATGGGTTGGGTAATTCCTCTCATGATCATGAAGTTGTCGTGACGCATAAGCTATTACCTTCCCATGCCGCATCAGAACATATCCTAAACCTCTACCTGAAGCATCACAGTATACTGAGAATCCTCCGGTCCCATCTGGAAGCGTGAGAATAGGAGCTGTTTTCAGGCCTCGCTTCAACTGCTCAAAAGAACACTGATACTCTGTTGTCCAAGCAAACTGCGTATCCTTGCGGGTCTACTGCGTCAATAGTGCTAAAATTCGAGCAAAATCCGAAACAAACCGCTGGTAGTAGCCGGCCAATCCAAGAAAACTACGAACCTCTGCAACTGTGCTGGGCACTGGCCATGACTCAATATCCACAATCTTCAGGGGATCCACTTCTACTCCTCCTCGAGTGATGATATGACCCAAGTACGAAATGCGATCGAGCCAGAACTCGTATTTACTGAACTTGGCATATAACTGGTGCTCTCTGAGGATCTGAAGAACTATACGGAGATGCTGCTCATGTTCCGCCTCACTCTTGCTGTAGACCAGAATGTCATCCAAGAACACAATCACAAACTGATCCAAGTAAGGCATAAAGATGCGATTCATGAGGTCCATGAATACTGCTGGCGCATTGGTTGCTCCAAAAGGCATAACAAGGAATTCCCAATGCCCATATCTCGATCTAAAAGCTGTCTTCGGGATGTCCTGCTCTCTGACTCTGGTCTGATGATAACCTGAGCGCAAATCAATCTTCGAGAATACTGAAGCTCCCTTTAGTTGATCAAACAAGTCATCTATCCTCGGAAGAGGGTATCTGTTCTTGATTGTCACTGAGTTCAAGGTACGATAATCAATACATAACCTGGACGTACCATCCTTCTTTTTCACAAGAAGCATCGGGGCTCCCCAAGGCGATCCACTAGCACGAATGACTTCCTTGGTTCTGAGTTCTTCAATCATCTTGTACAATATCTCCAACTCTGACGGCGCCATCCTGTAGACTCTCTCTGACACTGGGGCTGTCCCGGGAATCAAGTCTATAGTGAACTCGATCTCCCGCTCTGGAGGCATACCTGAAAGTTCTTCTGGAAAAACATCTGGGAACTCCTCGACTATCATGGGCAACTGAACTGCTGCTACTGCCATCCGCAATACTGGAGGAGATGACTCAACCTCGCCTCGAAAAAAAGAAAACTCTGGCTCACATAGAATGCTAAAAACAACCCTGCTAATGTGGCAGTCTATCCTAGCATACTGGTTCCTCAACCAATCCATCCCTAAGACCACATCATAATCGGCCATCGAGAACTCTATCAATCTAGCGGGAAACTCTCTACCGCTAACTACGATCCAACACGAGGAAAACACCCTATCTACTCCCACAAGTCTGTTACCAGTAAGTATATTAAGCCTTACTGATAATGACTCGGGCTCCAATCCTACCCGTGTCGCGAATCGTGCAGACATAAATGAATGCGATGCACCAGAATCAAATAAAGCTAAAGCTGGAAAGGAGTTGACGAGAATAGTACCTGCCAATACCTCTCCTGGTGCCAATCCTTCCTCCACGGTCATCACCATAGCCTGACCGTGCCCTCGGGGTGCTGGTCCCCTCTGCTAAAATCCTCGCTGCCTATTCTAACTCTGGGCTTGGACTTGTGCATACTGCTGGGGGTTCTGCTACTGGAACACTTGGGTCTAAGGCGGCAAGGGCCTCGGCAATGGATACTGCTGCTGCTGGACCGGAGCTGGTCCTCTCACCGAAGAGCTAGAAAGGTTGGACGATGATAAACCACCCCTATTCGGGCAGGATCCAATCCTATGGTCTGGTGCTCCACAAGCCAGACACAATCCCTGTGCCCTGCGACATTCTGCCACTACATGGCCTGGCTTCCCATAATGAGAACAACCCACTGCGGAAGATTGCTTCTGTTTCTGTTGCTGAGGGTGCGTCGAAGTTGAATGCTGAACCGACGTTACTGAGGCCGCTCGCCTCGGAGCTCCAATAGTCAAAGCCCTGGCTGCCGGGGCCGGTGCTGAAGACTGATTCATCTGGCCGTGAGATCTCTTTCGACTTTCGGCCCTATCCACAATCCTCTGGGAGGTATACTCATGCCTCCGGGCTGCTCTCAAGACTGCATCAAAAGTCTGATGCTCAAACTGCTCAACCCCCAATAGAATCTCCAGGTGAAGTCCCTGCTGGAACCGCTGGGCTCTATCATACTCGATTGCCACCAAAGTGGGAGCAAACCGACTGAGTCCGGAAAACTCGGCCGCATATCCGTCGACCGTCCTACCTCCTTGCTTCAGATTGGTAAACCTCGTCTGCAGATCATACCGAGCCACGGCATCGAAATACTTGGTCTGGAATCTCTCTCTGAATACTGCCCAAGCAATGGGTGCTGCTAATCCAACGGCCTGTGCTGTCCACCAGCTGCGGGCAAGATCTAACAACTGCAGGCGCACAACGGCCACCTTCTCGTTCTCTGGGATCCTGGATGCTTCTAGAATCACCTCTGTGTCCTGAAGCCATGCATCTGCTGCGATAGCATCTTCACTACCGTCGAAGAATGGAGGGTTCAAGCGCTTGAAGCTGTAGGCCGTACTGTTACCCTGATGACCACCCCGGGTCAAAGCACCAGTCACTGCCTGGTGCAAGGCATCTCCACGTCGGTCTTGGGAAGCTATCAAGGTCCTGACGAGTCCTACCAAAGTGCCGTAATCATGTTCTACAGGTTGAACTGGCTGGACTGGTGGCTCTCCGCCAGAAGGCACGACTCTGGAGGCTACTCTGGAATGCTGGGCTTGATCTCTAGGTTGCTGCTGGTCCGCGGGAGGTGCTCCGCCTTGCTGGTCGGTAGGACCACGAACAATGCCGCTGAAGAAGACGACATAGGGAACAATAAGGAAGGACCAGGACAGATCAACGATACAAGCATAAGATCAGGACAAGAATCCGGGGATTCAGAAGATACGAGCAGAGATCAAGGACGAATACTGATTGAGACATCTATTCGGTAAACCCTCACATATCTTGATTTACAAGACCTGCATGGGCCACCACTTAAACCATGTCACGCCCCAGAACCAGAATACTGGAGAGCGGGGGCAGACATAGCCAGCTACGTATATGAAATGGAATCTATCTCGCTATACGGTCACGGTTGTCTAGATACATGAGGGTTTATCTACAAGCCAATAGTTTCTTAAGGTCATGAACAAGCCTAGTGTCTCAATCACAAGCAAGTAAGTAAAAGTCACAAGATGTATGATCATTAAATATACAATAGTAAGGTATCACAAACATTATATATTCAGTTGATCATGAAGCTAGTCGTTACAAAATGTCAGGACTAGCAAGAGTTTAGTCATACATGATCAACCCTAGGATTTGTTAATCATGTTACAGCCCGTAGACAGACAGTAAGTAAGTACAATCGAGCTAAACAGGTGCTCGTCGGCTAAACGCCTCAAAAGAATATTTTTACAATAGAGTGGGAGAGCCAAAAATAACCCACTCGTTGCCAGGGTTCCGTCTAGTGGCCACCATTTGGCTGGAAGGTCGGTAGATCCTCTGGAGCTGCTCCAAAATCTGGCCACACAAAACCAGCTGGGTCAGACCCCAGAAAGAGCAAGTGCCACAAAGGAGGCTTCACTTAAGAGCTAAAACCAGCAATCAGCACAAGTTATAAATAAAAGTAAGAACTGAAAATAAAGAAAATACACCTGGATGATATACGACGAGATAACCATGGAACTATTCAGATAACCAGGTTACAACCCGTAAACCAAACAAGGACCGGGGTTGTAACCCTTCGTCTGAACTGAACTTGGAATTCTCACCATTTATCGGTAAAATAAATACAAGTATTCTGGTCATTCAATAGTCTGGAACAGGATCAGGGCAAGACTAGACTGGTTAGACTCCGTCAAATCACTTCACGGCCAAGCAAGAACTACGGCTTGATACTTTAACTAACTAGGGTTGTCACAAGCCTAATTACTAACAAGATGCAGTGAGATTATTCCACAGCCACAAGCCCTGCAGACCATCCAGGTTACCCGGGTTAAAAGATTAGAGTTGAATTCAGGTGGGTACATCGTCCAGGAAATGAATGTACCCTTAGGTAGCTTGAAGGGTGCAACACATGACAGTATGCTGGAAATGTGCCCTACTCGACGACAGGCTACATATCCCAAGGCGTACCCAGGTAACGGGATTGCCTGTAGCTGGGAAATCTCGTCATGACTAATGTATTAATCTAGTTATTAGCCTTAGTCCATTTTAGTAGGTACTCCTGACCGGGTACTCAGGAGTCCCTGTCCTAGACATGATGCAAGACAGGACTGGTTTATTTATACAAACACAATCGCCCACGGTGTCCAGATTAATTATACAGGTCATGTCATGTCAGGTAGCCGTCGCAACAGCTATTCGAGATAATCATGTCAGGTTATCATGCCAAGTGTGCTTGTCAAGAGTGTGCCACGACGGGCCACTATCAGGTCATGTCAGGTTATTATGTCAGGAGTGTACCACTACGGGTCACTATCACGTCATGCTCAATTATCAATTACAAACATATCAAGTAAATTCGTGATTATCAAGATCCAGGATAATCAGGCTACGCTCAGGCCAGGCTACGCTCAGGTCAGGCTACGCTCAAGTCAGGCTACGCTCAGGCCAGGCTACGCTCAGGTCAGGCTATGCTCAGGCCAGGCTACGTTCAGGCCAGGCTACGCTCAGGTCAGGCTACGCTCAAGTCAACGTATGCAAGACATACGCTTCCAAAAGGCAGCGTATGTACTCCATACGACTCCTCATCAAGGCAGCGTATGAGGTCCATACGACTCCTCATCAAGGCAGCGTATGAGGTCCATACGACTACTCATCAAGGCAGCGTATGAGGTCCATACGAATCTTCATCAAGGCAGCGTATGAGGTCTATACGACTCCTCATCAAGGCAGCGTATGAGGTCCATACGACTCCTCATCAAGGCAGCGTATGAGGTCCATACGACTCCTTGTCAAGGTAGCGTATGAGGTCCATACGACTCCTTGTCAAGGCAGCGTATGCAAGACATACGCTTCCAAAAGGCAGCGTATGCAAGACTGAGCTGCGCTAAAGAGCGCGCGCAACTCAGTGGCGCAAGCTAAAAAGCCCGCGCACTGCTCACTGTCTTCTCCAAATCAGCAAGAACTCCATGGTTTGAACCCAAAGCTTCAAAAGTCCATAACTTGGTCAAAACAAGTCCAAATCCAACTTTTCAAAGGTCAAAATTGGGTAGAATAAAATTCTCTATAACATGGAACCACCAAAACTTGAAAACAAAGGAGTTTGATAGATCAAAACCACCAAAATCCTAAAATAACCAATTTTTAGATCTACAAAATTAAAGCCTCAAAATAGAAAATGACAAGTTCTAATGTGTCTTAGAAACATGAGGAGAAGCTAATAGAACAATAAAAATGAGCTCTCTTGTGGAAGCAAGTTGCACTTGCCTAGACCTCTCTCTTCTCTCTTTGGTAGGTGAAGGAAGTAAATGGAAGAAGAAGAAGGGATTAATGAAGAGAGAGAAGGAGAATAGGTAATAAATATCAAAGGTGGTGGTAGGTAGGGGGTTCACCTTGGGTTCATCATGAACCCAATCAAAACCAAGCCAAGCCGAACCAACCAACCCGAACCAGGAATAAACCAAGCCAAGAAGGAAATCATGCAATACAAGAATAAAATGCGTACACGTATTCCAAGAATACATAATATGAACCACAGGTATTACACTAGTTATCCTTCTGCGGGGTTGAGAGTATGGTTGGATATATCGCCCAGGAGACGATATACCCTTAGGTGACTTAGAGGTGCAACACATGACAGTGTGCTGGAAATGTGCTCTACTCGTTGGCAAGCTACAAATCCATTAAAGAGCCCAGATAACGAGATTGCCTGTGACCGAAAATTCTCCATGAACTATAGTTTGATCTAATCATTAGCCTAATCCATATTTAGTGCGAATCCCTGGCCGTGGTACCCAGGGAGTCACGTCCTAGACATGATGCAAGATAAGACAGGTAGATTTGTACAAGCAACAAGAAAGAACACCCACGATGTATGAGGCAAGTCAAGTTAAGTTATCAGGTTATCAAGTCAAGTCAGGAGTGCGCCACGGTGGGCCACTATTAAGTTATCAAGTAAATCAAGTTACAAGTTGCGGGTTATAAATTTTATCTCAGGTTATGGCTAGGATCAAGAAAGCTAGCCACAAGTCGGTTCCTAGAAATTTTGTGTCAAAACGTGTCGGGTTAAGTCAAGTCGTGTTGTGGGCAAGAAATCTCAGAAAACACAAATCAACATGAGAGGGTAAGACCAGAGGAAAAACCAAGGGACACCAGGGCACAGGGTGAGATAGGTCAAGAGGCAGCCCAAGGGCGCCGGGCAAGGGGCGCATGGGCGCCGCCACTAGGGTGCGCCGGAGGGGCACAGCCGCTAGGGCGCGCAAGGGGGCGCGGGGGGCGCAGCCACTAGGGTGTGCAAGGGGGACGCAGCCGCTAGGGCGCGCAAGGGGCGCAGCCGCTAAGGAGCGCAAGGGGGCGCAGCCGCTAGGGCGCGCAAGGGGGCGCAGCCGCTAGGGCGCGCAAGGGGGCGCAACCCCTAGGGTGAGCAAGGGGGCGCAACCGCTAGGGCGCGCAAGGGGCGCAGCCGCTAGGGCGCGCAGTCGCTAGGGCGTGCAGCCGCTAGGGCGCGCAAGGGGGCACAGCCGCTAGGGCGCGCAAGGGGGCGCAGCCACTAGGCGTGCGCAAGGTGCGACGCAAGCAGGTGGCTGGGCTGCGCGCAAGGCGTTGCCAGCGCGAGATCAGCGCGCGCGCAACAGCGCGGCGCAGGCGAGTTCAGCGCGCGCACAAAGGCACGGCGCAGGCGGGTTCAGCGCACACGCAAGAGGCACGGCGCAGGCGGGTCTTCTTTTCCATTGCTGAGAAGGAGCTCCAATGGCTCCAAAAACTTTAAAATACCACAACTTGGTCATCATAACTCCAAATCCGGATTTGTGAAGTTCTATCTTGGGTGAAATTCGATTCTCTCCAACAATGAACATCAAAACCCATAAAATTCCAACTTAAATAGATCAAAACCATGTAAATCCAAAAATAAGAAAAACTTAGATCTAGAACAATGGTGACTCCAAATCACAAAATGCCAAGTTCTAATGTTGTTCTCCATGGCCTAATCTAGCTAATGGACAAATCAAATATGATGCTTATTTGGTGGCAAGGTGCACTTGCCTATGGGTAGAGTGTTGTGTGGAGGAAGGAAGAAGATGATGGAAATTAATGGAAGAGTAATGAGGAGAGAAAATGTTGGTGGAGATATTAATGAGGGTGGGTTATGGTGGAATGAAGGTGGAGCATAGGCTAAAGTATTCCATGGGGTTAAAATCAAATCAAACCAAACCAAACCAACTAAAACCGTGCCGAGTCGAAACCCAAAATACGAGAAAACCCAAAATTCCATAAATCGAGAAAAATAAAAATACAGGCCAAAATCCGACTACGAGTATAAATACAAAATACGGGAAATGAGGGTGACAACTCTACCCACCTTAAAAGAATTCCGTCCTCAGAATTTAATCAAGGAGCTAGAGACTGCCACGACAAGCCATACTAAGCACCCCCAACTACACCAAGCAACTTAATCATACAATCATACATACAATCAAGGAATAAAATGCATAAGGCATAAGGAAGACATTATACCTTACGATTCAAACAGGTAGGGATATCACGATCGGATATCATCCTCACGCTCCCACGTTGATTCACCTAGAGAGTTATGACCCCAAGCAACACGGACTAAACTAATAGTCTTGTTCTTGAGTATCTTTTCCATCCGGTCCAAAATAGACACGGGCTTCTCCTCATACGAAAGGTTGGTACCAACAACCAATTCCGAATGGTCCAGGATATGGCTCGTGTCCAGGATGTACCGTCGTAATTGGGACACATGGAATACATCATGCACCTCACTTATCGACGACGGAAGAGCGAGACGATAGGATACATCTCCTACTCGCTCCAGGATATCGAATGGCCCTATATACCTAGGACTAAGCTTTCCCCGCACGCTAAAGCGAATGACGCCGCGGTTATGCGATATCCTAAGGAATACATGGTCGCCGATAGCAAATTCTAAGGGACGCCTATGGGTATCGGCCCAATGTCGCTGGCGATCTTGGGCAACTCGAAGATGATCCCTAACTTTTCTGACTACTTCAACTGTCTGGGCAATCATTTCTGGACCAAGTATCTGCCTTTCTCCAACATCATCCTATGCTAGCGGGGATCGGCACTTCCTGCCATACAGTGCCTCGAATGGTGCCATCTGGATGCTGGCCTGGAAACTATTGTTGTACGAGAACTCCACCAGGTGCAGATGATCTTCCCATGAACCACCGAAGTCAAGTGTACAAGACCTCAACATATCTTCAAGAGTCTAGATGGTGTGCTCTGACTGGCCATCTGTCTGCGGATGATATGCTGAACTGAACTGGAGATGAGTTCCCAAACTCTCTTGCAGGCTACATCAAAAGTGTGACGTAAACCTTAAATCTCGGTCCGATGTGATACTGACGGGCACTCTGTGAAGCCTGACAATCTGCCTGAGGTACATTTCTGCTAACTGAGCCGTGGACTATCCCACTCTGAATGGAAGAAAATGATCCACTTTCGTGATCCTGTCCACTATAACCCAAATAGCATCTCGACCAGCCGGGGATCTAGGCAATCCAGTCACAAAATCCATGGTCACATGCTCATACTTCCATTCTGGAATCGACAAAGGCTGAATAAGTCCAGCGGGCCTCTGATGTTCAGCTTTAAACTGCTGGCAAACCAAACACCGAGAGACAAACCAGGCTATCTCCCTCTTCATGCTATTCTACCAGAAATGCTGACAAATATCACGGTACATCTTCGTACCACCGAGATGAATAGAATACTGTAAACTGTGAGCTTCCGCCATGACTTCCTATCTGATATCTCCACTGGGTACACAAATACGAGTGCCGTGCCGAAGTATACCATTTTCATGAAAGCACAACTCTGGCCTTCTCTCGGCTTCACACTCTGTTCTGAGTTGCTGAATCTTGGAATCTGTAGACTGCGCCATCCGGATCCTCTCAACTATGCTGGACTGAACCTGTAGACTGGCCATCAACGCCATATTGGTAGGAAGAACCACTTCAATTCCCATCTTCTGAAGATCTCCCAATAACTCTGGCTGTACCGTTAGAAAATAAATTTCGGCTCTCCTGTTCAATGCATCCGCCACAACGTTGGCCTTCCCTGGGTGATACTACAAGTCCATATTATAGTCCACCAGTAGCTCAAGCCATCTCCTCTGCCACATATTAAGGTCCTTCTGGGTGAAAACATACTTCAGGTTCTTGTGATCAGTAAATATCTCCACTCTGTCTCCGTACAAGTAGTGCCGCCAAAGCTTAAGTGTAAACACTACTGCTGCCAGTTCTAAGTCGTGGGTCGGGTAATTCTTCTCATGATCATGAAGTTGACGTGATGCATAAGATATTACCTTCCCATGCTGCATCAAGACACACCCCAATCCTCTGCCTAAAGCGTTGTAATAAACTGTGAATCCTCTGGTCCCGTCTGGAAGTGTGAGAATGGGAGCCGTTATCAAATCTCGCTTCAACTTCTCAAATGACTCCTAGCACTCTGCTGTCCAAGCGAACTGCACATCCTTGCGGGTCAACTGGGTCATCGGCGCTGAAATCCTTGCAAAATTTGAAATGAATCGTCGGTAGTAGCCGGCTAATCTAAGGAAGCTGCGAACTTCTGCCGCTGAACTAGGTACTGGCCATGACTCGATAGCCACAATCTTCTGGGGATCCACTTCTACTCCTCCTCGAGTAATGATGTGACCCAAGTACGAAATGCGATCGAGCCAAAACTCGCATTTGCTGAACTTGGCATACAAGTGATGCTCTCTAAGCGTCTGAAGGACGATTCTGAGATGCTGCTCATGCTCTGCTTCGCTCTTACTATGGACCGGGATATCGTCAAGGAACATGATCACGAACTGATCCAAGTAGGGCATGAAAATGCGATTTATGTGGTCCATGAATACAGCCGGTGCATTGGTCGCTCCAAAGGGCATAACAAGGAACTCCCAATGCCCATATCTCGATCTACACGCTGTCTTCGAGATGTCCTACTCTCTGACTCTGATCTGGTAGTATCCTGACCGCAAGTCTATCTTCGAGAACACTGAAGCCCCTCTGAGTTGATCAAATAAGTCATTTATCCTCGGGAGAGGGTATCTGTTCTTGATTGTCACTGAGTTCAAGGTACGATAATCTACACATAACCTGGACGTACCATCCTTCTTTTTCACAAGAAGTATCGGGGCTCCCCAAGGCGATCCACTCGTACGAATGAATCCCTTGGTCCTGAGTTCTTCAATCATCTTGTACAAAATTTCCAACTCTGAAGGCGCCATCCTGTAAACTCGCTCTGATACTGGTGTTGTTCCGGGGATCAAGTCTATAGTGAACTCGATCTCCCGTTCTGGCGGCATCCCTGGAAGTTCTTCTGGGAAGACGTCTGGAAACTCTTCAACTATTCGGGGTAACTGTACTGCTGCTACTGCCATCCGCAACACTGGGGAGAATGGTTCCACTGTGCCTCTGGAAAATAAAAACTCTGGCTCGCCTGGGATACTAAAGACCACCCTGCCAGTATGACAGTCTATCCTAGCATACTGGTTCCTCAACCAATCCATGCCTAAGACCACATCATAGTCTGCCGTGGGGAATTCTATAAATCTAGTGGGGAACTCTCTACCGCTAACTATGATCCGACACGAGGAAAATACTCGATCTACTCCCACAAGACCATTACTAGTAAGTATATTGAGCCTTATTGATAATGACTCTGGCTCCAACCCTATCCGTGTCGCGAATCGTGCAGACATGAATGAATGCGATGCACCAGAATCAAATAATACCGATGCTGGAAAGGAGTTGACGAGAATAGTACCTACCACTACCTCACATGATGCAACTTCTTCTTCCATAGTCATCATCATTGCCTGACCTTGTCCTCTAGCTGTGGGTCCCCTCTGCTGGAAATCTCTCTGCCTGCTCTGCACTTGGGCTTGGGTATATTGCTGCTGATTCTGCTGATGAAACGCCTGGGCCTGAGGCAACAATGGCCTCGGGTACTGCTGCTACTGCATAGGTGCTGGTCCCCTAACCGATGGACTGGTTAGGTTGGAAGATGATGAACTACCCCTATTCGGGCAGGCTCATATCTTGTGATCTGCCGCTCCACAAGCCAGGCACAATCCTTGCGTCCTACGATAATCCACCACTACATGGCCTGGCTTCCCACAATGAGAACATCCCATTACGGAAGTCTGCTTCTGCTTCTGCTGCTGTGGGTACGTCGGGTTTGAATGCTGAACCGACGTCACTGAGGCCGCCCTCCTCGAAGTTCCAATAGTCAAACTCCTAGCTGCCGGGGCTGGAGCTGATGATTGGTGCATCTGACTGTGGGACCGCTTCCTACCTCCGGTCCTATCCACGATCCTCTGGGAGGTGTATTCATGCCTCCTAGCTGCTCTCAACACTGCATCGAACGTCTGGTGCTCGAACTGCTCAATTGCCAACAAGATCTCCAAATGCAGTCCCTGCTGGAACCGCTGGGCCCTATCAAACTCGGTTGCCACCAAGGTGGGGGCAAACCTACTGAGTCTAGAAAACTCAGATGCATAACTGTCGACCGTTCTGCCTCCTTGCTTCAAGTTGGTAAATCTCGTCTGTAGGTCGTACCGGGCTACAGCATCGAAATACTTCATCTGGAATCATTCTCTAAACACCGTCCAAGCACTGGGTGCTACCAATCCCATGGCTTGCGTTTCCCACCAACTGCGAGCCAAGTCCAGTAACTGTAGCCGTACCACGGCCATCTTCTCATTCTCAGGTGTTCTAGCTGCTTCCAGAATCACCTTGGTATCCTGAAGCCAAGCGTCCGCGGCAATTGCATCCTCTCTGCCGTCGAAGAATGGAGGGTTCAAGCGCTTGAAGCTGTTGGCCGCGATGTTTCCTGGATGACCGCCTCTGGTCAAAGCATCCGCCACTACCTGGTGCAAGGCATCTCCTCGACGATCCTGGAAAGCTATCAAGGTCGTGATGAGACCTACCAAGGTGCCATCGTCCGGCTCGGCAGACTGAACGGGCTGAACTGTGGGTTCTCCTCCGGAAGGTATAACTCGAGAGGCAACTCCGGAATGCTGGGCTTGATCTTCGGGTTGCTGGTGGTCCACGGGAAGTACTCCACCTTGCTGATCGGCGGGTCAGGTACAGTGTCGCTGATGAAGACGACACAGGAAAAAATAATAAGGAAGGACCAGGATAGTTCAATAATACAAGCACATGATCAGGGCAAGAATCTAAGGGATTTGAAAATACGAGCAGAGATCAAGGGTGAATACTGATTGAGACATCTATTCGGTAAACCCTCACATTTCTTGATTGACAAGACATGCATGGGCCACCACATAAACCATGTCACGCCCCAGAACCAGAATACTGGAGAGCGGGGGCGGACATAGCCAGCTACGTATATTGAAATGGAATCCACCTCGCTATACGGTCACGGCTGTCTAGATATGAGGGTTTACTACAAGCCAACGGTCACTTAAGGTCAAGCCTATTGTCTCAATCTCAAGCAAGTAATATAGTTACAAGATGTTAGATCATCAAATATACAATAAGAGGCGTACCAAATATTACATATTTAGCTGATCATGAAGCTAGTCATACAAAATACGAGGACTAGCAAGAGTTAAGTCATACATGATCAACCCCAGGATTTGCTAATCATGTTACAGCCCGTAGGAAGACAGTAAGTAGATGTGCATCGAGCTAACAGGTGCTCGTCGGCTAAACGCCTCAAAAGAATAATTTTATAATAGAGTGAGCGAAACAAAATAGAAAACCCACTCGTAGCTCGGGTTCCTTCTAGTCGCCACCATCAGGCTGGAGGTTCGATAGATCCTCGGGTGCTGCTCCGAAATCTGGCCACACAAAACCAGCTGGGTCAAACCCCAGAAAGAGCAAGTGCCACAAAGGAGGCCACGAAATAAGAACAAAACCAGCATATCAGAACATAAGAAACTGGAAGAAAAGTACAAGTAATAAAAGTACAGCAGGACAATAAACGACTAGGAACATAGAACCATTCCGGGAGCCAGATTACAACCCGTAAACCAAACAAGGACCGGGGTTGTAACCTTTCTCCAGAATAGCCCTTGTCTCAATTCATTTATAGTTAAAGATAAGTAAACAATCGTGCACAGGAGTACCAGGGTACAGGGACTAGACAAGACTTGACAAGGCTGGACACCATCCATTCACAAGCGGCCAAGCAAATACTACGGCTTGCTACTTAACTAACTAGGGTTATCACAAGCCTAATTACTAACAAAATGCAAGTGAGAATTTCCCAGTCCCAAGCCCTGCAGACTATCTAGTTATCCTTCCGCGGGGTTGAGAGTATGGTTGGGTACATCGCCCAGGAGACGATATACCCTTAGGTGACTTAGAGGTGCAACACATGACAGTGTGCTGGAAATATCCTCTACTCGTCGGCAAGCTACAAGTCCATTAAAGCGCCCAGATAACGAGATTGCCTGTGATCGGAAATTCTCCAAAAACTATAGTTTGATCTAATCATTAGCCTAATCCATATTTAGTGCGAATCCCTAGCCGTGGTACCCAGGGAGTCACGTCCTAGACATGATGCAAGATAAGACATGTAGATTTGCACAAGCAACAAGAAAGAACACCCACGGTATCTGAGGCAAGTCAAGTTAAGTTATCAGGTTATCAAGTCAAGTCAAGTCAGGAGTGCGCCACGGCGAGCCACTATTAAGTTATCAAGTAAATAAAGTTACAAGTTGCGGGTTACAAATTTCATCTCAGGTTATGGCCAGGATCAAGAAAGCTAGCCACAAGTCAGTTCCTAGAAATTTTGTGTCAAAACGTGTCGGGTCAAGTCAAGTCGTGCTGTGGGCAAGAAATCTCAGAAAACACAAATCAACATGAGAGGGTAAGACCAGTAGAAAAACTAAGGGACACTAGGGCACAGGGTGTGCTAGGTTAAGAGGCAGCCCAAGGGCGCCGGGCAAGGGGCGCCGCCACTAGGGTATGCAGGGGGGCGCAGCTGCTAGGACGCGCAAGGGGTCGTGGGGGGCGCAGCCACTACGGTGCGCAAGGGGGGCGCAGCCGCTAGGGCGCGCAAGGGGCGCAGCCACTAGGGTACGCAAGGGGGCGCAGCCGCTAGGGCGCGCAAGGGGACGCAGCCACTAGGGTGCGCAAGGGGGCACAGCCGCTAGGGCGCGCAAGGGGTGCAACCACTAGGGTGCATAAGGGGGAGCAGCCGCTAGGGCGCGCAAGGGGGCGCAGCCACTAGGGTGCGCAAGGGGGCCCAGCCGCTAGGACGCGCAAGGGGGCGCAGCCACTAGGGTGCGCAAGGGGGCGCAGCCGCTAGGGCGCGCAAGGGGCCGCAGCCGCTAAGGCGTAAAAGGCGGCACGGCCACTAGGAATGCGCAAGGCACGGCGCAAGCGGGTGGCTGGACTGCGCGAAAGGCGTTGCCAGCGCGAGATCAGCGCGCGCGCAAGAGCGCGGCGCAGGCGGGTTCAGCGTGCGCGCAAAGGCGCGGCGCAGGCGGGTTCAGCGCGCGCGCAAGAGGCACGGCGCAGGCGGGTTCAGCGCGCGCGCAAGAGGCGCGGCGCAGGCGGGTCTTCTTCTCTATTGCTGAGAAGGAGCTCCAATGGCTCCAAAAACTTCAAAATACCACAACTTGGTCATCACAACTCCAAATCCGAATTTGTGAAGTATCTTGGGTGAAATTCGATTCTCTCCAAAATAGAAACATCAAAACCCACAAAAATCCAACTTAAATAGATCAAAACCATGTAAATCCGAAAATAGGGAAAACTTATATCTAGAACAATGGAGACTCCAAATCACAAAATGCCAAGTTCTAATGTTGTTCTCCATGGCCTAATCTATCTAATGGACAAATAAAATGTGGTACTTATTTGGTGACAAGGTGCACTTGCCTATAGGTGGAGTGTTGTGTGGAGGAAGGAAGAAGATGATGGAAATTAATGAAAGAGTAATGAGGAGCGAGAATATTGGTGGAGATATTAATGAGGGTGGATTGTGGTAGAATGAGGGTGGAGCATAGGCTAAAGTGTTCCATGGGGTTAAAATCAAATCAAACCAAACCAAACCAACTAAAACCGTGCCGAGTCAAAACCCAAAATATGAGAAAACCCAAAATTCCATAAATCGAGAAAAATAAAAATACATGCCAAAATCCGACTACGAGTATAAATACGAAATACGGGAAATGAGGGTGACAGTCGGAGAGGGGATGGAGACCATTCGTCATCAGATATTACGGTGATAGTTGGCGGAGGAGGGGGCTGTCCATTTTTTAGGGATTTTCAACAAGGTTTTGGCGGTTCTGTTTCAAAACTGAGTTCATGGTTTGACTTCAAGGTGTTGGGTGGAACTGGGTTGATTGGATTAGATCCGAGCTAGATCGGACTGAGTTGGACTTGGGCAGAATCCGAGTCGGGTCTGGACCGAGTACCAACTGGGTTGATGATTAAGTCATCACATGTATGTTCCGTATACCAACTTCTAAAATGTGATCTTTGGGAGTGCTTTGGTGAACAAATTGACTAAAAAAAAAAATTTGATCTTAGCTTGACTTCAATCACTTTTGTCTTTTGTAGCTCATGTGCATAAAACACTTTGATGGAAGTACATGGTTTGATCTACTTTGATGAATCCCTTTCTGACTTTCGTAATGCAAGCCATATTATCCTCGAATATTATTGTAGGCTCATCTGTTATTGTTGGTAGTTGACAATTTACTTTTATATGATGAATGATCGATTGCAATCATATACTTTCTCGTGTTGTTTCATGTAATGCAATTAATTCTGATTGGGAGCAACCATTATGAGGGTCAGAAAGATAACCTGAGTCCGCATAACCAACTAGACAAGAATTGTTAATAAAATCATAGGAATAAAATAATCTCATATCAGTTGTTCCATAAAGATATCTCAATATGTGTTTAACTCTATTCCAATGTCTAAGTGTAGGTGCAGAACTATATCTAGATAATAAATTAACATAGAATGCAATGTCTGGTCTTGTGCATTATGCTAGATATAGTAGTGCTCCAATAGCATTTAAATACGTTACTTCGTGACCAAGAACATTTTCATCTTATTCCTTTGGTCGAAATAATTTTTTATCCAAATCCAAACTGCGTACAACCATAGGTGTACTAAGTGGATATTTTTTGTCCATTCCAAATCATTTTAAAATCTTTTCAATATGTCAGAATTGATGCACTAAAATTCTACTGGAACTTCGTTCTATTTGCAAACCGAAAAAAGTTTTGTCTTTCCTACGTCTTTTATTTCAAATTATTTCTTCAAATAGTTTATAGTTTTCTCCAATTATGTAGGAGACCTAATCAGGTTTATATCATCCACATATACTGCTACTATAGAAAATCCATTTTCGAATTTCTTAATGAAGACACATGGATAAATTTGACTATTTTGTATCATTCCTTAGTCAAATATATAATAAGATAATTATACCATATTATTCTTGATTATTTCAACCCATATAATGCTCGTCTAAGTTTAATTGAACACATGCCCTTTGACTTAGTCTCCGGTATTGTAAATCCTTCTGGAATGTTCATATATATGTTGGTAACTAAGTCTCCATAGAAATATGCAGTTACAACTTCCATAAGTCTCATATCAAAAATTTTAGAAATTGCGAGACTAATTGGATATCTAAAGGCAATGATATCCAAAACTGGAGAGTATGTCTCCACATAGTTAATTCCAGGTCTTTTAGAGGAACCTTGTGCTACAAGTCGGACTTTGTATCTTTTAACTCTGTTTCTTTTTGTTTGTTTTCTCAAGAAACACCCATTTATAACCACTATAGTTTATGCTCTTTGGTGTTTCCACTATAAGTATAAACACACCATGTTTTTCTAAAGATTTTAATTTTGCTTGAATATCATCTTTCCAGATTGGCTAATATTTTTTTGTCAAAATTCATTTATACTGCATGGTTTATTTTCATAATCATCATTGTCCTTTGATATTTTAATAGCTACTACATATCTAAATATGTCATCGATGAGTGATTTCATATTCCACAATTCACCTGAATACGCATAGAATATCAAGATCTCTTTATTTTTAGGTACATATGTCTCTCTAGAGACATCCAGAGGCATTTCAATAAATTTGAAAACATTCACATCTTTATTATTTATTTTTGGAGCTCTAGCCACTATTGGGCTTTTATCAGGATAAAATGTTTCATTAGCTCTCCTATATCTAGGAGTACTATCCTTAGAATCTATAGGCATACCACATTTTTACCGTGTAGTAGTATATTCATTTGCCGCATTGTTTGGATTTTATCCAACTTGAACATTAATTTTGGCTCGCACATTTATAGCTGGCATATGTTATCTAGTTACCTTTGACGCATCATTAAATGCATCAGATACTTGATTTGCAATTTCTTGCAAATGTATCATTCTCTTTATCACATAATCATATTGTAGAGTTATTAGATCTTGATGAGATAGTGTAGGCATATTACATGTCAATTCACGTTGTTCAATAGCAATGGGTTGTTCTATATGAACAATTTGTTGCTTATCTTTTCCTAACGGCAGGAAGACTCCCTCATCAAATTGGCAATAATCAAATCTTGTAGTAAAGATATCACCAATCATTGGTTTTAAATACCTCATTATGGAAGAAGACAAAACTAATGTATATTCCCAAACATCATTGGGGATCCATCTTAGTTCTTTTGGGAGATAGAATTAAGACATATACTGCACATCCAAACTTTCTCAAATATGAAATGTTTGGTTGTTTACCACTAACAAGTCGTATATGTAAAAAGATTAGGCAATGGGTCTAAATTTAACTAGAGATGAAGCATATAAAATATTATGTCACCAAACCTCAATTTTTAAACTAGATTGCACTAGTAGAGGTCCAACTATAAGTTGGAGATATTTAATAAATGACTCAGTTAAACCATTTTGTGTTTGCACATGGAGAACATGATTCTCTATGTACAATAATCATCAAAACTTGTGAGATGAATTCTGCGACATTATCAAAACTAATTGATTTAATCGTGTTTTCAGGAAACTGAGATCTAAGTTTATAATTTGGGCCAAAAGACGAAGAAATAAAAAATTTCTAGTAGACAATAAACAAATATATGACCACCTAGTAGATGCATCTATGAGTACCATGAAATACCTAAGAAGGACCACTAGCAGGGTGAATATGACCACAAATGTCTCCTTGTATTATTTACAAGAAAGTAGAAGACTCGTTCAGAACTTTTAAAAATTGGTAAACTTATAAACTTTTCTTATGAACAAGGAAAACATGTGATTCTTTGGTAAGTCAAGATCATAATTTTTCAATAAATGTCCACAATAATTGTTAATGATCCGATTGAACATAGTTTGTCTCGGAAGACTCAAACGGTCATGCCAAATGGTCCGTAAGACAGTATTATTTGCTTTATATTTTGCCACATTCATATAATATTTAATTATACCAAAGGTGGTGTAATACAAACCCACATAAAGACAAGAGAATTCTTTAAATGTGAGCTTTTGCTTCCAACATTAGATGTGTTACATAATGTCTCTTTGTTGTTATTATTTTGAGTTTCAATATGGTATCCATTTTTGCGTATCTTCTTGAAACTTAAAATTTTTCTTTTGAAACTGTTTGAATATAGTGCATTCTGCAAATAGTTTGAGTATCATGAGATAGCATGATGTGTGCTCTTCCAATGCCCTCAATTATATGGTCTAGCCCAGCTATTATTGACACTTTATGTATGTCAAATACTAACTTTGAGGAAAAAATATTCTTTAAAATCATGTATTGTAGCACTATCTACTAAACACATATCTAAGTTATTTTTTTTGATTCTTTGAATCTGTCAACCATTTGTTGAGTAGCTCGACATTTCTTAAACTAATGTCCATCTTTGTCATATTTATGACAAGCTGTAACGCCCCAGTCCCAAAATAAGTAGGAATAGGATATGTATATATGCCAGCTACGCATCGAGAGGACTCCAGTCCAACTCGAATACGTATAAGCTGTCTGGTTATTCTAGACCAACTATATCTCAATCCACTAAATATCGGTAACAATAACGAATCAAGTGCAGTAAGACTGATCAGACCATAATATACTGATTCTAGAATAGATAAATATGTTAGAGTGGATCCCCAATAACACATTTATCATGAACAAGCTAGAGAAAAGTAGAAGATTGTACAAGACTAGGCTATAATGCAGCAAGAATCAAATATAGGACAAAATCTAATTACGGAAGAGAAAGATAAAACATCAACTAAATATACCTGCAGTCTTAGTGTAGCAATCATCCTCCATCCGCGTACCATACCTTCATCTAATACCTGAAGAGATCACTAGGTCCTCAGAGCACTAGCAAGACACATAATATACATGTCTACTGTACAGTAAATAAAATGCAAAAAAAATAGGAATAACAAGTGGAGGAAAGGATAACACATAAATGAACCCTACAGATGGTGACATGTCATAAGAATATAATATTAATCATGGCTATAGGTGCATGTGATAAAAATTGCAGCCCGGTGAGGCACTAACAGTCCTATAATAGGTGCTCTATCGTAGCCCGGGGAGGCACTAACAATAGAGGTATAGTCACGGCTAATAAAATATTCTCTCCTAAGGTACTAGGAACTCAAGTCTATCTAGTCATGTCCAAGTCAAGCATATCAATACTATTACTAGACATGAACAAGATAGGAAAGATAGAACAAGTAAATATGGAAAGAAAAAGTAATAATCTACGTGCACGTGAAACTAGAAAGTAACCATAAATGAAGCAAGAGAAATATATAACCAAGCAAGAAGGAATAGAACTATAGAAAAGCATATAAATACTGTAAAGTTTGGCAAGGTGTACTTGCCTGAAGTTTTGTCCAATCTGTGCGGAGAATGCAGAACCAAAATCTACCCGAACCATCCATGAACGAATGAATCATACTCTGTGCAATATCTACCAACCCAAATCATAAACAAATATGCATTATTTACTAAATACAATTATGACTAACCACGCCTACCTAGAAAGCTTGGGTCGTTCTAAGTCGTATAATACCTACATAAATCATTTTATTAATCATACCACATAGAGCTAGGTTATACTAATCTCTATGATCACTACTCGTGAATATTATGGATTACAAACTCTAGGTTCAAATATTACGTTTGTATCTCGTAATTCATACAACGAAACCTATGTCACATGAATCGAGACAAGACGATTAACCACAAGGTTAACATTCTTATCTTGGTGATCCATACGGTCGCTTTGTCAATTTCAGCGATGTGAGATCACTGGAATTGACGTATCTCAGTTTCGACGCTCGAATTCTGAAATACGAACATAATATAAATTAATAACTTCTATATATGTACTTACCATAAATAGACCTTAATAATATATTTATACCAAAACTAGTCATATTGACTACTCTATTTAATATAACATATATAGTATTAAATCTACATATAAAAGTAATATATTATTAACATAAAATATCACTTCTGATTCTGGAAAATATTTATAATATTATATAATAATAAACAATATATTCTATATATAGAAAAATATCTGTACAAGATTTGTATTGATTCTACAACATTATTCCTAGACTTGGTTTGAGATTTGAAACCCAAAACAATAAATGTTTAAAAATATTAAATTCTAAAAAAATTCCAAAAATTTTTTAAAATAGTATTTATAATGTTAAACCTTGCACAACATAAAGTTCAATATGGTTTCATGGAGGTTTGACACTTTTGGACACGAGGAAAGCAAAATTTTTCGGAGTTCGATGACATGGCAAATGTCATACATTTTTAAAAATAGCAAACGGATGCGAAACCTATCCTAAAATTATGCTCGGAAAGGTATCGACGTCTAGATTCTGAATAAAAATATCAGAAGGTTAGAAACTAAACTTAGATAGGTGAAAAATGGCTCGCAACCAGATTCGTCAGTTCTGGACACCCTGTCGTAAAATCGATGCCACGGGCAAACCGCTTGGAACTGGGGGATCCGGCGATCAAAGGTTGGAATAGACACACAAAGGTAACTCTCAGATTTAATTTGAAGTAAAATGGATGAGAAAAAGTTGATAAAATATCATCTACAAATTGACTAACCTGCTGTGACGAATTTAGCATTAATTTGGTCAACTTCGGGTGCCTTCCACGCCTCGTATCGATCAAATTAGGGGCAAAGGATCCTTGAAAAGGTGTCGGGGTGTTAAGGGGTTCTTAGGGTCGAGATGAAGGTGGTAGGAGGGTTGGAAGAGGTCGGGGTGATGAGTTTCTGTGGAGTGGAAAGAAAAGTGCGAAAATAGAAAAGAAATTGGAGGGTTTTATCAGAGAAATATATAAAAAATTGTACGTAAATCCTAGATGGAAGAGATTCAAGTAAGGGAAAAGAAGTTAGGGTGTAGTAGGATTTGTTTTGGTGGAATTTGATTGCATATTCTAAAAGATACACCAATTATATCTCCTACGATTTAAATTGGTTCCAAAATAGAAAAGTTGTTATAGGATTTGATTTAAATTAGATTTGATTAATGTGGCTTCATATTAATCCAAAAATATCAATCTAAGATATGTCTAATAGGTTAGGATACCCTAGAATAGGCTCCACGGGTCCCTAGTTGGACTAGTTTTAGGTCGGTAGAATTTTTGCGATCGATTTGAGTCCAATATGTCTATAGTTTCGACTTGTGTGCCACTTAAGATAAACTAGCACATGGAAACTCAATTGAGTGGCATACCAATGAAAAGTGCATAGTAGGCTCGAAATGGGTCAAAATTAAATATTGGGTCAAATGATTTGGATGAAAGTTGGGCCTTAATTGCTAATTAGAAAGCTAGTCAAATTTTACTGTAGAGACTAAAATGACTATTTTACCCTTAAAGTTGCACATGAAAAAAAATATAGCACAAGAGAACACGTTTGGATAGGACATGATATATTAAACTGAAGATGGACTCGTCTAGAATACAATGATGGAGATAGATTTAAGAAATTGATAATTATTGTGCTTCAAAAATCAAAACTACGAAAAAAATACATCTATAGTCATAATTAAAAATAAAAAATCTAATTTAATAATTAAAAAATATATAAAATAGATTAAAAAAATAATTCAAAAAAATTAGGGTCCTTACAATCTACCCACCCACCTTAAAAGAATTTTGTCCTCGAAATTCAACAACTCAATAATGATATGGGAGAAGACGATTTTCAACTACCGAATAATGATCGGTCTGGTCTTCAAATATTTAAGAAACATAGTCTAAAAGATTGCCACTCTAGCCTAAAAAAACTGGCAAGCTAATACTAATTCAACTATCGGTAATTATTATTCTACCATCCATGGCCACTAACTTTTTCTTAAATTTGAAAGGTTGCCAACTTATTTACCTACTAGGGATCCTCATATGTTATTGTGATTATCTAGGTTGAGCTTATGAAACTTCTAAATTGTACATCTAATCTAAACATCTAGCTATATCCTCATAACCATACTATTATCACTTTTGTGTAAGTCTTTTTTTACCTGACCAAGCTAAGCAATACCTACCATTCTGTCTAATCCTAACTTCATGACTGATAGGGCATAATAGTAAATAGGTTGGGTTAGGCTATGTTTGGGTTCTTCTTATAGAGGGCCAATATCTACACTAAAACTATCTATCTAGTCTTGATCAAGTGACTACCATAAGGGCGTAACCTATTATGACCATATATTTATTTCTATACTAAGGATGTCTACCCACCTTTGGTCACATTACCCCACCAAACACATGATGGCTTAAAATTTTATAACCTTTACCTACTAGTTGTAAAAAATCTATACCACTAGATACTAATGGCATATGGCATCTCTAATCCCTCATATCTATCGAACAATCAAAATACAGTAAACAAACTAACTTATACTATAACTAAAGAATTTTCTGATAAATCCTATATAGCACGATCATTCGTCACTCCAAAATAAGAAGAGACGAGAAGCAATGACATGAGAAAGCAAGAGAAGAATAATCGAGAGCAAATACGAAGTTCAAGGACAATAGAGAAATTTCTAAAGAATTGTCAAGACTGTTGTGGATTGAGATTCCTAAGGGTTTAGTCATGTTCACAGGCCCGCTCGGTACAGTAACGTAACCAAAACGGCTAACTCGACCTATTTGGTCTACTAAAAAAAATATAACGTCCCAGTCCCAAAATACGTAGGACTAGGATACGTATACATGCCAGCTACGCATCGAGAGGACTCCAGCCCAACTCGAATACGTATAAGCTGTCTGGTTATTCTAGACCAACTATATCTCAATCTACTAAATATCGGTAACAATAACGAATCAAGTGCAGTGAGGCTGATCAGACCATAATACACTGATTCTAGAACAGATAAATATGTTAGAGTGGATCCCAACACAACAAAAATATTGGTATTTAGCGACGGACATTTCCGTCGCTAAATAAGTATTTTTCGTCGCTAAATATGTTTATCGACGAATTACCGACAGAAACTGGACGTCGATAAATATGACGTCGCTATAACAAATACGTCGGTACCGACGGAATCACCGACTAAATATAGCGACAGATTAGCAACGAATTATAAACATCGGCAAACACAGCGATATATTAGCAACGGATTATTGACATTTTTTAGTGAGCCAAAATACCAAATTTTCCAGAAGCTCAGCGACAGAAATTTTCGTCGTTGACTCGTCTGATACGCTTTTGGTGTTAGACAGAAAGTTAGCGATGAAAAAATCCGTCACTAAACCGTCGCTAACCCAAAAATATTTCCAGATTTTTGTCGCTAATTAGTCGGTAGTCAGTCACTAACCTGCAAATTTTTTAGACTTCCGTCGCTAATCCGTCGCTGGTTAGTCGTTAAATTTTTCATTATTGCTAGGCTAAATAGTTTTGGCTTTGCTCAAACCTGTGAATATAGATATACATTACTCAAATGATATACATTATATATAACCCCAATATATACAAAAATTAACCCAAGCACCAATATATACATTACATTGAACTCCAATTGCCTATCCAAACAACTCAAACAGATACAAACTCGTCCAGCAGTCGCAATATAGTACATATACACACATATGTTCAACAGTACATAAACTTATAGATCAAACCCCTAAAGTTCATACAAACTCATCGTCAAATACAACAAGAAAAACAAAAATCAAACTGACGGTGGAGGAGGTAGAGGAGGTGGTGGAGGCATAGCCGGCCGTCCGCATGCATATAACTGCCCCATGACCAAAGTGACGATCCGATGTACGTCCTAGATAGGAACTTCTGGAAGAGTCGGCGGCACGACAAGAGGCACTGTGGTCGGAGGAGGAGCCGGTGTAGCAGGCGCTATGGTCGGAGGAGCAGTCGTTGCAGGAGGCGCTGAGGTCGAAGCTGGAGCCGGTGCAGTGGCAGCAGGAATCAGACCTGCTATGCTTAGAACTTCGATCATCTGGCTCACGTGATCCTGTAAGCCCACCAAAATTTGTGTAATCTGCCACAAAGTATAGGCGTCGGCAGTATCGTTGGTCTGTGGAGGTGGAGGTGGTGGAGATAGAGGAGCTTTGGAACAAACGAACGGCTGGGATGCCAACGATCTGGTATCGTACATGCTGCCCCCTTTTCCTCTACCGACAGCTTGTATCCACAAGTTGTTTCTCACAGCCGGCGTCGGTGGCTGATTAGTCCCAGCTCCCCCCTCGGCAGTCCCTCCTTCACCGACTCGACTCTCTAAAGTTCATACGTCTCCTATATTTATATAGGTGAATAGATTTAGAGTTAATATTGGTATTTTAGTTACTATTAAGTATTGCTATGGTTACGTTCTCATACGTCTCCTAAACTATTCTTTGATTTATAATGCTACTTAGGATTATGATTCATAAATATAGTTAAGTACGTAAAGACAAAGAAGAAATGTAATTAAATATAGGACTTAGAAAACTTACATAGGCTTTGGTCGCCCGATCATCTTCGAGCTTCCCATCCTTCTTTCGCTTATGGGTACGCTAAAAAAATTTAGGAAAGTCCACAACGTTCGGGTCTCCACCTCCCCTGGCGACCTCCTCGCTCTATAATAAGTAAACATCAATTTATAACTAAACATTAAAATTAAACAATCGAAGAAATAACAAATAAGGAACTGACGATGGCAATAAAAAAATAAGCTTTTCCTCCATTCTGAAGGCAAAATGCCTTACTCTTTTCCATACATATCGGACAATACATAATACCACGAGTACTCTACCCAGATAATATTCTGTATGCTGGAAAATTATTGATGGTCCACATCAACATCGCTCTCATCTGAAAGTTTTGCTTCATCGATATATCATACGTCTAAACGTCGAACTGTCACAATTGTTTCAACTCGTCCACCAACGGCTGCAAGTAGATATCAATATTCTTCTTCGGATTTTTTGGACCAGGTATGATAAGTATCAAAAACATATAAGGATTCTTCATGTACATCTACGATGGTAGATTGTAAGGGGTCAAAATCACCGGCCAAGAAGAGTACTAAGCCCCCGACTGTCCGAAAAGAGTGAATCCATCAGAACATAAAGCCAGCCGAACATTCCTAGGCTCCACAGCAAATCCAGGATAACATCGATCAAAGTGCTTACATGCCTCTCCATCGGATGGATGAGATAATTCACCTTCATCCATCTTCCACTCTTTACTATGCCATGTCATGTGTTCTGCAGTATTCGAGGACATATACATCATCTTTAGCCTATTTGTGATCGAAAAAACTGCATGCATTTGTAGGAGCGCAACCTTGCTCTTATAGTTGATTTTTCTTTGCCCCGAATGGGCTTATACCGGTCCTCGTGACAGAAAATATATTTGTCTTTATCATTGTTCTCCTTGTAGTACAGCATGCAGCCGTTTCAGCAACAATCTATCTTTTTGTAGCCTAATCCGAGTTTTCGTATCATCATCTTCGACTTGTAAAAGTTTTCTGGCAAGTCCTTCGCTCCTTTTGGCAGCAACTCTCTAACAAACTAAATTAGTCGATCATAGCATTCTTGTATTAAGTTAAAATCAGACTTGAGGTTCAACAACCGTATCACTATCGACAGGAAAGAATGAGAATCACAACCCGAATATAACGAAGTATCGGCATGGTTGAACATATCATAGAACTCCTTTGCAACAGGATTCGGGTCCTCCGGATCAAAACTTCGACTGACACAAGCCGCATCAAATACCAACTCATGTGCCAAGTTTCGATGGCGATATTGGAAGTGGTCTCCAAGAGTGGGGTCTCCCACCTCCATATTGAAGGAGGACTAATATTGCTAAACCAAAGGTTCTCCTTGAGTCATCCATCGTTGTAGTTCGGTATGAAACCCTTCTTGTAGAGGTGCTCTCTCACGAGATCACCTCTCTGAATGGTATATTACGACAATTGACACAAGGGCATTTTATGGGCCTTTCGTCCATGAAATAAGGTTGGCTACTGGCGTATCTCAGAAATTCCTCGACGCCCGCCTTGAAATCATCCGTCAAACCAATTTTGCTCTCATGTCGCCGATTGTACATCCACTAACGGTCAACTAAGTATCGACTCATTGCTCAAACCAATTCTGCACCAAGTACCATATATGTTGTAAATACATCCCCCAAATTAATTTAGTACCTAATTGTAACTTAGTATCAGCCTATCGGTTCGATATCGGTACTCAAGTATACGTACAAACACACACCCACGAACGATTAACTCGGTATCGGCCTATCAATTCGGTATCGATCGTATCTGATTGGTATTGGAATCGAATATTCTATTGGTATCGACATATCCTATCGAAAAGGAATACATACATGAACCTAATTCATGTAAACAACATATGCATGTTCACTACAAAAATAGCGAACCAAATTCATTTAAACAACATATACTTGTGTCCAAGTTGACCAATGTATCATATCCAAGTCCAATGTCCAAGCCCAACGTCCAATTTTACGAATTTTGAATAATTTATGAATACCCAAAACCCTAGCGACTACATTGTGTCAGTGTCTGTGTCCAAAACCCTAGCTACTACATTGTGTCATAATTTTCGTGTCCAAGTATAGGCACATAATATAAATATGAAAAGAAGTAACAAATTTAAAAAAATTACCCGAGGAGGAGGGGGTGAGGGGGAGGTCGCCGCCGAAGAGGAGGGAAGGAAGTCGGAGGAGAAAAAGGTCGCCGAGGAGGAGGAGGGGATCGGAGGGGGAGCTCGCCGTCGAAGAGGGGGTTTGTGGAGGAGGAGGTCGGAGAAGGAGGAGGGAAGAAGTTTGGGGGGAAATTTGGGTTTGGTGAAAATTTTGAGAATGGAAAAAAGTGTTGTCATTTAACTTTTACAGCAGCTCAGCGACGAAAATTTTTGTCGCTAAGTAGTCGCTAATTATTAGCGACTAACTACCGACGAATCTAGCGGCGATTATTTTCAGTATATTTTACATAAAAAATCAGTCGCTAGTTAGTCACTCATCCATCGGTAAATAGCGACATTTTATTTTCCGTCGATAAGTTTCGTCGATAAAATACAGTATTTTTGTAGTGCAATAACACATTTTTATGAACAAGCTAGAGGAAAGTAGAAGCTTGTACAAGACTAGGCTATAATGCAGCAAGAATCAAATATAGGACAAAATCTAATTACGGAAGAGAAAGATAAAACATCAACTAAATATACCTGCAGTCTTGGTGTAGCAATCATCCTCCATCAGTGTGTCATACATTCATTTAATACCTGAAGAGATCACCAGGTCCTCAGAGGACTAGCAAGATACATAATATACATGCCAATTGTACATTAAATAACATGCAAGAAAAATAGGAATAACAAGTACAGGGAATGATAACATATAAATGAACTTTACAGATTGTGACATGTCATAAGAATAAAATATTAATCATGGCTATAGGTGCATGTTATAAAAACTGCAGCCCGGTGAGGCACTAACAGTCCTATAACAAGTGCTCTATCGTAGCCCGGGGAGGCACTAACAATAGAGGTATAGCCACGGCTAATAAAACATTCTCTCCTAAGATATTAGGAACTCAAGTCTATCTAGTCATGTCCAAGTCAAGTACGGGTCAAACAGGTCAGGGGAAACATGGCACATGTATATCAATACTATCACTAGATACGAACAAGATAGGAAAGACAGAGCAAGTAAATATAGAAAGAAAAAGTAACAATCTATGTGCACGTGAAACTAGAAAATAACCATAAATGAAGAAAGAGAAATATATAACCAAGTAAGAAGGAATGGAACTATAAAAAAGCATGTAAATATTGTAAAGTTTGGCAAGGTGTTGCCTGGAGTTTTGTCCAATCTGTGCGGAGAGTGCAGAACCAAAATCTACCCGAACCATCTATGAACGAATGAATCATACTCCGTACAATATCTACCAACCCAAATCATAAAAAAATATGCATTATTTACTAAATGCAATTATGACTAACCACGCCTACCTAGAAAGCTTGGGTCATTCTAAGTCGCATAATACCTACATAAACCATTTTATTAATCATACCACTTAGAGCTAGTTTATACTAATCTCTATAATCACTATTCGTTAATATTATGGATTACAAACTCTAGGTTCAAATATTACGTTTGCATCTCGTAATTCATACAACAAAACCTATGCCACACGAATCGAGACAAGATGATTAACCACAAGATTAACAATCTTGTTTTGGCGATCAATACAGTCGCTTTGTCAATTTCAGCGATGTGAGATCACTGGAATTGACGGATCTCAGTTTCGACGCTCGAATTCCGAAATACGAACATAATATAAATTAATAACTTACTATATATGTACTTACCATGTATAGACCCTAATAATATATTTATACCAAAACTATTCATATTGACTACTCTATTTAATATAACATATATAGTATTAAATCTACATATAAAAGTAATATATTATTAACATAAAATATCACTTTTAATTCTGGAAAATATTTATAAATATTATATAATAATAAATAATATATTTTATACATAGAAAAATATTTGTACAAGATTTGTATTGATTTTACAACATTATTTCTAGACTTGGTTTACGATTTGAGGCCCAAAACAATAAATGTTTAAAAATATTAAATTCCATAAAAATTCTAAAAAATAGTTAAAATAGTATTTATAATGTTAAACCTTGCACAACATAAAGTTCAATATGGTTTTATGGAGTTTTCACACTTTTGGACACGAGGAAAGCAGAATTTTTCGGAGTTCGTTAACACGACAAATGTCATAAATTTTAAAAATAGCAAAAGGATGCGAAACCTATCCTATAGATATGCTTCGAAAAGGTATCGACGTCTAGATTCTGAATAAAAATATAAGAAGGTTAGAAACTGACTTTAGGTGAAAAATGACTCGCAACCAGATTCGTCAATTTTGGATACCCTGTCGTAGAATCGATGCCACGGGAAAACCGCTTGGAACTGGGGGATCCGACGATCAGAGGTTGGAGTAGACACACAAAGGTAACTCTCAGATTTAGTTTTTAGTAAAAAGGATGAGAAAAAGTTGATAAAATCTTGTCTACAAATTGACTAACCTGCTGTGACGAATTCAGCACTAATTCGGTCGACTTCGGGTGCCTTTCGTGCCTCGTATCGATCAAATTAGGGGCTAAGGCTCCTTGAAAAGGTGTCGAGGAGTTAGGGGGGGTGTCCTAGGATCGAGATGAAGGTGGTAGGAGGGTTGGAAGAGGTCGAGGTGATGAGTTTCTGTGGAGTGGAAAGAAAAATACGAAAATAGAAAAGAAATTGGAGGGTTTTAATAGAGAAATATATAAAAAAAAATGTACGTAAATCCTAGATGGGAGAGATTCACGGAAGGGAAAAGAAGTTGGGTTGGAGTAGGATTTGGTTTGGTGGGATTTGATTGCATATTCTAAAAGATACACCAATTCTATCTCTTAGGATTTAAATTGGTTCCAAAATAGATCAAAGTTATTATAGGACTTGATTTAAATTAGATTTGATTAATGTGGCTGCATATTAATCCAAAAAAAATTAATCTAAGATCTAATAGGTTAGGATACCCTAGGATAGGTTCAACGGGTCCCTAGTTGGACTAGTTTTGGGTCGGTAGAATTTTTGTGATCGATTTGAGTCCAATATGTCTATAGTTTTGACTTGTGTGCCACGTAACATAAACTAGCACATGGGAACTCAATTGAGTGGCACACCAATGACATGTGCGTAGTAGGCTCGAAATGGGTCAAAATCAAATATTTGGTCAAATGATTTGGATCGAAGTTGGGCCTAATTGCTAATTGGAAAGCTAGTCAAATTTTATAGTAGAGACTAAAATGACTATTTTACCCCTAAAGTTGCACATGAAAAAAATATAGCACAAGAGAACACGTTTGGATTGGACATGATATATCAAACTGAAGGTGGACTCGTCTAGAATACAATGATGGGGATAGATTTGAGAAATTGATAATTATTGTGCTTCAAAAATCAAAACTACCAAAAAAATACATCTATAGTCATAATTAAAAATAAAAATCTAATTTAATAATTAGAAAACATATAAAATAGACAATAAAAAAATAATTCAAAAAAATTAGGGTCCTTACACAAGCATTACTACTCATATTTGGTTTACATGAAGCAAAACAAAAATTATATGAACTTATATTCTTGCTAGCATAAATACAATATAAATAATTAAGCATATCAAATGATAATATCATATTATAGAAATGTGATTCCAAATTCAAAATAACTATTTCTAATAAAACAAACTCTAATGACATAGACATTTCATGATGTAAACCAAAAATAAAACATGACTTCAAATTTAAATAGTTCATAATTGCTTGAAATAAAACATAAGTTGACTCAATGCTCATTCAATAGAAAATGGATTTTCCAGTATTTTCTCAAACTGTTCATTGGTAACTTGATTTCCGTTTTGATCCTCAAAAAAGTCGGATCGGAACAATTCTTATTTGGTTTTTTTTGAGGATTTGAATTCCCTTTAGAGGGTGATTTCCACTTGTTCCATTTATTCTTTTGTGACCACTGCTTTACCTTTGTAAGGCTGATAACCATGCTCATATCTTCCTTTTTTATTTTCTCCCCCACATCCTCCACAACGACCTCTATTAATTCCAAAATTAGCATTTTTCTCAAGAATTGCCATAGACCCAGTTGGACTAGAGTTATGGTTTTTATGAGAACGGTATTATTTGTCTCTGCTACAATGAGACAAATCACCAGTTCAGAGTATTTTATGAATTTTTTTCACGATATTGTAGCATAAAATGTCACGATCCGCTACCCAAATTGTTGGGCCGGGCCGAGTCATGTCCAGCCTACGCTTGAGATAAAGCGTAGTATGCTCTTCTAAAGTCAAACAATATATGATCAAAGTGAGCTAACAGTTCTATATGTCATATTGAGTCAGAATATATCCCAAACACAAAATCATCTCGTATATAAATATGTTCCAAAATACAAGGCCAAAATATAAAACTGGATACAGGTCCAGTAACAAAATACATAGACTAAAACATGACTGCTCTCAAAAGTTTCGAGCAACTAAACAAACTAGACGAATTTTTCCGCAGGTACATCCTCGTAAGGTAAAGTCTGATCCTCGATGGCAACCCCATAATAGGAATCACATAGCAACTCTTACTAGGTAAGTATACCTATAACGTTATCCTGTCATGACGGAAGCAAGTACTGATACTAACAAACTAAATATACGAAGCATGAAATGAACAGGAGTGTAATAAACAGGAAGCATGGCATATCACAATCTATCATGGCAAGGATACACATGTCATAGAGACAGATGTATATGTAATATTTAAAACTGTAGCAGGTACGTGATCGTCAATAGGTGCACAATATACTGTGGCACATGTAAAAAAATGTGCATACGTACAAGTGTACAAACATAGGTGTACATCCGTACAGAAATACGGGGTAATGGCCTACGACAAGGTATGCATATAAAATACGACCTTGCTCGGTACAGTAGAGGGGGCATGATCATGCACTCAGCTATCAGTTTTCCTATAACCCAGATTCTAAACATGTGAGAGATACGAGAACAGTATAAAACATGGTGGATACTGAGAGCAGTATGTGAAACATGGAGAGACATGACTTGCAGTTTAGGTATCGGTATTTAACATAGTTTTTACACAATTCATTATATGCAGTAAACAAAGTTTGTAGAGGTACTTGCCTTGTGCAAAGCAAGGGTATGTATATGAAGCTAAAGATATTCGGGTGTCACGTCACTGTAAAAAGGATATAAACTTAGATTTTATACTAAGCTAAATACTAGGACACTAGTGGTATGACACAACTTTCTGACTGGACACCAAGCCAAATGATGACTTTAGCATAGGAGACCAATGCGGGGTGACGCAATACCTAAACCAACTTTCTAGGGCCTTTATACTATGGTAGGGTAAGGTCCAACACTAAAATATCCCAAAATCACACAATACATCGTAAGTCGTAATTATTTAATAAATAAATCAGACTGTACTCTGTGTTCCAACAATTATTAAGATAGGCAAAAGGCTCAAATATATATAAAATAAAGTACCAAGAGGATCCTTGTTAATTATAGAAATTTATACTAATTTTTCGGGAATTTAGAAACCCTCATAGATATTTATTAAAAATCAGTAAACATAAGTACCCTAAAAATGAGTTTTGTTTTCATATTTTTATAAAATGTCAAAATTACTGATTAAATCCTAAAAAATTATATTAAATTAGCTAAATTAACATAATATTTAAAAACAATTTTTCCCAGATTTTTACAGCAAATAACATATATATAAAAATTCAAATACAACAAGTTACAATTTCTAAAAAAATAATTAATTAATAATTTAATATTTTATCCACGTATACGAAATTGAACCGGAGTCCATATACGGGATCCAAAGCCATGAATCAAGTCCGATATGACTCCTACAGGCATTGAATATTTTTAGGCTCATTTAAGTCCACAGAACCCATGCTAGGTCTGGACTCAAATGGCCGTAATAAATCGAAATACAAAAATACATATTTTAAAATTAATAGACAAATGAATATTTTAATAATATATATGTTAATGTAGAAGTATACAAGTCATTAAATAATAAAATAACTTGTAAATTTATACATAATAACATATAGCACAAAAATATATTTACATATATATATATATATATATATATATATATATATATATATATATATATATATATATATATATATATATATATATATATATATATATATATAATATGTATATATATATATAAAATACTTAATATAAAAAATATATATAAATACAATATATATATTTAATATATATAACAGGATATAATATATATATATATATATATATATATATATATATATATATATATATATATATATATATATATATAATACACATACATACATACATATATATATATATATATTTATATATATATATATATATATATATATATATATATATATATATATATATATATATATATATATATATTTATATATATATATATATATATATATATATATATATATATATATATATATATATATATATATAAATACATATATATAAAAATATATATATATATACATATATACATATATACGTATATACACATATACATATATATATAAATACATATATATATATATATAAATAACTCAGCCCAAACCCATTGGGCCCGAACCCAAACCCATTGTAAACAGTAAATCCAATAACAAATAAACCCGTTACTGTGCGGGTTTAAACCCAATAACACAAAACCAAACCCGTTAACCCATTAAATATACTCGTGTCCTGACAGTTAGGGACACGAGCGTACGAATTAGACACGAGTCCCGTGTCCGTGGCTAGCACGATACGCACGACACGAATTCGCCGTGTCCACGATCACCACTGGACTCCTCAACACTGGGTGAGTCCACACACGTGTACACGAGCACGACACGAACCATAGGAGAAATGACACGTACGTGTCCGATGGGCGGAGGCTGTCGGGGGCATTACACGGCGGAGGAGACATCAGGGTGGCCTGAGAAAATTTGAGCCGAGTCACCTTGCTCAGAAGAGTCGATTGGTGGTGGTCGGAGGCAATGACGATGGCTGGGGCGGCGCCTAGGATAGAACTAGGGTTCCGGCGAGGGTGTACGGAAGAATGGGCTAGAACGACGGCGAGGGTGGTCAGGAAGTAGAATAGGGTAAGGGTTTCGAAATGGGGGTCTATTTATAGCTGGCTGGGGTTTAGATTAGGGTTTCATTTAGGGATTTGGGTTAGGGTTTAGGGTTAATCGTCGGAGACGATGACGAAAAGAAGGCGGTGATCGAGGGGAAATTTTACAGAAACCCTCCCCCCCAAATTAGTTATTACACTTAGCCTCACCGCCTTAACAGTTTACAAATCTAAATTTACAAACCAACATCAGAACAA
>JANAVB010032018.1:7367015-7441098 GCA_029216955.1 Iris pallida | reverse complement strand
ATTGAGTAATTGCAAATGCTTTAAAATAATTAAAATAAGTGCAAATGCTATTAAAACAATTTAATAAATTACAAACTGATTTTTAGGCTTTAAAACCATTAAAAAATTATTTAAAAATTTCTAAAAAATTCCTAATAATTATAATAATTTATTTTAAGGATATAAATGCTATTTGAAATTAAAATTCCTTATTTAAAATATATAAAAGAAATCTAGGGCTTACAAATCTTCCCTCCTTGAAAAATGTCGTCCTCGAAATTCACAAGGATAGAAGACTCTACAAACATTTAATATAGCAAGCAATTCAAACAATGACTAAGGCTACTATTAAAACTAACCTCTACGGTATCAAGCGGGAACGGATGGTTCCCTCACGGCTGGTGGGTCGAACAAGTAAGTGTAGGAGCGTAAAAGTGCTTCATAGAATGAGTCAAAGAAATGGAGCATTTTATTCAAAATGATCTACTTTACGCCTAAGACAGGCTAATCACTTTACGCCAGGGTCAGCCAATGGTTTTACGCCTAAGACAGGCTAACCACTTTACGCTGGATAAAGCTGTCGAGTCTTGCATTTAATGCAAAGTCTGACATGAAGATTTAATGATGGCATATCACAGAATTCGGAGAGATTTATTTACACAGAGACCAATGTTGTCGTTTAGTATGTGGACTGAGCTATTTTATGCTCAATATGGCTTCTTTTATGCATGGAGACTATATTAGTTTTTACGCTCAAAAGTTGACGTGTGCATAAAGTTTATTTGGGCTACTTTTACGCTCAAGGTGTTTAACAACCACTTTACGCGGAAGTCCATGCCAGGGCTATTTTACGCCTAGTCTACTACTTTACGCTCAGAGTATATTTGGGTTGTTTTTACGCCCTATTCTTCTTCACCAATTTGGAACGTAGTTTGCCTACATGGCTTTATGCCACACATCTCGAAGAACGTGTGTACGTGTATCCTATTCTTATTGAAATGATGGGACACGTGTCAACATAACGAAGGATGACTTCGGTCATGGGTGGCAGTTATTAGCGTAAAGACGGAACTTTTGCTGAGTTTTTACGCACAAGAAGCCAAGTCTATAAATAGACTTATTTTTCTTATATAACAGACACAGAGAGAGAGGAGAGAATACATAGAGATCAGAGCCCAGAGACTTTGATTTTTGGAGCATTCTTCTTCAACTTTTCTTCCAGAACAGAGTGAAGCAAAGCAGGAAAGCATTCGGCCTCGCCATCAGTGTCCAAGTACGTCGATACCTTTCTGGTGACTTAGTTCTTCTAACTGTTCATCTTCTAGCAGTGATCTTCATCATCGTATGGTCCAAGGAACAAAGTGATCATTTACAGATCAGACTTCCATAGCAATACTTCTCAGAATCAAATTTTTACTCTTTTGTACTCTTTCAAGTTTTATTTTTAAAAGCCGATTTCTAGGCATTTTGTTAAGTGAAACAAAAATGGCGACTCTGCTGGGGACGACCTTCCCCTCTGACGAGGAGGCAATTGCTCAATATGATGATGTGTCGATTGGATCGACAAAGAAGACTCTGGTTGTACACTTCGACCAGACTGCTTATGAAGAGATGCTCCGAACTGGGGGTGGTTCTCGCTGCTCCAATGTTCAAAAATCTCACAAAAGCACAAAAAGTTTGGATTTCTAAATCCAAATAGCTTCTGATCTCTTTGTTGCTTCTGATGGCAAGGGAATTCTTCCCACTCCTGTCGTAGGGGCTGCCGTTCGTAATGAGGCAGTCCTTACTTCAGCGTTGCACTCTAAGTGTGGCAATTTATCTTCCGTCTGTGACGGTGAAGATAATCAGGTTTCACGCCCACTGCGTAAGAACCAAGTTTTACGCCCGGTGCGTAAAAATGATGTTTACGCCCAGTGGGTAAAAACCAAATTTTACGCTCAGTGCATAAGAACGAGTCTCCCATTGTAATGAGGCAGACTCTAATGCTTGTGCTTCTAAGTATAAAATAAGTCTCCCGTCTGTGACGTGGTAGACACACAAAAATTATGCTCTTCGCGTAAAGGAAAATCTCCCGTCTGTGACGTGGTAGATAATCACTTTTTATGCTCTACACGTAAAGGTAAGTCTCATGTTTGTGACAGTGTAGATAAAATTTGCAACGATATTTTTACATCTAATGTGAATGTACCTAAATGCATACAGCGTAAAAATGTTGTTGGTAAAGCTTCAGTTCTACACCAACAACCTTTTTATACTGCTCTACGCAAAGTACCAAACCTACAAATCACACGCAATGAAAATAGAGTCCTTCGTGCTCAAAAATCTCAAGATTTGCGCACACAACTCCAAACGCGTAGAAATGTACAGTTTGGTTCTGCGAATGCAGCCAGTAATCTTCTTTATACACAAGGTACTAAACGTTTTGCTACCCTAAATGTAATAAAGAAGACTACTCCCTCTACTACTTCTGATTTACGTGAATTGCTAATGCAAAAGCATAAGAACAGACAATCTCCGGTGACATTTCCCCAAGAAAAATACCATTGTGAGTATCACCAGGTTGTAATCAACTGTTGTTGTTCGGCTTCAAAATGGTCAGTTTTTGATCGATTGAGTTTTAGTGTGCCTCAACAACAAGCTGATGACCAAGAACATGAGCCGTCATATGCATCAGTCAATATGGCATCTCACACCAACATAGGACGACGTCCTAGACGGAACACGTCCCAAACCCCAGGTCAACAACAATTCAACAGACTTCTTGATTCTTTTGAAGGAGTATATCAGAATACTCGATCAAGAAGACAAAGACAATTGCAGACTTCTGATTCTGAAGCTGGAGGTACTCAATCTCTTGAGTCTGAAACTGATAGTGTCGATTCATACTTCTATACTAATCCCTCTGTATCTTCAAGAGAGGTTGAATCCTACGTTATTGGGGATAAACCAGAGACGTCATATGTTAATACAAAATAACATCTCACTGCTGTTGAGCAATCATTAAAAAACATGCTTAACATGATGCAAAGCATGCACCAGATAATAATGGCTCAGCAAACTGCTCAACCGGCAATAGTAATACCGGTACAGGTAGCAGCACCAACTCAAGATAGCCAAGGGATTGATATACCTTTGAATATCCAAGAGCCTGCTGTTAACCAAATTTCTGCATCTCCAGATCCTATTATTCCAGAAGATGTACCATCTCCGGTGGAGATTACGGTACATCCAACAACCATTCAATCAAATGTGCTTCCACAAACTAGTGAAGCCATTCAAGCAGTACGTGAGCTCAAAGCACAGTTTGAAGTTTTGAAGCACAAGGATCAGCTCCAGAGGTTAGGGATTAAGCAACCTTATCCTCCCCATTGGAATGATGTACCCTTTCCACCGAAATTCAAGCCACAATCAATGGTATTGTTTGATGGAAGGGCTTCTCCTAGTCAGTATATCAATTATTTTGATATTATGACTATACATCTGCAGAAAAATGATGCTCTTCTCACTCGAGTGTTCATTGGACGCTTGATGGGATCAGCTTATGACTGGTATCGTAGTTTACCCGATAATTGTATTTCGTCTTTTGACAAATTTAAGGCAATGTTTCTCTCCCGCTTCTATGAAGGAGGTATGGACATGAACATGTCCTCCTTAATAGAAATCAAGCAAAAGAAGAAAGAAGATACTCGGACGTTCATTGAACGTTTTCGACAGGCAACTCTAAAGATGCCCCCTGGTATGCCAGATTCAGCGCTGATTGATACATACAAGATGAATCTACGACCATCTATTGCTGTCTTCACATGTTCCCAATTCATAGATTAGGCTTCGTTTATCATAGCAGCAGTTTCTGCCGAGACCAATGGTAGGTTGGCTCGTGAACATGGGATGATTTTCGCCTCAGAGGATAAAAAAAAGAAAGGTAATCCTGGTAATAATTTCGGCAATCGTAATATGAAAGGAAAAGATACTCTTATGGTCAATCTTTCCAAGAATAAAATGATACCGAATAATCAGGAATCTTCCAGGCCAAAAGAAGAATACTCTTTTGATGAAAGTGATATCCCAGAGATATTCCAATGTCTGGTGAAAAGTGGCAGACTCCAGATCCCGGAGCCAAAGAGGCCTAATGAGGTGAATCTGACTGATAATCCCAAATATTGTATCTATCACAGATACATAAATCATCCCACTAGGGCTTGTTACATCCTAAAGAAGAAAATCCAAGAATTGATTAATGCTAATGCCATCGCTTTAACCAATGATGACCATACGGTTACAACCAATATGATTTCTCTTCAATTTGGAGGTTTTCCTCCACAGCAAGTCCCAGATGGAATTATCCCAATCCCGAAGGCGACGATGAAGATTATGAATATTCCACCTGCTAGAGAGGAAAATGAAGGATTGTTGCCTCTTACATTAAAGAATGGTGAAATTATGTGGGTACATCCTGACTTAGTACCTGAAATAGAAGATGAAGGTAAAACTTCAAAATCTAAGAAAGGTAAGAAAGTCAAAACCTGCAACATGATTTCTCATGTTATTCCAGATCCTGATGATTTGGATCATCTATGGGATGGCTTTCCTTTGGAAGATAGACTGAGAGGATTGAACATATGTCCTCCAAGTTTGGCTCCTCCTACCAAGCTCAAGCTTACTCATCAGCAGTGGCTAGCCATGAATAGTATTCCCTTATATCGGGCACAACAAGCCTTCGCTGCTTATGAAAAAGTTCCTACAGAGATCTTTCCTCGTATCCCGAATCCTTCTCCTCCCATAGCTACAGAGACGTCTATTCCTCATTCTCCTGTAGTTACAGAGATCTCTTCTTCTTTCTCTGTTGAACCACCTGTTAAAAGTCTGCTGCCCACTCACTTGTACAGTCAGTAATCTGTTCTTCTCATAAAGAAGATGGGTTATGACTTTCAAAAGGCAGAAGGTTTGAATTATGATAAAGGAATATGACTTCCTTTACAAATTTAAAGTCAAAAATCCACTGTTGGATTGGGTTCTGAGGTTCTTCATAACAATCCTCACAAGAAGAAGGCTAAGGAAAGAAAGACTAAATCCTGTAATATGGTACTTCCTTCTCCTGAGTCCGAAGAAGAAACTTTATACATTAACTATAAGAAAAATTCCTTTCCTTTTCAGGTTGATGTTGGACCTTATGCTCAAAAGTTCTTAACATCTTCTCCCTATCTTCTTCCTGTAGTTGCTCCATCGCAAGCTTGTGTAACTTATAGACGTCATGAAGAATCTTATTTCGTGGTTCCGTCTGATAAAAAAAACAAGCACCAAATTGTGTTTGGCCTGGCCAGAAATATCCCTGTTGCTCAGACAGATGATCTGAAAGATAAAGATAAAGGAAGAATTCGAATTGACAAATATAGTCAACAATCTATCAAGATTATCCAGAATATAGAATATGATTTGAAGACTATGCAAGGTCTCAATCAAGGCAAGGGTAGACGAATACCATTATGTGGTGATCCGTTTTACCAGAAGACTCGTCATGGGTTGGGATATGATCCATCCTACATGTTTAATGACGATATACAAGAAGAATTCTCTTCTAGCTCTTCACAATCATCAGATTCAGAGGAAATCCAATTCATCGAATCTGATACATCTCACCTCTCATATGTTAGAGGAGGTTATTATGATGAATCTGAGCAAATATTTTTAGCTTACATGGTTCAAATTGATGGTAAATTCGAGCCATTTGAGAATGACCCTTGGGCCCAACAAATGGGCACTCAATGGAAACTTCGTTTTGAACAGTGACAGCCACCTACAGAGGACGAGATTGTCTAGATTGATGTTGGAGATGGAACTACGCCCAAACCAATATTCATCAGTAAAAATCTTTCTGAAGATAAAAATGAAGAATTGATAAAACTGATCAAAGAATATATTGATATTTTTGCATAGAGTTATGAGGATATGCCAGGTCTAGATCCTAAAGTTGCTACTCATAAACTCAATATTTTTCCTAATGCTAAGCCTGTAAAACAACAGCAACGGCATTTTTGACCAGATATGATGGATGCAATTGAAGCAGAAGTCAAAAAGTTGATTACATGTGGCTTTGTTCGTGAAGAACAACACCCAGATTGGGTTGCCAATATTGTTTCTGTTATGAAGAAGAATAGAAAAGTCCGAGTTTGCATAGATTTTCAAGATCTTAATGCAGCCTGTCTAAAAGACGAATTTTCACTTCCAATTACTGATGTCATGATAGACAATACATACGGTTTTGAACGCATGTCTTTCATGGACCGATTCTCAGGATACAATCAGATCAAGATGCGCCCAGAAGATGAGAAGCATACTGCTTTTCGTATAACCCTTGGGGTTTACTGCTATACATTTATGCCGTTTGGTCTTGAAAACGCCGGTGCCACGTATCAATGGGCTATGAGCAACATCTTTCAAGAACATCTACGGAAGACAGTAGAATGTTATGTAGATAACATTGCTGTTAAAAGTTGATCAAAAGATGATCACATTCAAGACTTGAAGACAGTATTTGAACTGATGCGCCAACATCAATTGAAAATGAACCCTACTAAGTCTTTCTTAGGGGTTTCCAGTGGCAAGTTTTTAGGATTCGTCATTACTTCTCAGGGTATCCATGTTGATCCTGATAAGGTTAAAGCAATTCTTAAAATACGTCCTCCTCGTAATTTAAAAGAAATCCATGGCTTTCAGGGTCGTATTTCTTATATCCGGAGATTTATATCTAATCTCTCTGGGAGATGTCAACCTTTCTCTCGTCTATTAAAAAAGGGTGTATCATTTGTTTGGGATGAAGCGTGTCAGAAAGCCTTCAATGATATCAAACAATACCTTACAAATCTACCTATTTTGGTACTTCCAGTGATAGGAAGACCATTTTTGCTATATGTTCGAGCTTTGGATCATTCACTTGGTGCTCTCCTTGTACAGAAAAGTGATATGGGTCATGAACAGGCAATTTATTATCTTAACAGAATGATGGCCAGAGTTGAACACAGGTAAACTCCTGTAGAAAAGGAATGTCTAGCCTTGGTTTTTGCTGTCTAAAAGATAAGACATTATGTGACAGGACAAACTATTCATGTTATCTCCAGAATAAATCCCATTCGATTATTGATGAGAAAACCAAGCATTCTTAATTCCAGGTTAGCTACCTGGACGATGTTGCTCACTCCTTATGACATGGTTTATGTACCTTAAAAATCAGTAAAGGGCCAAGCATTAGCTGATTTCTTAGTTGCTCACCCTATACCTGAAATATCGAAGTTGTACGAGGATATTCCAGATGAAGTTGTAGATTGCAACATGACTTTGAAGAATGACATATGGCAGTTATATTTTGATAGAGCATCACGGGTAGGACCTAAAGGCAATATTGTCTCTGGGGTAGGAATCGTCTTGGTTTCTCCTGACAAAATGGTCATATACCGTGCTTATTCTCTCAATGAGCCATACTCCAACAATGTAGTAGAATATAATGCTCTATTGATTGGTCTCCAAGTCACAAAACAATTGGATATTGAGTTTCTAGAAGCCTATGGAGATTCTCAATTGATTGTTAATCAAGTTAGAGGGACTTATGAAGTCAGAAACCCTGATCCTATCCCTTATCATCAAGTGGTAGTCGAGTTGGTTCTTTCATTCAAAGGATTCTTCATCGAGTTCGTACCATGTTCTCAGAATGTGGAAGCTGATGCTCTTGCTAGTTTAGCTGCAGACTTGGCTGTTCCAATCCGAAGGCAAAATACAATTACTTTGTTGGACCGAGATTTATGTTGTGTCAAGAATAATCTGTATATTGAACAGAGTTATACTACAGAGTCAAGCTCCCAACAAAGGGATTGGAGAACTCCATTTATTGATTACGCGGTTCATAGGATTTTACCTGAAGATCCGAAAGAAGCTGCATCAATTAAAAGACGATCGTTTCGATTCTATTATGATTCATCTTTACATATGTTATATCGTCGTTCATACGATGGACTCTTGTTGTGCTGTCTCTCAGAAAGTGAAGCCAAACAAACACTCCGAGAAGCTCATGATGGTGTTTGTGGTGCTCATCAATCGGGTCTGAAATTACAGGACCGCATTCGAAGAATGGGGTATTATTGGCCTTCCATGATAGCAGAAGCTGTGGATTACGCCAGAAGGTGTAAAGCATGTCAGATTCATGCTGACTTTATTCATCAACCGTCTGAATTTCTATATCCTACAGCAGTCTCTTGGCCCTTCGAAGCTTGGGGTATGGATGTCATTGGTCCTATTAACCCTCTTTCTGTTAAAGGACATCGGTTCATATTAGCTATAATCGATTACTTTTCTAAGTGGGCAGAAGCAGTTCCCCTTGCTGAAGTAAAAATATCTAATGTGATCAGCTTCATCAAATATCATGTTATTTATCGCTTTGAGATTCCTCAACGAATAATTTATGACAATGGTCCACAATTTGCCAGTCAGGCATTTTATCGGTTCTGTGATAAGAATCAAATTCAAAATCTGGCTTCTACGGCTTATAATCCAGCTGCTAATGGTTTAGCCGAAGCCTTCAATAAGACGATCATTAAACTTCTCAAAAAGTTTGTCTCTTCTAATAAACATGATTGGAATGAGAAACTTGGAGAATGTTTATGGGCTTATCGAACAACAGTCCGGACTCTTACTGGTTTTACACATTTTTATTGGTTTATAGATGTGAGGCTGTTCTTCCCTTGGAAATCCAGATTCTATCTCTATGGATAGCTATTGCTAATGAGCTAACTATAGAGAACAATGATCGCTTACGACTCCAAGAACTTGAAGGATTGGACGAGAAATGTCTTCAAGCACAATAGCATATTGAGCTATATCAAGCCCGTATATCTCGAACTTTCAATCGTAAAGTTAAAGAGAGGGTATTCAAGATTGGCGAGTTGGTATTAGCCGTTCGAAGACCGATGATTATGACTCACAAAAGCAAAGGAAAATTCCAAGCAAAATGGGAGGGACCTTATGTAATTGAGACCATGTTTTCTAATGGCGCCTATCGATTATCAAAGCCTAATGGAGATCTACTCATGATGCCGATCAATGGCAAATTTCTTAAGAAGTACTATGTATAAAAAAGACAGAATGAAAATAAAATTTCTTTTATTATTATTTTGTTCTGAATAAAGTATTAAGGACGAGGAATACTGCCTTCCTTATTGAATACATAGTCAACCAATGCTTCGAAGGCATCGTTGCCTGAGTTCATAAAAAACCTGCAGGCAGCCATCCTCAGCGCTTCTTCTTCAGGAGTTTTCCCTGGCTCTACTAAGAAAGCAAAGATGTCTTGTGGTGGCTTGGGAGTAGAAGAACTTTCGCCTACTTCGGTTGGGCCTGATACAGTTGGCTCAACGGGGTACGTCTCGATAACGTCCTCAACCTTCTTGGAGACTTCATTCTTTTGCTGCACGCCCATGGAAGACATTTCCGATAGAGGAGTGGAAATAAGAATCAAATGTTACAAAGAGTTCTCACCTATTTATAGGAGAGATCTATTAATGAACCAGTCTTTGAAGTTGAAAACAACTGTTCATTCCCGAAAAGACCTGTCCGTTCATTACATCAGATTCATCCATTTAATTATGGAATTGAATTAACCTTTTTTTTCCCAAAAGATATGTCGGTTCATTCATTAATATTGGCATATATCCTCAAATGACATTTGTCTTCTTAATCCCCAGCTACCAAGGTTTGGTTAAGCTGATTACTCATCTCTTCGAGAGAAATTTTGATCTTCTATCTTACTAGTTGGTATAGAAAGTTGGATTTATTATTTATCATGTTTTTATGACCTCTGAATAAATACTAAATTTGTTTGTATTTCCTATCTATCATGTCCCTTTGACCTCTGCATAGATATTAATCTACTTTTCTTTGAGTTCTTACATACTGTCATGTCCATATTACCTCTGATAGTATTATATACTCTAAGAACAAAAAACAAGATTTCATTATCTATCATGTCCATATTACCTCTGGATAGATACAAATCATTGAGCATAGAAGACTTGTCATTTCTATTCTCATTTCATCATAAAAGTCTATTATATTTCTTAGACTTTCTTACAAATCATAATGGAAATCTATTACAATCTTGGATTTTCATTCTATACAGACAACGATAACCTAATGGAGATCTATTACTTCTTTGGATCTTCTTCGTCGGATTCGTTGTTGGTGTCAATTCCTTGCTGTCTGCGCCTCAGCGGCGACCAGAACAGTAGAAATCAAACTCTGGTCTTCTCTCTCAGACGAGAGGAGAATCCCAGAGTATGGCAGCCCGAAGACGTGTTGCTGCCAATACAACTGGTAGAGAAATGGCAGCCTTTCAGAAGAGATAGGAATGTATCCAGCATTGGGATACGATTCGTAGTCCTGCCGTGAAAGGAACTCTACTACCCAATTTCTCGGGATAGAGTTGACTCCACCATCCAACTATCCGTGTATAAAGGCTCTTCCTACCATCTGAGGAAGACCCTTTTATCCCACAAAAAGTTCTTAGTTGTCTGGTTTGCGCGTCAAAAGTGCATGAGCTCCCTGATATTGATGTCAGAATAATGCTCCTCACAGCATCTAAGTCGCCAATACCGGTTCTGGAAAAGTTCTTCAACCAAGCTTCTGCAGAAAACAACAGAAAAAAAATTTCAACAGAAGTATCATCAGCCACTTACTGGTCAAGTAAAGATTCAACAAAGTTTTTTTACGCCAGTGTTTCATATGCACCTTATTCAACAAGGCTTTTTACGCCTGTGATTCATGTGCACCTTATTCAACAAAGCTTTTTACGCCTGTGATTCATATGCACCTTATTCAACAAGGCTTTTTACGCCTGTGATTCATGTGCATCTTATCTACAAGGCTTTATGCCAGTGTTTCATATGCACTTTATTCAACAAGGCTTTTTACGCCCATGTTTTATGTGCATCTTATCTAAAAGGCTTTGCGCCTATGTTTTATGCGCTCCATATCTGTCAAAGATTTGCGCTCATTTTCAATAGGCGTGCCTTATCTATTAAAGATAGACATATGTTTTTAACATAAATCTCAAAGGAAGATAATTGTTTTATGAATCAAACTTACCATCAAGATCAGATGGTTTAGCTTTAAGAGTGGTTGAATCAACGTCTGGCGACCGAGCGTACAGAGGAACGACATCGAAAAGCATCATCATTTGTTGGAGAATGAAATCTTGCAAAGAGCTACCGGGCATACAGAGGAACGACATCGAAAAATATCGCCTTTTTCAATCTCTTGTTGGAGAATGAAATGTTTCCAAAAGCTATCTTCGGAAGAATGAGAATGAGAATGTATAAAACATTCTTTAACTCGGCTATTTATAAGGGTTGAAGAAACGGTTGGCGTGAGTCTATTTCGGGGAAGATCCTACTAAAAAGGCGCTCGTGACCACAAGACAGATGCCACGTGTTGTTTTGTTTCTCTTGGAAATGAACAACCATAGATGCAGTCAAAGGAGGTATAGAACAATTCTATATACCAACAGATGAGATCAATATTAAGATTTTATTTATAAAAAGGGGAGTAGGCCCCTACAGATAAGTTGAAGAGTCGTAATACATAGACGACACTTCTACATAAAATATTATTTTTTCTCTCCTTCGTTGGGCTGACGAAGGGAGGCACCTAACTCGTGCATGTTGCGGATCCCGGAACGACGCATCAGATTAAGAAATGCTTCTGCATCGCCTGATCCTTCATACGCAGTTGAGGGACCACCATTTGTACGACCAAAGACTGCTGGAGTCAATCCAAAGCACTCTATAAAGTTGCGTGCTCGCTCAACCTCCATCTTTATATCAATCCTGGAGCTCGGAGCCTCTTCTTTGTTAATCTCTTTCTTTGGTGCCATGACAGTAAGAGAATGAAAAACAAGAATGAAGAATTTTTCCTTATATATACAATCAAATCAACTCTTCATATTCCTTATGGGAAACTGATCATTATTAATGCAAACTCGGGGAGATGAAGAAGCATTCAAAAGTTTTGAGAGAAAATTCATTATGACGGTTAAGTATTTACCGGCACCATTTCTCGAATTTTTATGCTGACGGGTCAAACCTCGACTTTTACGCTTCTGTTCAAAGTGTTTCAAATTTTGAAGATATTTGAAAACTTAGAAGGGGGTCTTGTGGGAGCGTAAAAACTGCTTCATAGAATGAGTCAAAGAAATGGAGAATTTCATTCAAAATGATCTACTTTACGCCTAAGACAGGCTAATCACTTTACGCCAGGGTCAAGCCAATGGTTTACGCCTAAGACAGGCTAACCACTTTACGCTGGACAAAGCTGTCGAGTCTTGCATTTAATGCAAAGTCTGACATGAAGATTTAATGATGGCATATATCACAGAATTCAGAGGGATTTGTTTTACACAGAGACCAATGTTGTTGTTTAGTATGTGGACTGAGCTATTTTACGCTCACAATATGGCTTCTTTTACGTATGGAGACTATATGAGTTTTTACATCAAAAGTTGACGTGTGCATAAAGTTTATTTGGGCTACTTTTACGCTCAAGGTTGTTTAACAACCACTTTACGCGGGAAGTCCATGTCAGGGCTATTTTACGCGTAGTCTACTACTTTACGCTCAGAGTATATTTGGGTTGTTTTTACGCCCTATTCTTCTTCACCCATTTAGAACGTGGTTTGCCTACATGGCTTTCATGCCACACATCTCGAAGAACGTGTGTACGTGCATCCTATTCTTATTGAAATGATAGGACACATGTCAACATATGCGGAGGATGACTTCGGTCATGGGTGGCAGTTATTAGCGTAAAGACGGAACTTTTGCAGAGTTTTTACGCACAAGAAGCTAAGTCTATAAATAGACTTACTTTTCTCATATAACAGACACAGAGAGAGAGGAGAGAATACATAGAGATCAGAGCCCAAAGACTTTGATTTTTCGGAGCATTCTTCTTCAACTTTTCTTCCAGAACAGAGTGAAGCAAAGCAGGAAAGCATTCGGCCTCACCATCAGTGCCCAAGTACGTCGATACCTTTTTGGTGACTTAGTTCTTCTAACTGTTCATCTTCTAGCAGTGATCTTCATCATCATCGTATGGTCTAAGGAACAAAGTGATCATTTACAGATCAGACTTCCATAGCAATACTTTCCAGAATTAAATTTGTACTCAAGTTTTATTTTCAAAAGCCGATTTCCAGACATTTTGTTAAGTGAAACAGTAAGGATATCTCTCCCTCATGTCCGACTCCCTCTCCCAAGTAGATTCCCCCGGAGAGTGATGGCTCCAAGCTACTCGGACCAAGGATATGACTTTGTTCCTCAGCCTCTTCTCTCACCGGTCCAATATCTCTACTGGCTGCTCGATAACTGCAAGACTCGGTCCGATCTCCAACTCTGAATGATCTTGCACATGGCTAGGGTCTGGAATATATCTCCTCGGCAGAGACACATGAAAGATATCGTGAACTCCTGCTAGGTTGGGTGGAAGTGCAATCCTGTAAGCTACCTCTCCGATCCTACCGAGTATCTCGAACAGTCCAATGTATCTAGGGCTCAACTTGCCGCCCCGTCCGAATCGAATTGTCCCTCTAGTAGGTGATATCTTCATCAATACCATATCTCCGTCAGCGAACTCCATCGATCTGCGACTAGCATCGTCCCAGTGTTTCTGCCTGTCCTGAGCAACTCTGAGTCTGTCTCTGATCATCCTGACCTTCTCTGCTGCCTCAGTGATCATCCCTGGCCCAAGTATAACTCTATCCCCAACATCATCCTAAAAGAGCGGTGTACGGCATCGTCGTCCATATAGTACCTCGAAGGCAGACATACCGATGCTGGCTTGGTAGCTGTTATTGTATGAAAACTCTACCAAGTAAAGGTGGCTCTCCCATGATCCGCCAAAGTCCAGCACACAAGTCCTCAGCATGTCCTCTAGCGTCTGAATCGTCCTCTCGGACTTGTTAGGGTTATATACTAAAAGCATCACTCTTGTAGTAACCTTATTTTCTTAAATTTTGAATGAGAATCATATGGACAAATGTTTGCATATTGTATTTGTTGCAAGTGTTAATGCAAATGTATGATATTCTATATTGTAGATAATATGTTGCATGGTGTCACACATAAGATCATATTATCAATTTTCTATGGAGTATATATATAGTTCACAACCTAGATGGACTTGGACAATCTATTGGAAAGGTTGTAGTGTAATCTGGTATTAATCTATCTTGACTATAGGTTTACACTAGTACACTTTGTGTGTATTGAACAGGACCACTTGAGGTTGTTCTCTTTGTACTGACTACATAAGAGAATAAACACCTCTGTTATTATGGATGCTTGTGCTCTTAATCCGGATATAATAACGGACATGTATATGCAGTGTGCATTACTTTGACTCATAAAAGAGTGAGATTGATCAACAACCTCTATAAATTGGGTAATAACATTGTATGTATGATGGGCTGTTGATTATAAATAGAATCCATGTCCCGATACATCGGGTTGATGATTTCCTCTTAAGGAGCTCATAAGGATTGTCATGTAAACCCTGCAGGTGGATTATATCCGACATGACAAATAAAGTTGAGCGGTACTACTTAAGGATAAAAGATGTCGAATCAATATAGTTGTCAGTAACTTAATTTGATCGACGGACATACGATATCTTAACATGGGAAGCCAAACGAGCATATAATAAAAGGAGCCCACAAACATAATTTGGGATTAGGGAGGTAGTGCAACAATAGCTCATTAGTGGACCGAGCTATTGTTAATGGGCCTGGATTGTGTGTTCGGGATGAACACGGGATATCCAGATCCGTTAGGAGGCCTAATCCTAATTTCTCCTCATGGTCCCTGTCGTAGCCTATATATATCCTTTATTTTTTGGCCGCCAGATTATTGATCAGAAATATGAAATTTTCTCTAAATTCGTGATTCACGTAAGGAGAGAAAGAAAGGGCTGCCAAAGAGAAGAAAAGGTTGGAAGATCGTCGCCCACACGACGTCCAACTCGAGAAAAGAATACGTGCAGAAGATCTTGGGGTCGTCCACTCGAGATTGCCAGGAATTACTTGTCTCCTTTCCGCCACAGGTATAATTTATAAACCCTAGTTTCCGCCTATGAAGGGTTAGAACACGTATTAGATCTGTTTAACTTTCTATCGATCAATACGCACACCAAAGGAAGGGTCCTGGGAATCCCCAGTTCCATCAGGACTATCCATCGGTCTGTGGGTGGTACGCCGTACTGAACTTGAGCCGACTGCCCAACTCCTCCTGCAAGCTCCTCTAGTAATAGGACGTGAATCTGCTGTCCCGGTCTGATACGATGCTCACCGGTACTCCGTGCAAGCGAACTATCTGCTGCATGTATAGCTCTGCCAACTTTTCGGTGGAGAGCCCCACCTTGAAGGGTATGAAGTGAGCACACTTCGTCAGCCTGTCAACGATGACCCATATGGCATCCTTCCCTCATTGGGAACGAGGAAGCCCTGAGACGAAGTCCATCGTAATATGTTCCCACTTCCACTCGGGAATGGGTAACGGCTGTAATAGACCAGCTGGCCTCTGACGCTCTGCCTTGACCTGCTGGCAAACTAGGCATCTCAAAATAAAGCGTGATACATCTCTCTTCATCCCGTACCACCAAAGATGTTCTCGCAAGTCACGGTACATCTTGTTGGCATCAGGGTGAATAGAATATCGTGATCGGTATGCCTCCTGCAAGATCGCCTCTATCAGTTCTCCCTTCAGCACGCATAACCGGCTGCCGTGTCTCAAGGATCCATCCTCTGTTATGGTGAAGTCATCAAGCAGTCCAGCTAAAGCCTGGACTCTGAGTCTGCGGAGGCTCTCATCTATAAACTGAGTCTCCTTGATCTGCTCCATCAAGTATGACTGAATGTCTAGCGCCATCATCTGTATCACTGATCCTGGCCGAATCATCTCAATACCGAGCTTCTCCAGATCTTCCCATAAATGTCGATCTATCATCAGATACCATGCCATCGGATGCCTGTTCAGCGCATCCGCCACCACATTTGCCTTCTCGGGATGATACTGTAAATCGATGTCAAAGTCCTTCATCAAATCCAACCATCTTCTTTACCTCATGTTCAGCTCCTTCTGCGTGAACACATACTTCAAGCTCTTGTGGTCAACAAAGATTTCCACTCGCTCTCTGTATAAGTAGTGTTTCCACAACTTGAGTGCAAAGATCATCGCAGCCAACTCTAGGTCGTGGGTAGGATAGTTTCGTTCATGAGTCCATAATTGCCTAGATGCATAAGCAATCACTTTTCCATGTTGTTGTAGGACACATCCTAGCCCCTTTCCCAAAGCATCGCTGTAAATGGTAAAACCTCCAGATCCTGAAGGTAATGTCAGAACTGGAGCGGTCGTCAGCCTCCTCTTCAGCTCCTCAAATGCTGTCTGGCAGTCCTCTGACCAGATGTACTCTGCGTCCTTTTGTGTCAGTTTCTTCATGGGTTCAGCTATCCTAGCAAAGTCCTGGACGAACTTTCTATAATAGCCTGCTAATCCCAAGAAGCTCCTGATCTCTGAAACCGATATCGAAGCCTTCCATGTCTCGACGGCAGCAATCTTCCTGGGATCTACTGAGATCCCCTCTCCAGTGACCACATGACCGAGAAACTCCACTCGATCTAGAAAGAACTCGCACTTCGACAATTTATCATACAACCTCTCCTTCCTCAGAATCCTTAAAACTGTCCGCAAGTGCTCTGCGTGCTCTTCCGACATCTTCAAGTATATCAGGATGTCGTTGATAAACACCACGACGAACTTATCCAGATACTGGTAAAATGTCTTATTCATCAAGTTCATAACGACAGCTGGCGCATTTGTGGGACCAAATGGCACACCAAAAACTCGTATTGCCCATACTTCGTGTTGAACGCAGTCTTCTGGATGTCTTCAGCCCTGACTTTCACCTGGTGGTAACCGGATCTCAAATCTATCCTAAAAAATACCTTCGCCCCACTCAACTGGTCGAATAAATCATCTATCCGGGGTAGAGGATATTTGTTCTCAATGGTGATGGTATTCAATGCCCGGTAGTCAATGCACAGCCGGACTGTACCATCCTTCTTTGGCACAAAGAGCACTGGCGCTCTCCATGCAGAAGCACTAGATCGAATGAAACCCTTTTTTCAATAGGTCATCGATCTGCTCCTTCATCTCTATGGCCTCCTTGGGGTTCACTCTATAGCAAGCCCAGGATACTGGTGATGAACCCGGTACTAAATCTATAGTGAACTTCATATCTCTGTCAGGCGAAAGTCCTGGAAGATCCTCTGGGAATACATCCATAAACTCCCTAATGATAGGGTGTAGTGGTGCTAACTCCCCAACTATCGCACAACAGTTCGGCTCTAGGCTGATCTCCAGCCCTGTCCTCCTGATACTGAATGGTGTCGTACCTGGGGGATTGAACAGAATACTACCCTCATGACAGTCTATAGCTGCGTGAGCATAGCTAAGCCAATCCATTCCTAATATGATATCATACCCGGGAAGTGGCATCACAAAGAATCGTCCCCCAAACTCTCTCCCAGCTATAGTAATAGAGCATCTATAGATAGCCCTAATGGGTACTGGTCCGCCTTCCGTCATTATTCTACTCATCTTCTCGATGGGTGTAGCTACTAAGTGGTGTTTATGTAAAAACTCTAATGACAGAAAGCTATACGATGCACCAGAATCAAACAAGCATAGAGCTAGAAAAGTTTGCAAATAGACATGACCCGTGATGACGTCGGCCAAATAATCTGGCTCTGAAACCTGCTCTGGCTCTGCCTCAAGAGCTAGACTATAAGCCTTCCCCTGAGGTCCCTTCTGCTGCTGCAGATGTTGTCCGAACCGCTGCTGCTGAGTCTGTAGCACCCAGTTTCCCAAATGAGAGTAATTTTGAAATTTCGTGTTTATAATTATTTTAATAATGATATTTAATTCATGATATAATTTTTGGTGATTTTAAATCATTTTAAAATTATTTAAATCAATGACTTGTGGTTTTGACGTTTTGCTAGTGAAACCCTAGAGACTGTTTGACGTAGAGCCTAACCATGTGATTATGATATTTTAATATTATTTTTGGCCTAAGAATATTTTTTGCATTTGACCTCTTTGAATTATTTTGATATTATTTTATTATTTATGATATTGTTTTGGGGTTATTTGAGTCGGGTTCGAATTTCAACTCAGTCCGACTTGAAACGGGAACCCGGGGGTAGTTTGACTCTAGTGGGACCCACACACTAGTTAGGCATGGCCCACATGATATTAATTTTAGTCCACATGATAGAGATATTTTAGTTAGAGATTAGACTAATTATTATGGATAAAATTAGTGTGATTAGAGACTTTAGAATGACTAATTTAGCCCCAACCAATTAGCCCTTTCCTAATACTCATAGAATAGGTTAGTAGGGGCATTTTGGACCTTACCATAATAGGACAAATAGCCCCATATGGCCAGCCACTTTGGGAGAGGATAGGCTCAAGTTTATTTCAATATTCTCATCCACACTCTCTCTCTTGTTCTTCCCCAAATTCCTAGAGAGCAATCCCTAGCAATTTCTCCACCAAATCCTTCCATTTCGCCACCAAATCTTCTTCTTTCCTTCTCCATTTTAGCCAAGGAGGAAGCTACCCAAGTTTGGGAGGATTTGGAGCTCGTTCGTGTCCTTTTGAAATCTCTACGTGTCGGTGTCGCTACGGGAAGGCTTCTCTTCGATTCGATCTACCGGGAGGTATAAATCCCTTCTCCTTTTTATTTCCTCATGCATATAGGTCTATTTTGAACCCATAGGAATGACCCCCATGGTTGCATCTCCATTTGTGTCCATTTTGTGTCTATTTGGAGGTCATAGGAGTGTCCTTTGTGTTGTGGTTGTGTCCATGTGGAAAAATCCCAAATTTGGACACACTATGTGTTGTTGTTATGTATGAATGAATTATTACATGTTTAATCTCATATTTTTGTATTGGAGATGTGTTCTATAGTGTCTCATATATATATATTAGTGTAGAGAGTGAGTTCTTGATATATTATGTTATATACTTGTGTTCTTTTGTTTCAAACTACCCAAATCCGTCATGATTTTTATCCACGTTTTTAATTTCAGCCCTAACTTAAAAATGTCATAACTTCTAGCTCAAAGCTCGGTTTAATCTCCCGTTTTTTTTAAAAGAAGCGTATTGAAGTTAGCTTTCCAAAAACATATATTAGTGGGCCTAATTCTTTATGTAACTTTCTGGAGAATTATTTGAGTGTCAGCTGTACGAAAGACAAATGCGTTCCCAGTGTTTTCGCGATTCCGGGAGTTTCCGGAAACAAAAATGCGATCCGTTTGAAGTTTCGGAAAGCTAACACATAGATCTATAACATACTTTAATCATAGATTTTAATTCATGCTAAGATGGAACAGTATTGATTATTAGTAGGAGTTACTATTCGGCGTATGCATTTTGTGCACCCTTGTGTGTAATATAATGTTCTATTTGATTTTAACCCATGTTAATGTATATACATTATGTAATTAAATAGAGAATGCAAGCATGAGTAAATGTTTAAATAAATAATGTATGAGGTGTAAGTATCCTATCTAATGTAAGCATGTATAAGTATGGCTTGTAATGAATATGTAGGTTCCATAGTATGTAATATATGGTGCATATAGTGGTGCAAGAGAATAAATGAATGATTAATGAATGCAAGCATGAATATAATGTAATAATAGATGTAATATATATAGCCTTATTAGGAATAAAACTGGAATTTAGTTTTGTTTCACTAAATAAGAGATACATGAGAACTCATATATGTGAATGTTAACTTCCTATTGACACTTTGCTACACAACTGTCATGCCTCACTATCACTCCACACACAATGTACACTACACTATATAACCCTCACACCCTCACTCATTGACACTCTCACTCACACATTACCTAACACTCATTCCATGATAACACACACGTGTTCTTGTGCACTTTCATGACACACACACACACACCCATGAACACATACACATGCTCTTCTCTCTCTCTCTCTCTATATATATATATATATACTATATATGGCTAAATGTGTTAATGTTGTAAATAGAGTTTTCCTATAGTTATATATACATATATGTGATATAGGGCCTAGTGTTGAATTCTCTTTTCATGTATACCTCCATGTTCACACACACATAGCTTTACATGTCAGCTTCCTTTATCTTATATATAATATTGAATGTGATGGCTTGTGTTTGGCTTGTATAGCCTTGTGATTGGTGTGTGATTGCTAGACTAGGCTTGGTTAGGCCAAGTGAGACTTATTAGACTTGTTGGGCTAGGATTTGACCTAGTTTGACTAGTCTAGTTGACTGGAGTTGACCAGGTGTTGACTTTAGTCTAGTTTGACCTAGACAGCATGCAGATGCATTGTAGATTATATTTATCATTCTCTGTGTACATCTTAACTTGTGTTGCTCTAACTAGGAGTCAGGTACCTCATCTCGGACAGTACATTTACTTCAGACATTCAGATACGAGGCGAGTACATTCTCTGACCGTTTCATACTTGCCTGGATTTATACTCTTGCTCTAGATTACTGTACTTGATGCTGACACGATCATTATCACGGATTGGTACTATACGGATCTTCTTCTGAGATGTTATCTCCTTGTATTCACTAAATACATATTGTGATGTACGTTTCACTTACATATTATATTTATTGAATACCCATATCCTTGTATACTCCTTGTGCATATTGTACTCTCAGTATCACATGAGTCCCAGGGATAGACCATTGTACAACTATTGTATAATATTATACATCTATTGTATAATATTGTACATCCATTGTATAACATTGTACATCCATTGTATAACATTGTACATCTATTGTATAATATTGTACATCTATTGTATAACATTGTATACTATTGTGCAAGATAACGTAACCGGAGTAGATTCTTGTGTATTGATTTGGGGAGGGAGAGTAGAATTGGTTATGTAATCAAATCCTATTGTACAACATTGTATAACTATTGTATACGTCTATTGTACACCCACGTACAATGGAGTTACCATTGCATTTTCCTAGACCGTTTACATAACCATATTGTACTCTAAATCACAGTAGGCTTACAGTTCTTATTTATCATATTTAGATATTTTCTGTTATCAAATCTCTACTATTTTTCATATACTTCTTACTTTCAGCGTTTTATGTACCTTACTCTATTGCATGCTTTATATTTCCTAACATGATATGAACTGCGTGAGATGTTTTGTGCTTTCTTCCGTCCTGACTGGACATGTTAAAAATTTTACAGAGGATGATGAGGCACCCTGCACCCTTAATTGGAGTTTGCCTAGTTGACACTCGCGACCTGGACCCCAGGGGAGGTTCAGGCAGCTGCTGAGGATGATACCTTGCTTAGTATAGATAGTTTAGACTGTTTTCCTTTTATGTTTAGTTGTTGTTCTTGATTCAGAGTTTGTATATTGTAGAGATGTTGAGACTTGTATTTCATTTCTGTTGTACCTCGGTTGAGGATTCTCTTATCTATTTTATCGTGCCATATTCTATCTCTAGATTGTGATTGAGTTGTACCTCTGTGTTGGCCTCCTTATGGAGAGCATTCATATTATGTTAGTTATAGTTCATGACCTAGAACAGCGTTCTACCGCCGACACTGCGGCATAGGCTGGGCGTTGTTACGCTCTCGTACCCTTACAGTGGGTGCGGGTCGTGACACGTTTTTAGTGGTGGCCTATGCAGGTCGAGTTTATGTAGTGGTATTCGAACTAGAGTATCACTACAGCCTGCAGTAGGATTAGGATATTTTTGGAGGTACTCAATCACATTAGAAAAAACTCTTAATCCGATTCCTTTTGTCTAAAATTGTTGCTTATTGACTTCCCCTTGAATATAAACTGTTCTTCTTCAATTTTTACTTCATTCTCAGAAATTGCTTCTTGTTTTGATCTGTCTTCATGATGGTTATGAAGACACGATCTCATCGCTTCGGTTCGGGGGATACTATCGAGAGGCTGGCCACCTCTCGTCATGTTCATCAGGGCCTCGAGACCGCAGCTTCTGTTGTGCCGACTCAGGTTGGCGTTTCTGCTATATTGGAGGTGCACCTCCGTCTGTACATAGACTTTTCCCTTCATTTCCGGTTTCTCTCAGCAGCAACGATTCATGCAGCATCAGCATCAGAGATTTGTGCAGTATCAGCATCAGGCTAGAGAAAACCAGCAGGACGAGCTATCGTCAGGACAGTCGAGGATGCACAGACCGTTGGAGATGTTGCTGTAAGTTCCGTTCTTCTCAATTCCATTCTCGTAATTATCTTTTATAATTACCTTGAAATCCGATTCCATCTGTTCCTTGTTGATTGATTAATTTTGTCATGTTACTCTTTTGTTGTGTTTGTTTTTTTCTTCTGAGAAAATCATATGGGCTAGGTCGCCTAAATCATGGGATCTATAATCCTTGATAGTCGTGTTAGTTGGCATAGTGAGGACATGTAGTCAGATTTTGGATGTATTCTCGAGTATGGAAATTTAAGGTTTTCGCCGTCGCATGCGGCAGTGCGAAAATTTTAAATACCATGAACCTAGAGGTATGTACCTTAGTCAAGGACTCTGTGATTATCGTAGCCTTGCTCACTAGCATGATGAAGACTCTGGACAACATGATTTTGGACAGACGCATATGATTAACAGATTGTATCTTAAGAAGGTTTAAACATTATACCCTTTTGATTGTTATAAATGACTTAGGAGTAGGGATATTTAGTTTTGTAGAGCTTATTCATAGGTAGTTCCTTCATAGTATAATGGTATGATAACTTGTAGAGTGTCTGTACCCTAGAGGTGATAGTTAGCATTGGTGTTAGAATAGTAACCCATTGCAGATAATTCTCTTGTTATCTATAATACCAACCAGTTACATATAGGATGGTAGACAACCCTACAACCTTGATGATTGTTGTTCCCTTACCTTCCCAATTAGGACACCCTAGATTGTTTGTGTGTTGATACCATAGTACTGTTTTGACCTAGAATGATTAGTGTACCTAGGTGAGACTTCCAACTGCTACGGTATGCCCTGACCTTGTATACTATTCCTTCAAATTGCATGATTTAGATAAAAAAAAATTTAGACCTTGATTGTTGGGAAATAGGGACGTCACTCCATTAGTATCAGTTGTAGATATATATGGGTTAGTCCTTGATGTGGGGATGTGTGTCTATAAACATGTAGCTTAGGAGATTTAGGAGAGATTATAGTATCAGCCTTGATAGGATGTACTAGTCTTTTGGTGAGTATAAATGTGTTATGAGAGATAGGGGCCTATATGTCTTAGTAATGCATCGTTCATATGGTAATAGAATGTATTAATAGATGGTTAATAGGAAGATAATAGTTTGAGCATACCTATAGCCTATGATCAGTTCATTTTCATCCTTAGTTAAGACCACTTTAAAATAGGTCCAGTCCCTTAGATATAGGTTCCAGTCCATATTCTATTGAAGTTCCATTACCGCCGTACAGCAGAGCAGTATTGGAGGTATTCCTAGATTGACACTTTTTAGATGTCCGTTTATTATTCCAGTGTTAGGAAGTGTAACCTTAGATATTTGGTAGGTTAGAGGCTCTAGAAGGAGTACTATCGATCTTAAATTTCGAGGACGAAATTTTTCTAAGGTGGATAGAGTTGTAACACCCAGTTTCCCAAATGAGGGTAATTTTGAAATTTCGTGTTTATAATTATTTTAATAATGATATTTAATTCATGATATAATTTTTGGTGATTTTAAATCATTTTAAAATTATTTAAATCAATGACTTGTAGTTTTGACGTTTTGCTAGTGAAACCCTAGAGACTGTTTGACGTAGAGCCCAACCATGTGATTATGATATTTTAATGTCATTTTTGGCCTAAGAATATTTTTTGCATTTGACCTCTTTGAATTATTTTGATATTATTTTATTATTTATGATATTGTTTTGGGGTTATTTGAGTCGGGTTCGAATTTCAACTCAATCCGACTTGAAACGGGGACCCGGGGGTAGTTTGACTCTAGTGGGACCCACACACTAGTTAGGCATGGCCCACATGATATTAATTTTAGTCCACATGATAGAAATATTTTAGTTAGAGGTTAGACTAATTATTATGGATAAGATTAGTGTGATTAGAGACTTTAGAATGACTAATTTAGCCCCAACCAATTAGCCCTTTCCTAATACTCATAGAATAGGTTAGTAGGGGCATTTTGGACCTTACCATAATAGGACAAATAGCCCCATATGTCCAGCCACTTTGGGAGAGGATAGGCTCAAGTTCATTTCATTATTCTCATCCACACTCTCTCTTGTTCTTCCCCAAATTCCTAGAGAGCAATCCCTAGCAATTTCTCCACCAAATCCTTCCATTTTGCCACCAAATCTTCTTCTTTCCTTCTCCATTCTAGCCAAGGAGGAAGCTACCCAAGTTTGGGAGGATTCGGAGCTCGTTCGTGTCCTTTTGGAATCTCTACGTGTCGGTGTCGCTCCGGGAAGGCTTCTCTTCGATTCGATCTATCGGGAGGTATAAATCCCTTCTCCTTTTCATTTTCTTATGCATATAGATCTATTTTGATCCCATAGGAATGACCCCCATGGTTGCATCTTCATTTGTGTCCATTTCGTGTCTATTTGGAGGTCATAGGAGTGTCCTTTGTGTTGTGGTTGTGTCCATGTGGGAAAATCCCAAATTTGGACACACTATGTGTTGTTGTTATGTATGAATGAATTATTACATGTTTAATCTCATATTTTTGTATTAGAGATGTGTTCTATAGTGTCTCATATATATATATATATATATATATATATATATTAGTGTAGAGAGTGAGTTCTTGATATATGTTATATACTTGTTTTCTTTTGTTTCAAACTACCCAAATCCGTCATAATTTTTATCCACGTTTTTAATTTCAGCCCTAACTTAGAAATGTCATAACTTCTAGCTCAAAGCTCGGTTTAATCTTCCATTTTTTTTAAAAGAAGCGTATTGAAGTTAGCTTCCCAAAAACATATATTAATAGGCCTAATTCTTTCTGTAACTTTCTGGAGAATTATTTGAGTGTCAGCTGTACGAAAGACAAACGCGTTCTCAGTGTTTTCGCGATTCCGGGAGTTTCCGGAAACGAAAACGCGATCCGTTTGAAGTTTCGGAAAGCTAACACATAGATCTATAACATACTTTAATCTTAGATTTTAATTCATGCTAAGATGGTACAGTATTGATTATTAGTAGGGGTTACTATTCGGCATATGTATTTTGTGCACCCTTGTGTGTAATATAATGTTCTATTTGATTTTAACCCATGTTAATGTATATATATTATGTAATTAAATAGAGAATGCAAGCATGAGTAAATATTTAAATAAATGATGTATGAGGTGTAAGTATCCTATCTAATGTAAGCATGTATAAGTATGGCTTGTAATGAATATGTAGGTTCCATAGTATGTAATGTATGGTGCATATAGTGGTGCAAGAGAATAAATGAATGATGAATGAATGCAAGCATGAATATAATGTAATAATAGATGTAATATATGTAGCCTTGTTAGGAATAAAATTGGAATTTAATTTTGTTTCACTAAATAAGAGATACATGAGAACTCATATATGTGAATGTTAACTTCCTATTGACACTTTGCTACACAACTGTCATGCCTCACTATCACTCCATACACAATGTACACTACACTATATAACCCTCACACCCTCACTCATTGACACTCTTACTCACACATTGCCTAACACTCATTCCATGATAACACACACGTGTTCTTGTGCACTTTTATGACACAGACACACCCATGAACACATACACATGCTCTTCTCTCTCTCTATATATATATATATATACTATACATGGCTAAATGTGTTAATATGGTAAATAAAGTTTTCCTATAGTTATATATACATATATGTGATATAGGGCCTAGTGTTGAATTCTCTTTTCATGTACACCTCCATGTTCACACACACACACATAGCTTTACATGTCAGCTTCCTTTCTCTTATGTATAATATTGAATGTGATGGCTTGTGTTTGGCTTGTATAGCCTTGTGATTGGTGTGTGATTGCTAGACTAGGCTTGGTTAGGCCAAGTGAGACTTATTAGACTTGTTGGGCTAGGATTTGACCTAGTTGACCTAGTTTGACTAGTCTAGTTGACTGGAGTTGACCAAGTGTTGACTTTAGTCTAGTTTGACCTAGACAGCATGCAGATGCATTGTAGATTATATTTATCATTCCCTGTGTACATCTTGACTTGTGTTGCTCTAACTAGGAGTCAGGTATCTCATCTCGGACAGTACATTTACTTCAGACATTCAGATACGAGGCGAGTACATTCTCTGACCGTTTCATACTTGTCTGAATTTATATTCTTGCTCTAGATTACTGTACGTGATGCTGACACGATCATTATCACGGATTGGTACTATACGGATCTTCTTCTGAGATGTTTTCTCCTTGTATTCACTAAATACATATTGTGATGTGCGTTTCACTTACATATTGTATTTATTGAATACCCATATCCTTGTATACTTCTTGTGCATATTGTACTCTCAGTATCACATGAGTCCCAGGGATAGACCATTGTACAACTATTGTATAACATTGTACATCTATTGCATAATATTGTACATCCATTGTATAACATTGTACATCCATTGTATAACATTGTACATCTATTGTATAATATTGTACATCTATTTCATAACATTGTATACTATTGTGCAAGATAACGTAACCGGAGTAGATCCTTGTGTATTGATTTGGGAAGGGGGAGTAGAATTGGTTATGTAATCAAATCCTATTGTACAACATTGTATAACTATTGTATACGTCTATTGTACACCCACGTACAATGGAGTTACCATTGCATTTTCCTAGACCGTTTACATAACCATATTGTACTCTAAATCACAGTAGGCTTACAGTTCTTATTTATCATATTTAGATATTTCCTGTTATCAAATCTCTACTATTTTTCAAATACTTCTTACTTTCAGCATTTCATGTACCTTACTCTATTGCATGCTTTATATTTCCTAACATGATATGAACTGCGTGAGATGTTTTGTGATCGCTTCCGTCCTGACTGGACATGTTGAAAATTTTACAGACGATGATGACGCACCCTGCACCCTTAATTGGAGTTTGCCTAGTTGACACTCGCAACCTGGACCCCAGGGGCGGTTCAGACATCTGATGAGGACGATCTCTTGCTTAGTATAGATAGTTTAGACTGTTTTCCTTTTATGTTTAGTTGTTGTTCTTGATTCAGAGTTTGTATATTGTAGAGATGTTGAGACTTGTATTTCATTTCTGTTGTACCTCGGTTGAGGATTCTCTTATCTATTTTATCGTGCCATATTCTATCTCTAGATTGTGATTGAGTTGTACCTCTGTGTTGGCCTCCTTATGGAGAGCATTCATATTATGTTAGTTATAGTTCATGACCTAGAACAGCGTTCTACCGTCGACACTGAGGCGTAGGCTGGGCGTTGTTACGCTCTCGTACCCTCACAGTGGGTGCGGGTCGTGACAGAGTCGGAAGAGACGGTCCTCTAAATGGTGGTCCAGCACCTGATACCCTCGCGGCTGGGCAGTCCCGAATCTGGTGGGTGGTAGACCCACAAACTAAACACTGCCCCAACCTCTTCCTGCAAATGGCGAAGTCATGCCCTGGCCTCCTACAGAATGAACACACAGCTCCCCTTTGCTGCCGTGGTCCCGGAGCTCTAGCTGGTAGGGTTGGGTGATGTGGTATGGAAGGACGGTATGTCTGCTGGTGCGGCGCTGGTGCTCTCGGCTGGAAAGCCTGACGCTTGGAAGGTCCCTTGTAGTGTATGGAAGTCGGCCTCTTGCAAGACAGAAGATGCTCCTCTATACTCCGGGCCAACTCTAGGCTCTGGTAGTAGTCAGTCGTCCCGTTCGCTACTAGGAGAATGCCAATGTCTGGGACTAGACCATGGCAAAACCTACGCGTCATCTCCTCCGGGTCTGTAACCAGACTAGGAGCAAAACGACTCAAACGACTAAACTCCGCTGCATACTCGTCAACAGAACGGTTCTCCTGCTGGATGTTCTAGAATTGTAGCCCCATGGCTACTCTAGCGGTGGTCAAGAAGAATTTATTCTTGAACTGGATCTTAAACTGATCCCATGTGGCCCTCCCTCTCGCGAATAATATCTCATTCCTGAACCAAACTCCTGCCAAGTCTGTCAGTAGAAATCCTGCTGCCTCAACCTGAAGGTCACCCGGCAACCTATGTCACGCCCCGCTCCCGGATAATCGGGTACAGGTCGATGCATGCCCGGCCTACACTGTCGTTGACAGCGGTAGTGAGCCGTCTAGTCATCAAATACAGGAGTATCTCATCACAGCATCTAATCACGGAAACTATACTAACCATCACAGATATCCACTATACAATTATTACAACTTATACATGAATGTTCGGGTACAAAGCCGGTAAAATATAAATGATACAACAACAACGTATAAACAAATACACTCAATCAAGCTCATATACATGAAACTAATATCTCAGTGTCAAGCGAGCTCTAATGCCAGCCATGAATGATAATCTATGATCCGTCTCACCTGTAATCAACGATCCAGTCAGGAAAGGAGTAAAGTACAATGTAACGCAATAAAACTCACTATGGAGATCAATGGAACATTATAGCAAATATAACTGAAAGACAGAGAAGCAATGTGAATATAAAGTATGCACTAGCTATGTGTACATGTGCAATTGGATGTTATCAACATGTGGGGACTAATATATAATCAGGCATATAAAATATGCTATCAGTCACGAATAATCAGGCATGTCTAATGACAATGCTATCAGTCACGCAATAATCAGGCATGTCTGACGACAATGCTATCAGTCACGCACGAAATGGACTCAGGCATACAGAGTATGTTATCAGGCAATGTTTGTCCAATATTAGCCCATCACATGTTTCTAGAACGTCCCCCACCCGACACGAGAAACAATGCAAGCAAGCAATCAATCGAGAACAAGTAAAATGACACGATAACAAGTGTAAGTGCAATACATGCAATGATGGTAATACTGAGTACATGTACTTGCCTTGGTTCCGGGGTCTTGTCCAAGTTCTTCAAATCACCTAAAATAGGAAAATATAATTAGAGCCTTCTAATAAACTCTAATTTCCTTAATTTTCTAATTGGTTTTAGTCACTAAACCACCATATTGCTTAACCAAATCTGGCTCTGCTAGACCAATACGAACCCATACAATATAAACACTCAATATTCAATTGTGGCCTAATTCTTAACTGTTACAACCACTGCCTCAAGATCTCTATTCTCAACTCCGAAGCTAATAACTATTGCCAACACTTTAATAATCTAATACTCAACCTAGCTATACTGGCTCATAAACTTGGGCCCTTATCATGGCCAACAATATTATATTACTGAACACAGTATCAACTAAGCCCAACTAATCCATATGTCAATTTAAACTTATTTCCTAACAACTTCATAGTAAAACCTTAACAGTCATACCAGTGTGAACTTCTCACTGTATCTGATATCTCCCTTACGTGTCTGCTGCATCCTGTACACTAGTTGTAAATCCTTGAAAGAACCCATACTCCATCCAACGGTCAAGAATGTTTGAAATGAATTCAACTAAACCTAACCAACACTATAGCCAGGATTTCAAATACAACGGCTACTCTCTGATACCAAAGACACAACAATACTGTCGAACCCTTGTCATTTACTACCTGCACTCTTATCACACAACCCATCTTGTATCCTGTCCTCAACACTAGACACAAAACGTGTCCCCCTGTTGGTTAGAGTCCAAGACGGACACAACCAGAGTGATTCCCCTGTTGGTACTCGAACTCCCCAGAATACTACAGAGCAGAATATCAATTGAATTGAGTATAAAATTATACCTGAGCGTTAGCTATCACCAAACGAGCCCTCTTCGAGTCCGACACAGTTCTCCTGAGTCCAAAAGCTGATAGCAACGTCCACACAGGCATTTCATCGAACAGTTCATGCACGAGAACAGAGGAAGCAACTGTGAGTTCGATTTGAACAGATTCAACTCCAAATTTGGAGAAAATCTCAAGAACCAATCCAACAATTCATCAATGTTGATTCAACCAATTTAAACAAAGATTCGAACAAGAAATCAATCGATGCTTAATCTAGAAACCGAGCTACCAACCTGTGAATGCGAAGACAAGGAATAAACCAATCACGAGACAGTGATCCACCGAACACTCGGAGAGCAGACCGAACCTTCCATTCCAACAGAGAAAATAATTGAAAGGGATTGAATCAAGAAGAATTAAAAGAAGGAGAGACTCACCAATCTACTGAAGTGTAGTGACCACGATCGATCGATCGTTGCTCCAGGAAGAAGTTTACGCCAACCTTCATAAGTCTTCAGCCAATCAAGCCGTTGATCTTGGCTACGCCTTCGTCGTCCACACTGCACAGCAGCGGTTCGACGCTCCATCGCCATGGCAGTACATACTCGGAGGAAAGAAACATGATAGGGAACAATTTGGCAGGGCTTCGCCAAGATAGTGATGGTGAAGAAGAAGGGGTTCTGGGGGTCCATTTATAGGCCGAGGGAGCTCGAGCGGTTACAATCGAACGGTCGACGTTTGAGGAGGCGGTTATGAAGCAACGGTGGAGAGGAGAGAGGCAGTTAGGCGGTTAGAAATTCGGTTAGGCGGTTAGAGGAAACTTCTAAAAGAGGCTGGGTCCTTCTTCCGCCGCGATCGGTGCTGCAGGCCTCGCTTCGTCGTCGTCGATTGTCGTCTCTTCGCAGCTGCAGAGCAAAGGAGTGAATGAATGAATTGAAAATTTTGAATGAGTTGGTTTAAAACCAACGGTTAAATGGTTAAGGGTTAGCGGGTGAAGGGCTATCGGGTCCGTGGGTTTGACCCGGATCCGCGCCCAATGAAGGATGGGTCGGGCTGGTTAATGGGCCGGACTTGGCCCACTTTGAAATGGGCTGGAAAAAAAAGATTAAAGGTTTAATTAAGGAAGAATTTAATCAATAAGATAAAATCCAATAAAAATAGTAAAAATAGGAAAACAATTTATAAAATCCATAATAATAATCTGGAAAAATTATTAAGTCAATCCAATTATTGTAAAATACCTTAATCATAAGGATTTTGGAAAATACCAACAACCCTTAATAGAATAAATTCTTAAAAATTGTAGAAAAAAATACTCAAATTATTTATTTAGAAAGTGGAGTTACAAATCTCCCCCTTGAAAAATTTCATCCTCAAAATTTTAGATGGCACGATTAAGAGCAATGAAATACAATTTTGAAATTGGCACGATTTAAGGTGATACAAAGTGATAGTCATGAAACAAGATCAAGGGATAATAGTCTCAATAGTATCCGGTAATCATACATATCTGGAGTCACTTTACCTACAGTTCCTACCCCGCCAGTATGCATCTGGCTGCAGTGAACCTTCGGTTCCATGGTCCCGATAATGATACATCACCAAAATACTATGTCAACTTTATCCGACATCAAAAAACAATATGAATTTAGGACTTAGTCTCAATAATATTCGAGAGCCCATGATTACCTGTAATTACTTCGACTTAGAGTCCATGTCTCGCCAGTGTGCATCTGGCTGCAATAAACTTTCAGTTTCCATAATCCAGGTAATTGACTGCAGTGCACATCTGCCACGTCATAGTAGTCGTCGAATATTTCTCAACCTTATCCAAAAATTTCTAAGGATTTATGAAGAATCAAATGGATTTTTAACAATCAAAGTCATGACAGGAAGTGAACAAGTAGTTTTTATTAGGTACTAAGGAACAACCAGGATCAAACAAACGGCCAAAATGAAACAATACAGAGACTTTAGGAACAAATCTTGAATATGAAACAACAAGGAAAGTCTAGATGCTAGGAGGAATCAAAAGAGATGACGACCCACGGTCTGCTCCAGCTATGCAAGAATGCCTCCGATCTCTAATCCTCGTCTGGAGTCGGAATAGCCTTTGCTCCTTCCTCTGTCATAAGGTAGACACGCCCCTCTGGCTGTGGAAGTCCCGAAGGTCCTGCTGCTGTACGAGCAATGGTGCACTCCCTAGCCTGATGATCAGCCGCACCACAGATGAGGCACTGTCCAAGCCTCTTCCTATATACCTGCCAGGTATGGCCCATTTTCTGACAAAATTCACAAGGCTGCTGAACTGGTCGTTGCTGCTGCTGCTGATGTGTCTCCTGAGAAGGCTGGGATGCGAAGGTCTTCGTCTGATGGTTATTGGGATGTTTGGGTGGTCCCGAGTGGCTACCTCCTCCACTAATGTCACGGTCTCTCTTGGGTCGGAGGCTCAGATCAATCTCATATCTCTGAGCAACGGAGACCATCCCAGCATAAGTAGTCGCTCCGTTAGCCGTGACTAAGTAACGAAGCTCGTGGCCCAAACCCTGCCTGAATCTCGTGGCTCTCACGACTGGATCTCTGGCTCTACCCTCTGCAAACCGACTAAGTCGTCCGAACTCTGCCGCATACTCATCAACCGAGCGGGTCCCCTGCTCAAGAGTCTGAAACTGGCGCTCCAAAGCCTCTCTAGCTACCGTCGGGAAAACCTTCTCCTTGAAGATTTCCACAAACTGCTCCCAAGTCAATCCAGGTGCCGCGAGCTGAGGCTCACTCCTAAACCAAGTTCGTGCCAGATCATGCATCTGCACGCCGGCTGCCTCCACCTTGAGGTCCTCCGGGAGCCTAGATAGTCGTATCACCCTCTCCATATCCTCTAGCCACTCATCGGCGTAGAATATACCCTCGATCCCAAGGAACACTCTAGGTGCCATCCTTTTAAAGTCTAGGATGGAACCCTCTCTTTGATGGGAGTGGAAGTAGTATGGGTATAAGTGGAAGATAAATGAGTATGAATGGGAGGTGGGATGAAAGAAATAGGCTCAGACTGAACAAAAGTGGCGGTAGTAGGGTGTACAGGAGCCTGGGTGGGTGGTGGAGGTGGAATATGTGATGGATGTAGAGTGTAAGGCGGATGTGGGATGTATGATGGGGTCGGTATGGTAGTCGGTGGAGGTGGAATATGAGATGTCGGTGGAGCGGCAGTAGTAGTCTGGGGAAGTGGAGGTGGTGGTGGTAGGAATGGGCTGACTAATCTCTCAATACCCTCCCGCAAAATAGTGGTTTGCTCCCTCTGAGCGTCCAACAAACACTGGGTCTGGGCTCTCTGGGCCTCCAATAGCCCATGGACTAGCTCATGCATCTGGTTGCCCCTCATAGAACTAATGGAGTGTCGTGAAGAAGCTCTCGTGACAGGTGGCACGTGGGTTCCGGAGCGCTCTGGGTCTACTATAGGTAAGACAGATGATCCTCTCTCGGAATGGGCTACACTCGGAGTACGGCCACGCGGATGCGGTTCCTTCCTTCCTTTGGCCATCTCTGGAATTGTAGGAGAGAACCATCAGTGACTCGTAGGTGTACTGTGTGTGTTAGCAAAATATAGAAAAGACAGAAAATAAGCAATATCATAACGGTCCTACGATGTGATGAGTTTCCTAATTCTGCAGGCTTCCAATGTACCATTAGATAGAGACCTGTATGGGCCACCAAAAAAAACATGTCATGCCCCACTCCCGGATAATCGGGTACAGGTCGATGCATGCCCGGCCTACACTGTCGTTGAAAGCGGTAGTGAGCCGTCTAGTCATCAAATACAAGAGTATCTCATTACAGCATCTAATCACGAAAACTATACTAACCATCACAGATATCCACTATACAATTATTACAACTTATACATGAATGTCCGGGTACAAAGCCGATAAAATATAATTGATACAACAACAACATATAAACAAATACACTCAATCAAGCTTCTATACATGAAACTAATATCTCAGTGTCAAGCGAGCTCTAATGCCAGCCATGAATGATAATCTATGATCCGTCTCACCTGTAATCAACGATCCAGTCAGAAAAAGAGCAAAGTACAATGTAACTCAATAAAACTCACCATGGAGATCAATGGAACAGTATAGCAAATATAACTGAAAGGCAGAGAAGCAATGTGAATATAAAGTATGCACTAGCTATGTGTACATGTGCAATTGGACGTTATCAACATGTGGGGACTATATATAATCAGGCATATAAAATATGCTATCAGTCACGAATAATCAGGCATGTCTAATGACAATGCTATCAGTCACGCAATAATCAGGCATGTCTGACGACAATGCTATCAGTCACGCACGAAATGGACTCAGGCATACAGAGTATGCTATCAGGCAATGTTTGTCCAATATTAGCCCATCACATGTTTCTAGAACGTCCCCCACCCGACACGAGAAACAATGCAAGCAAGCAATCAATCGAGAATAAGTAAAATGACACGATAACAAGTGTAAGTGCAATGCATGCAATGATGGTAATATTGAGTACATGTACTTGCCTTGGTTTCGGGGTCTTGTCCAAGTTCTTCAAATCACCTAAAATAGGAAAATATAATTAGAGCCTTCTAATGAACTCTAATTTCCTTAATTTTCTAATTGGTTTTAGTCACTAAACCACCATATTGCTTAACCAAATCTGGCTCTGCTAGACCAACATAAACCCATACAATATAAACACTCAATATTCAATTGTGGCCTAATTCTAACTGTTACAACCACTGCCTCAAGATCTCTATTCTCAACTCCGAAGCTAATAACTATTGCCAACACTTTAATAATCTAATACTCAACCTAGCTATACTGGCTCATAAACTTGGGCCCATATCATGGCCAACAATATTAGATTACTGAACACAGTATCAACTAAGCCCAACTAATCCATATGTCAATTTAAACTTATTTCCTAACAACTTCACAGAAAAACCTTAACAGTCATACCAGTGTGAACTTCTCACTGTGTCTGATATCTCCCTTACGTGTCTGCTGCATCCTGTACACTAGTTGTAAATCCTTGAAAGAATCCATACTCCCTCCAACGGTCAAGAATGTTTGAAATGAATTCAACTAAACCTAACCAACACTATAGCCAGGATTTCAAATACAACGGCTACTCTCTGATACCAAAGACACAACAATACTGTCGAACCTTTGTCATTCACTACCTGCACTCTTATCACACAACCCATCCTGTATCCTGTCCTCAATACTAGACACGGAACGTGTCCCCCTGTTGGTTAGAGTCCAAGACGGACACAACCAGAGTGATTCCCCTGTGCACTCAAACTCTCCAGAATACTACAGAGCAGAATATCTATTGAATTGAGTATAGAATTATACCTGAGCGTTAGCTATCACCAAACGAGCCCTCCTTGAGTCCGACACAGTTCTCCCGAGTCCAAAAGCTGATAGCAACGTCCACACAGGCATTTCATCGAACAGTTCATGCGCGAGAACAGAGGAAGCAACTATGAGTTCGATTTGAACAGATTCAACTCCAAATTTAGAAAAAATCTCAAAAACCAATCCAACAATTCACCAATGTTGATTCAACCAATTTAAACAAAGATTCGAACAAGAAATCAATCGATGCTTAATCTAGAAACCGAGCTACCAACCTGTGAATACGAAGACAAGGAATAAACCAATCACGAGACAGTGATCCACCGATCACTCGGAGAGCAGACCGAACCTTCCATTCCAACAGAGAAAATAATTGAAAGGGATTGAATCAAGAAGAATTTAAAAGAAGGAGAGACTCACCAATCTACTGAAGTGTAGTGACCACGATCGATGGATCGTCGCTCTAGGAAGAAGTTTACGCCAACCTTCATAAGTCTTCAGCCAATCAAGCCGTTGATCTCGGCTACGCCTTCGCCGTCCTCACTGCACAGCAGCGGTTCGAAGCTCCATCGCCATGGTAGTACATACTCGGAGGAAGGGAACAGGATAGGGAACAATTTGGCAAGGCTTTGCCAAGATAGTGATGGTGAAGAAGAAGGGGGTCTGGGGGTCCATTTATAAGCCGAGGGAGCTCGAGCGGTTACAATCGAACGGTCGACGTTTGAGGAGGCGGTTATGAAGCAACGGTGGAGAGGAGAGAGGCAGTTAGGCGGTTAGAAATTGGGTTAGGCGGTTGGGGGAAACTTCTGGAAGAGGTTGGGTCCTTCTTCCGTCGCGATCGGCGCTGCAGGCCTCGCTTCGTCGTCGTCGATTGTCGTTTCTTCGCAGCTGCAGAGCAAAGGAGTGAAGGAATGAATTGAAAAGTTTGAATGAGTTGGTTTAAAACCAACGGTTAAATGGTTAAGGGTTAGCGGGTGAAGGGTTATCGGGTCCGTGGGTTTGACCCGGATCCGCGCCGAATAAAGGATGGATCGGGCTGGTTAATGGGCCGGACTTGGCCCACTTTGAAATGGGCTGGAAAAAAGATTAAAAGTTTAATTAAGGAAGAATTTAATCAATAAGATAAAATCTAATAAAATTAGTAAAAATAGGAAAATAATTTATAAAATCCATAATAATAATCTGGAAAAATTATTAAGTCAATCCAATTATTGTAAAATACCTTAATCATAAGGATTTTGGAAAATACGAACAACCATTAATAGAATAAATTCTTAAAAATCATAGAAAAAAATACTCAAATTATTTATTTAGAAAGTGGAGTTACAACCAAGCTCCGAGGAGCTTCCTCTTTACCGAGTCTAGCCAGTCATCTGCTACTATGATGCCTTCAGTCCCCATGAACTCCATGGGGTTCAAGCCCATGAAGTCCTTAATGTTTTCGCTCTCGGTCGTAGCTCTACCGGTGGTGGGACCATGGTACGCTCCTCAGAACGCTCCATGCTCTGGCGGAGTAAGGTGGTCTGCTCCTGATGGATCGTTAGGAACCCCTGGATCAGAGTGAGCAGTTGGTTCCCGTCGAGAGTGACGGAAGCCTGGGTAGGTATACTAATAGGTGGTGGTAGGAGTATCGGGTCCTGCTGGGACTGTGAAGTGGAAGGTGGTGGAGGCATCTGGGTTGTTGGATTTGTGGAGTGGGGAAGTATGGTATGTGGAGGTGGAGGTGCATCGGTCAACTGGTCAACCGACTGGATAGGAAGTGTACCATTTTCAGGTGTGGCTTACTGGGACGAGCGTGTGAGCACCATCTAATAAATAAAAGAACTTATAAGAACTCTTTCAAGTAAACAATCACAAACAACAAGAAAGTCTAATTTGTAATAATGAGCATATGTTGTGATGAGTTCCTATGTTGCAATCCTAGTAATCCTCTAGGTGTTCTAAATGTTATTCCTAGTGTTATCTAGTTATCTTAAGTTCCTAACTGCAGGCATGCTTGGTACAATGACGTAACCAAACAATTTAGTCAGGACCTACATGGGCCACCACTAAAAATATGTCATGATCTGCTACCTAAATTGTTGGGCCGGGCCGAGTCATGTCCAGCCTACGCTTGAGATAAAGCGTAGTAAGTTGTTCTAAAGTCAAACAATATATGATCAAAGTGAGCTAACAGTTCTATATGTCATATTGAGTCAGAATATATCCCAAACACAAAATCATCTCGTATATAAATATGTTCCGAAATACATGGCCAGAATATAAAACTGGATACAGGTCCAGTAACAAAATACATAGACTAAAACATGACTGCTCTCAAAAGTTCCGAGCAACTAAACAAACTAGACGAGTTTTCCCGTATGTACATCCTCGTAAGGTAAAGTCTGATCCTCGATGGCAACCCCATAATAGGAATCACATAGCAACTCCTACTCGGTAAGTATACCTACAAAGTTATCCTGTCAGGACGGGAGCAAGTACTGATTCTAATAAACTAAATATACGAAGCATAAAATGAACAGGAGTGTAATAAACAGGAAGCATGGCATATCATAATCTATCATGGCAAGGATACACATGTCATAGAGACAGATGTATATATAATGTTTAAAACTGTAGCAGGTACGTGATCGTCAATAGGTGTACAATGTACTGTGGCACATGTAAATAAAATATACATACGTACAAGTGTACAAGCATAGGTGTACATCCGTACAGAAATGCGGGGTAATGGCCTACGACAAGGTATACATATAAAATGCGACCTTGTTCGGTACAGTAGAGGGGGCATGATCACGCACTCAGCTATCAGTTTTCCCATAACCCAGATTCTAAAGATGTGAGAGATACAAGAACAGTATAAAACATGGTGGATACTGAGAGCATTATGTGAAACATGGAGAGACATGACTTGCAGTTTAGGTATCGGTATTTAACATGGTTTTTACACAATTCATTATATGCAGTAAACAAAGTTTGTAGAGATACTTGCCTTGTGCAAAGCAAGGGTATGTATATGAAGCTATAGATATTTGGAAGTCCCGTCACTGTAAAAATGATATATAAACTTAGATTTTATACTAAGCTAAATACTAGGACACTAATGGTGTGACACGACTTTCTGACTGGACACCTAGCCAAATGATGATTTTAGCATATGAGACCAATGTGGGGTGACACAATACCTAAACCAACTTTCTAGGGCCTTTATACTATGGTAGGGTAAGGTCCAACACTAAAATATCGCAAAATCACACAATACATCATAAGTCATAAATATTTAATAAATAAATCAAACTATACTCTGTGTTTCAACAATTATTAAGATAGGCAAAATCCTCAAATATATATAAAATAAAGTACCAAGATGATCCTTGTTAATTATAGAAATTTATACTAATTTTTCTGGAATTTAGAAACCCTCATAGATATTTATTAAAAATCAGTAAACATACCCTAAAAATGAGTTCTATTTTCCTATTTTTATAAAATGCCAAAAGTACTGATTAAATCCTGGAAAAAATTTATTAAATTAGCTAACTTAACATAGTATTTAAATACAATTTTTTCCAGATTTCTACAGCATTTAAATTATATATAAAAATTCAAATACAGCAAGTCACAATTTTTGGAAAATAAATAATTAATTATTTAATATTTTATCCACGTATACGAAATTGAACCGGAGTCCAGATACGGGACCCAAAGCCATGAATCAAGTCTGATATTACTCGTACAGGGCTTAAATGTATTTAGGCTCATTTAAGTCCACAGAACCCATGCTAGGTCTGAACTCAAATGGCCGTAATAAATCGGAATACAAAAATACATATTTTAAAATATATAGACAAATGAATATTAAAATATTTTAATAATATATTTGTTTATGTAGTGAAGTATACAAGTCATTAAATAATAAAATAACTTATAAATTTATACATAATAACATATAGCACAAAAATATATTTACATAGAAGTATATATATATATATATATATATATATATATATATATATATATATATATATATATATATATATATAAAAAAAAAAGAAAAAAAAAAAAAAAAATATATATATATATATATATATATATAACAAATATATATATATATATATATATATATATATATATATATATATATATATATATATATAACAAATATATAATATATATATATATATATATATATATATATATATATATATATATATATAAAATAATTAATATATATATATATATATATTTATATTTATATATTTATACATCATGTACATCTGATAGTGCTAGCAGCAACGTAATCTGATAAGCTATTGGGGCAACTCGCTTGAGTATCTTGAAGGGACCCACAAATCTTAGACTCGGGTTTCTTTTTGCTCCAAACCTAGTGATACCACGCATCAGTGTTACCTTCAGAAATACGTTATCGCCTTCTAGGAACTTGAGTCACTACAACAAAAAACTCTTTTAATGACGGCTAAAAAACGTCATTAATGACAAACCATGACGTTTTTTTCTTCAAAACAAGCGTTATGAAAACGGGTGTTATAAATGTTTTTTAAAAGCGTTATAAAAAAACCATCATGGATAGTTTCTATAAAAGCATTATGAATAGTTAATATATAGTGCACAATTCAGGACATTTTTAAAACGTTATGAATAGATAATATGTATAGGCTCAATGCAGCACATTTATAACACTTTATACTATTCAAATTAGCATATTTATAATGCTCTATACTGCACATTATATATTACATTCCAAAAACTTAACATTATATATCACCATCTTTATTATATTTCTCAAAATAGAGTACATATCAACATCTTCATTACATTCTCAAAATAGAATATCCAAATACATATATATATTTACAACTACCAAAATTGTCCACATTAAAACTTGGCCACATCAAAAACTATCCACAGAACATGTAACAAAACCGTGAAAAAGATAAAAACAAGGTTCAATATACTTTGTAATGTAATATAAAATTACAAGAAATGAAGGACTTGTACACATTTTTTAAACTTTAAATGGAGAAGAGGACTTGTCACAATTGCAAGTAATTAATAATTTGATAAGCTTTGTGAAGTCTATACAAATGTGTAGGTATTCTAGATTACTCAAATCAAAATTAGAAACAGAATCTGGCTTGACATATATTCGCATATCAATGTACAATTTGTACAGGAAAGACAAACAAGGCTAGAAGATAAGTACCTTAGTATAACCATTAAGGTTGACTAAAATCTGCCTGTACATTTTCTCTAAGAGCACGATGATCAAGGATCCAAGTCATAGCAACCATTGACTGGAACACCTAGCTGATTTTGCTGACAGTCTACATGCAGCCCAGAGAAAGGCAGCACATATAATATTTGAAAACATACAGTTTCAATCTTTAGATAAAAAGAAACTTTTAAAGGGACAATTGTGCACCCATAGGAAACATGTATAGTAGTCACACTACAAAATCAATGTCATTTCTGTGACGGACACATTTAGGACAAGACAGAGACAACAAATTTGGTGCCATGTTGTCTTGTAAAGTTTTAGCAAGGACAAGACACAGACATAACAAATTTGGTGCCATGTTGTCTTGTAAAGTTTTGGCAATCGTCGTCATGCCAAGTTTTTGTTAGTGCAACATACTACGAATGCATACTTCCTATGTTAACATTGGGAACAGTTCCGGCACCTAAGCAAATATAAGGAATTAGCTCCTAAGATTATAATACTTCCAACTACACAAGTAGCAAAAGCCTGATACTTATTAGGAACAATTCAAATTCATAATACATATTTAATATCCAAATGCTGAACTGCATAAATTCTTCATGAGAAAGGAGTTAACATACAGAATGCCTACATTGAGGTAATGTTCTTCGTACGAGTGTAACAATAAGCACCAAAAATAACAATTACAATCCTATGCATATACAAATTGTCTACAGTAAATTTTGAATTATAAATATCGGTACAGAAAAGGGTATCATATACTCTAATTCAATTCAAGAAAAGCCAATGAACTCTTCAAGTTGTTCAGTTGTGGTAGATACTAACTAAACTAGTTTCTTTCTAGGATCAAATAGTTTAAGGGAGGGACATAAGATATACATCAATTAAGAGGTCCTATATCAGTGTAGAGACAACTGTTCCTGGTTGTCCAACAATGACTCTTAAAAAGAAAATGAACATCCTTCACGAAGGATATCATTTGATGAAGTAACGCCTCTCATTGATATCGAAAATATCTTGATTGATGGATAGACTTTTTAATCGATTATATGGGACTCTAAATAATGAATTCTGAGTGTGATGGCATAAGGAATTACCTGGAAGGCGATACTTCTGGAGAAAAGAGAATGTAGTAGCAGCATCCAATCATACCTAACATAAGTAGATCACATCAAATAAATAAAAAAAAATAAAATCACACTTTAAAAATTAAAATAAATCAACTTGTGACACATTACTGGTGCTTAGTAGGTTCTTGAGGTTTAGGTTCGATCAGTAGAGTCCCTGAAAAAACAAAACCAGCATCATTTGATTATTTGAATTGCCATTTCCATAGACACGGACGAGTATTCTACGGATCTAAAACTCAAAATAAAAAGACACCTAGGACTTTCACATTAAAAGCTACTGATTGGAAGTAAAAACATCATGCCCTGAATTTATGTAAGTAGCAGGAGTTAACTTCCATATAATAAATTTTGATACATCTTCACAAGCATGCCAAAATACCCAGTAAAATAGCAAACACTTGTAAATGCATGTTTTCTAATTCATGTTCTCTTAATAATTAAAAGTGAACTTATACCTTTGAATCCAAGTGATTAAGCACCCTTTCCATATTAGTATTCAGGATAGTCTGATAACCTTCTCGGCCGCCACAAAAAACAAAATTCTCTCCTCCAAGATAGTGTGTAACCTATTGAAGGCGAATATTATAAGTATATGACTGAAACAAAAAGCATAACTAAGATGCATGCAACACCAACCTCCATGGCTTTCTTGACTTGGGCTGCAGCATAAGCATATACTCCTACTTCAGAGCTGCGATGTCAAGCAAAATAATTATATCATTAAATCATACTGGGTACCAAATTTATCTACAGATATTATAAGAAAAAAATAGAGAAACCTAGTTGCAGCTCCATGCATGTAACGAGGGTGCATGAACAACTGAGTTGTGCCCCATAGAGGTTTGATTTTAGTCCCCTGTAAAGATTTTAAAAAATGAAAAGCTATAGTTCAAATGTTGTTGGATAAGAAAAGTAAATATTCAAACTTCATTACATAAGTTAGAATTTCACCCAAGGGTGAAAACTTCAATACCTGAAGCTCCTTTGCAAGGGCAACAACTTCATCCAAATTTGTATTTGATTCCTGAAATAAACAGTATTATGAGTATATGTTCAAGAAAATGTGAAGTTTTAGCATGGTTTGCAAGCGGCGGTTGTGTTCTTGTCGATCGCGTGCGCGGCGGCCTCGATCTTGTTCTGGAGGGCGGCGAGGAGCGTGAGGCCCTCCTCGAAGCGGTCAGAGAGGGACTTGAGGTCGAAGTCCGCGTACCCCTCCTTGATGGTCTGGAAGTTTTTGGAGGAGGGGTCGAAGAGGAGGCCGGTGGAGTATAGGCGGTGGAAGCCCTTCTTCTTGTCGGACTGAATCGGCGACGGCAGACTTCGACAGAAGGTGGGTTTGGGACTTCGGTGAGGGGGCTGGTTTGGGGCTAGGGTTAGGGTTCGTGGGAGGGGGTTAGGGTTCGTGGGAAGGAGGGGGTTAGGGTTCGTGGGGGAGATTAAAAGGAGGAGGAGGAGAAGATTAAAAGAGAAAGGAAAATTTTAGGGTTTGGGGAGAGGAGGGAAGAGGGGCAGAAGGGGAGCGGAGAAAAAGAAGGGGAGTTCTTCTGATCGTCGGGGATGGATAGGATATTGCAGAAAGTTTATTACAAGTTTGCCACCGCTTTTAACGCTTTATTTAGTAAACGTTGTCACGACCCGATCCCAAATAATTGGGTCAAACCGGATCATATCCAGCCTGCACCGTTGTTGAGACGGCGGCAGTAAGTTGTTCCATTAGCAGGTAACCATAACAAAAACATCTATATTTGTCACAACTCAATATTCGGGAATTTGAACTTTATTAATCATTTGAAATAAATACAACTGGAATTTAAAAGTAATGAAATAAAACTGAATTCAAATAAACAGATTTTCAAATGAAATAACAAAACTGGAAAGGAAAAATCTATCTAATCATTCGACTATTCGGCCTCGGTCCCTGCGTCCTCCAATGGGGACTCTGGCAGCACTACGGGGTACAGAACAGGGTCGTAGTAGCTGCTGATTAATAGCTCAGCATCCTCAATATTCCCTAAAAATGTATCTCCAGTCAGGAGGGAGCAAAGTACAATTCGAGCTAATTTAAACAGTTAAAATAAATAATAGAATCATGCACTTTTAAATAGTTTAGAAATGAACAGTTTTCTAGCAGTAAAACAGTGTAATTTGAATAGGCAATGAATATGACCGGCTTAGGATGTTACAGTAGTATCCTATTGATACGATATGGCTTATCCCCGTGTGAGAGAGGGATAAGCTAATACAGTTCTAAGTTACAGTGGATGTGGTCATAAACATTACTCTATTCCCCCAGTATCCAACAGTCAATCAGTCAGTGCTCTCCGAGAGAGTTTCGTGTTGCATCGTGGTTTAAACTTGCAGTAAAACGATTATTAAAATAACTGTAAACTAACACAAACTGTACTTGCCTCAAAATGGACTGGACTAGAAAGTTGGAGACTTCGAGATAGGAATTAGGATCGTCCTCGAATTCCTACATTCGAGAAATTGACTCAGAATCCAGGTTTACCAAGCTAACTATACTAGTTGAAATATCTAATTGTGTCCTAATCAATTTTAATCTTTATTTATTAAACACGAACAAAACGCGATTATTGGTGCGTTGTAATTAATAACGAGGGAAAGATCGTTTAAACTTGTATTTTGGAAAAACTCGTCGTCACCAAATTAATTGATTAAAACTTTGTATTTTTTGTAATTATATATAAAACTAAATTTCTTATTTTAATGAGAAATACATGATCGTTGTTAATTATTAAAACTTATAAATTTTAATGTGAAAAAGCTTAATTAATTTTTATATGAAAATAACTATCTATTTTGATTTATGCGTACGCTACAGAAACTCGCAAAACCAGCAAATAACAGAAAATCCTACGCTACCAAATTTCAAGTCACAGAGCCAACAACTAGCTTGGCTTATGTCCATTACAATTTATTTACATAAATTGAAATAAGACAAACGGTCGTTAGTTCTAAAACTTCCTATAATTTAATTATGAATAAAATAAATAATAAGGATAAATTAAATAATAATGAGTCTCAGACTTTGGTCCAATCATCATATAGGCTAATGCCTCAACGTCCGGGCGAAGCCGGTTTCGTTGGCACTTAGCCAGGGCCCATTGACCGATACGGTCGTCGCTCAAAAATCCCAAAATACTAATTATTTTTCCGAAATCCATTTAAAAATCATTTTTAAAATATAATTAAATTTTACAGGAAAATTCGGCAGCATTTTCTCTATTTTTGGTCAACCCAAAAACTGGAAAATATTCCAACATTTTCCTGCAAATCCCAAACCAGGGAATCCTAAAAAATATATATATAAATAACCACAAGCATTCCCAATATTAATTCGGAACGACCCGAAACGAATTTGGGAGTCCGAAACCAACCCAACATCACAGCACAAGAATCGGAAAGATTCGAAAACTAAAATATTTAGAAATTCATTTCCGAAAAGTTTTCGGAAGCAAAACAACCAACAGAACCTTTTCGAAGGTTCTCGGTGTAGGAACAAAATCGTAAAGCACAATACTCTAAAGGGGAGTAAATAGAGTAGGCAGCGGAATATTGCTAATTAAAAAATGTTAGCAGCAAGATCACAGAATAATAATCACAACTAAGTAAAGTAAAGGCAGAGATAAGAATGCAAATGCAAAGACAGCGATGTATACTGGTTTCCCTCTATTGAGGACTAATCCAGTCAGTAGAACTCTTGCTACCAGTTGAATCCACTATTGACAAAACCGCAAGTTTTTTTACGAAGTCCTTGCAACTTCTACAACGCGAGCTTTGATACGAAGAACTTGTCCAACTTCAATTTTGAAGAGTTGAATCTTCTATGAAGCCTCTGATTATAATCTCTCAGAAACTTTTAGACCGTACCGCACTGGCAAATCGACTAGCGGATTCTAATTGGCTTGGGATCTAAAATTTAAAGCTCAAGAAAAACTCTTTGGAAGACTAAATGCTTTAGATAGAGAGAAGATTGAAAGTGAATGAGTGAGTTGAAAAGATCAAAATCCTTCTCTATTTATAGGAGTTCCAAAGACAGAATTCTGGCAGAATTCGGGCAGAATTCGGACAGAACTCTTTGACAAAATCTCGGTCAAATCCGTAACTACAGGAGGACCAAGTTTAAAAGAATTCAAAAATCAAACGACCACCAACCGAACTCTGGCCGAACTCTGGCCAAGTTCTGTCAGGGTTAGGTCAGGTTTTAAAAATTAGTTTTTGATGATTTTTGAAAACCTTTTTGAAAACCTTTTTGAAAGCTTTTGTTTAAATAAATGTTTTTCAAAACAAAGGATATTTTATTAGTATTTTGAAAACATTTTGGAATAGCCAATTTGCCAGTACGACTCGGTGTACAATGTATTCCTAGACTCAATAAAATGAAAAATATATTACTCAAAGGAAATACAGACTCGAACAGAAAAACATAGCTTCGGTCTTGAACTGTGTAGATAGTTGTTCTTGTTCATGTCCAAGAGTCCGATACATCCTGACTAGCTTCATATATCCTGACAGAGTTTGATCAATTATTAAAATCAGGTTGACCATATGACCAATGGGCCAACAATCTCCCCCATTTTGATAATTGACATACTATGAATGATATAACATTTAAGCTTGAAATAAAATCAAATATTATTCATGTCCTGCATTTTCTCAAAAGAAATATTAGATCTTTATTTTTCTCCCCCGTTGTCACTTAGCAAAATAATTGCAAAAGAGGAAAAAAAAACTCCCCTGCAATCAATGCATAAATAATAAACAGTGAAGAAATACAAGAAAATAATCATGGTAAATGATAGAAATAATAAAGCATTTGAATAACATCACAGGCATGTATTTGTACTCAGGCAGTTTATAATAAACAAAGAATTATATCACAGGCAGTTTATAGTAGAGATGCAGATAAAGAAATGTTAAGTAAATAAACTGATGTGAATCATAAACCAATAAAGATGCAGATAAAGATGTTCAGACGACATCAAATAAAACAAATCCAGTACAAGTCCTCAAAAAAATGCTGATAATAAAGTCTGAAAATAGAAAAACTTGGAATGTCGGAGCATTTCCAAGTGTACAGTAGATAATGTCTAAGTCTCAAAAAGAAACATATCACAACTCCTCATCATCATCATCATCATCATCAGCATGACGACCAGCCTGTCCAGAAGGACCAGCTCCAGAGGTACCCGTGCCAGAAGGGTGAGAAGGAGCGCCAGTGTAAAACTCACCGACATAATCACGAGGAGGAGCACGGTCAGAACGGTACCAATCATATGCATTACTGGGCTGGAAGTAGGCATGAACAGCCTCATCCTCACAGCGGTAACCAGAGAAAGCTGGATCTCTAGGGATGGAACCAGCTGAATGTCCAATCTGGGCAAAACGAAGATCAGCTAAGGAATTTGCAATCGCCTGATAACGGGTGACGTCACGGAACTCACGTTCGCGAGCCATGTCTGTCATGGAGACGTGCAAATCTGAAAGGTGCTGGTGTATGCCCTCAAATGTCATAGCATACTGCTGAGGAGGTGGAGGAGGTGGAGGAGGTGGAGCAGTAGGAGGAGCAGATGCAGTCATACTGCGACGAGATAATTTGAGAACCTTGGGCTCAGGGTCTTGAGCACAAGTAGATAAGTCAATGTCGAAACGCTGGAAGATGCGTGGGAGAATCATCGCATAAGAGAGATTTCTATCTCTTACACGACAACGTTCCATCATCTGAATAATGGTCTTAGGGGCAGAAAATAGAATCCCCTTAAGAATGTGATACATAGCAGATAATTCAAGAGACGTGACATCATCCTTCGAAGTAGACTTCGAAAGAAGAGTGGAATAAATGATACGGTGTAATTAATAATTAAACAAGTTCAAATTGTTTGCCTTGAACTTTCCAGAGCGAACTCTATCAGGTGCACAGAGTTTCGCTTTGAAACTAGTAAGTGTCGTGCCTTCGGGGAAATCAAACTCAGTGATGTCAACAAGCGGTTCACCTTCGTTGGGAATACCAAGGATCTCCGCTAAGAGAACATCATTAAAATTGATATCTAATTCTCCAATACATGTGCTTACATCAAAAGTGTTTAATATGATATTACAGTAAAACAGTCTAATGGCATTAGTTGCTACGGGAAAATAGAGTTTAACAAAATGCTATAACCCTAATGCCTCAAAGAAATGGCGATGATCAGGAAATACAGTCCACTTGATGGGTGCGCCTGTGCATATGGATCTCATGGAGAAGTCTCCATACCACAGTAAGGCTTGGTCTAGGGTTTGAAAGTAAAATCCGTCGAACGCGCCGTCGCTAGATTGGACTGGCGAAAATAGGAAATTAGTGGGTGGATCCGAAGATGAACCTTCCTCACTTGGGTTGGTTGTCTTCTTCCTCTTAAAGGGGTTGAATCCCTTGGGTGCCATTTGTGCAAATAAAATAGCACGAAATTGAACGGAAAGGAAACAAAGAGTTATACCTTCCGAGATTGGAGTATGTTATAGAGAATAAAGAACTCCGTACGAATCCAAAGTTTGGATTGATTTTACCACTTGGATTGGAAGAAAAATGGGTGGTGAAGAACTAGGGTTTGGGGTTCTCCTCGCGGGGCTGCTTGCTACTGTGATGTGGTTTGGAAGCAATGAGGAAGAAAGGCTCTCGGGTTCTGGTTATATAACCTGACACCCTCAACCGAACTCGGGCCGGATTCGGTCCGACTTCTGGCCGAATTCGCCTGGGTTTGGTTTGGAACACTTTCTTTTTTATTGGCTCATTTCAAATATTTAATTCAAAGATTAGTAATTTCAACCTTCAATTAACATAATTAATATTATTTTATAGATTAAATATCATTACACAGCGACTGTTTCAGATTAGCTGTAGGAGTACTGTCCCAGCTGGCGGAGGTTCACCGGGGAACTCTTAAGTACCGCTTCGCTTCAACCGTAGTTGTGGTGACAGACAGACTCTTTATTGGCTTGTCTCTAACACATTTTTTTGCGTATTTGAAATATAATCATAAAACAAAATTAATTAATATTATTGACGTCCAAAATTCCTAATTCTCGACGTAAATAATTGAAACGATCTTCCGCTAGAGGTTTTGTGAAAATGTCAGCTAATTGATTCTCAGTATCTATGTATACAAGGTCAATATCTCTATTTTGATGATAATCTCTAAGAAAATGATGTCTAATCTCGATATGTTTAGTACGAGAATGACATACAGGATTCTTAGTCAAATTAATAGTGCTCGTGTTATCATAGAAAATAGGAATATGTGTATAAAATAAATTATAGTCTTCCAAGGTTTGTTTTATCCACAAAATCTAAGCACAAGAACGTCCTACGGCGATATACTCAGCCTCTGTTGTTGATAGGGCTACAGAATTTTGCTTTTTACTAAACTATGAGACTAAAGCCTTGCCTAAGAAATGACATGTGCCACTGTTGCTTTTTCTATCAACTTTGTATTCGGCAAAATCTACATCCGAATAACTAGTAAGGTCAAAGGACTTAGTTTTGGGATACCACAAGCCAACAGAAGAAGTTTCCTTAAGGTATCGAAAGATACACTTAATTGCGCACAAGTGTGATTCCTTTGGATTAGCTTAAAAACGTGCACACAAGCAAACACTAAACATTATATCTGGACGACTAGCAGTTAAATAAAGTAAACTACCGATCATACCTCGATACTTACGTGTGTCGACCGGCTTGCCTTGTTAATCAATATCAAGCTTTGTTGAAGTTACCATCGGAGTGCCAATAGGTTTGACATTTTCCAGATCGAACTTCTTTAGCAAATCTTTTGTATACTTGGCTTGATTTATGAACGTCCCATTGTCAGTTTGTTTGATTTGCAGTCCGAGAAAGTATTTCAGCTCTCCCATCATGCTCATCTCAAACTCATTCTGTATACACTTAGAAAATTCTTGACACAGAGATTCATCAGTAGATCCAAATATGATATCATCTACATAGACTTGTATTAAAAGAAGCTTACCATTAAAGGACTTAATGAAAAGTGTAGTATCAACCTTGCCATTTGAAAAACCGTTGTCAAGTAGGAAAAAGCTTAGACGATCATACCAAGCACGAGGGGCTTATTTCAAACCGTACAAAGCTTTCTTCAACTTGAAAACATGATCAGGGTTTTTAAAATCTGTGAAACCTGGAGGTTGTGCTACAAAAACTTCTTCTTTAATAAAACCATTTAAAAATGCACTCTTGACATCCATTTAAAATAGTTTGAAATTATGAAAACATGCAAATGCACATAACATGCGAATGGATTCCAATCTCGCAACTGGGGCATAAGTCTCATCGTAGTCGATACCTTCTTCTTGATTGTATCCTTGAGCTACGAGTCGAGCCTTATTACGAGTCACTAAACCATTCTCATTTAGTTTATTTCGGAATACCCAACGGGTGCCAATGACCGGATGATCAATAGGCTTGGGAACAAGTTCCCAAACTTGATTCCGTTCAAATTGGTTTAATTCCTCTTGCATAGCATCTATCCAAAAATTATCACTACATGCTTCATCAATAGTTTTTGGTTCAAGCTGTGAAATAAATGCAACGCTAGAAATAATATCTCTACTGGATGTACAAGTACTTACACCTTTGGTAATGTCACCAATTACCAAATCCTTTGGATGATCAGCCGTAAATTTTAATCTTTTCGGCAGACTCTGAAGGTAGCTGGTTCCTGGATCTTCTCTAGGAGGATCAGCTAGTGCTGAGCTGGGTTGAGAATCAGCTGGAGTTGAGCTTGGTACAAATGTATCTTCGTCATTGTCATCGATAGTCATTTGATTCAATTCATCAAAGGTGATACTGATTGATTCTTCGAAGATCATGGTTCGTTTGTTGAAGACTCTGTATCCTTTGCTCTTGGCCGCAGAACCTAAAAATATACCTTCATCGGCATTTTCGTCAAACTTTCCCAAATTGTCTTTTGTGTTAAGAATAAAACATTTACAGCCAAATATTCTAAAATAAGAAACTGATGGAATTCTATCAAACCATAACTCAAATGGAGTCTTCTTCGATTTGGGTCAAATTAGAACTCTATTGAGAACAAAGCAAGCTGTATTGAAAGCTTCAGCCCAGAAATATTTGGGTAGACTAAACTGGTTTAACATCACTCTGGCCATTTCGGATAGAGTTCTGTTCTTACGTTCCACAACTCCATTTTGTTGTGGAGTCCTAGGACAGGAGAACTCGTGTACAAAACCGTGTGTGTCACAAAAATGCTCAAACTCTGCATTCTCGAATTTGCCTCCATGATCGCTTCTTATGCGAGTGATCATGTAACCTTTTTTATTATGTACTTTCTTACAAAAGGCGACAAATTTGGATAATGCATCATTCTTGCGTGTCAAGAAGTATACCCACGTGTATCTAGAGAAATCATCTACAATTACAAAAGCATAAAGTTTACCTCCGAGGCTAGCAACTCTGCTAGGACCAAATAAGTCCATATGAAGCAATTGTAAAGGTCTAGTAGTACTACTGCGTTTACTTACTTGAATGTGGATCTGGTAGCTTTGTTCTTTTCACATTGGCTGCATACCGAATCATTCTTGAATGTAATGTCCGGTAAACCGCGTACTAGATTCTTTGTGGATAATCTTGATATTGTGTCCATATTTGCGTGACCGAGTCTCATATGCCACAGATGACTCTCATCGCTTTTAGCCATTAAGCATCTATCTGAAATGTTAGTTTCTTCCAACAAATAGAAAACATATATGTTGTCTTCCCTGATACCTTCAAAGATAGTACTACCAGTTGAGCTATCAACTATAGTACATTTATCTTTTCCAAAGTTGATGCCATAACCATGATCAGCCAAATGACTTATGCTGAGTAGATTGTGTTTCAACTCGATAACCAGACAGACATCTTTAATAACAGGATAGGAAAACTTACCAACATCACTGATACCAATAATATACCCTTTCAAATTATTACCGAAGGAGACATAACCTTCTTTCTTCTTCTTCGACAGTATTGCAAATAATGTAGCGTCACCGGTCATATGCCGTGAACAACCGCTGTCGAAGATCCATTTGCTTTTAGCATATGAAGGGTGTTTCACCTACAAAACAATTTGCAGATGAAACTTTTGGTACCCATTTCTTGTAGGGTCCTGAAATGTTAGCCTTTGGTATCCAAGCATAAATATTTAAATCAACAAGCTTTCTGATTCTACATGCAGATGAAATATGACCAATGAGGCCACAATAATGATATTTTGTATGTCGAGTGTTGAAAGCTGAGTGGTGTGCATGGTTGGTAGGTTTAGGTTTTCTAATATAGAAGAAAGCATACCTATATTCCTGTTTGGGCTTCACCTTTTTGGGTAAATGTTTGTTAGGGTTAGGTCTGACAGTGTTTGGCTTAGGAATGTTCCAATTTTTCCGAAGTGACACGTGTTAGGGAAGGAAGCAGCAGTCTCAGGCTGTTTTCCTAACCTAATTTCCAATCTTTTGGAAGTGTCATACAACTTAGTATAATCAGAAGTGAGTGTTTCCATTCTGATTTGTGCACTTTGAAGACTTTTCTTCTCTATAGAAAGTTCTTCCTTGAGTTGGTCAATAATTTTGTCTTTCTCTTCAGATGACTTGGTAGTCTCGTGTAATAAGAGCTTTATAGAAGAAAGCTCACCAGACTCACTAACATTATTTCTAACCTCAGCTAGTAGGTCGGTAAGTCTACCTATTTCACCTTTGTACTCTTTGAGTACCTTCTTAGAGGTCTGATACTTGCTACGCAGTTTCCTGTAATCAGTCATCAGTTCACTGAAGGCATCTCCTAATTGCTCAAAGGTGAAGTCATCATAAGTATCAACTACAGGTTCAGTAGGTACCTGATCGGATGCCATAAAGCATACGTTTGCAGCGTCTTCTGATTGTTCGTCTTCTGAGTCGATGGCTTCACTTTCATGCCATATGCTGGTGTTGGCATACTTCCGTGATGTTGATCTTTTTAGGTTCCCTTTTTCATACCTGTTGCTCTTCTTGCTTAATGATGAGTTTGTAGGACAATCCTTCTTCATGTGTCCCTTCTTCTTGCAGCCATAGCAGACAGCATCATCTTGATACCAGTTGTTGCTGTTGTTTTCTTTGGCTCTCTTCTCATGTCTCATGAATCTCTTAAATTTCCTTGCTAGGAGTGCTTGATCTTCAGCATCAGATTCACTGCTGTCTGAATCACCTTCAGCAGCTTTTCTGTACTGAGCCTTGAAAGCGATCGTCTTCTCCTTTGGTGCAGGCTCTTCAAAATCTTGTAGCTCCAGTTCATGAGTGAGTAGCTTACCCATGAGTACTTCGAGGGACATAGTTGTGAGGTCATTCCCTTCAATGATTGCAGTAGCCTTTGGAATCCAGTTTTTGGTAAGTGCTCGCAGGAGTTTGCAAATCTTTTCATGGTTACTGTACTCTTTGTCTAGGGAGGACAAAGGATTTACAATATCCAAGAACCTTTCGAACATCTGAGTAACTGTTTCGTTGGGCTTCATCTTGAACACCTTGTACTCTTGAGTAAGTCTGCTGACTTTAGATTCTTTGACTTGAGTCGTGCCTTCATGTGTTACTTCAAGTAGCTTCCATACTTCATTAGCCGTTGTGCAGATAGACACCCTATTAAATTCAGTTCTGTCTAAAGCACAAAATAGAGCGTTAATAGCACGTGCGTCAAGACTGGCCTTTTTCTTTTCCTCCTCTGTATATCTGCTATGGGGTTTTTCAACTAAAACTCCATTAACATTTATACGAGGTGGCTTTTGATAGCCATCAATAACAATAGACCATAAATCAAAGTCAAAAGATTTCAAGAAGAAACTCATCCGTGTTTTCCAATAGGTATAGTTCGTACCATCAAACAGTGGAGGTCTGTTTGTGGCCTGGCCTTCACTTGTGAATTTCACAGTTGCCATGTGTTGTGCTGTGATCTATATAACAGTTAATTAAAATGAATAAATAATTGTACTGTTACCTTTGCTTTACCTGTAAGACCTGCTCTGATACCAATTGTAGAAACGAAATCGTAAAGCACAATACTCTAGGGGGGTGAATAGAGTAGGCAGCGGAATATTGTTAATTAAAAAATGTTAGCAGCAAGATCACAGAATAATAATCACAACTAAGTAAAGGCATAGATAAGAATGCAAACGCAAAGACAGCGATGTATACTGGTTTTCCTCTGTTGAGAACTAATCCAGTCGGTAGAACTCTTGCTACCAGTTGAATCCACTATTGACAAAACCGCAAGTTTTCTTACGAAGTCCTTGCAACTTCTACAACGCGAGCTTTGATACGAAGAACTCGTCCAACTTCAATTTTGAAGAGTTGAATCTTCTATCAAGCCTCTGATTACAATCTCTCAGAAACTTTTAGACCGTACCGCACTGGCAAATCGACTAGAGGATTGTAATTGGCTTGGGATCTGAAATTTAAAGCTCAAGAAAAACTCTTTGGAAGACTGAATGCTTTAGATAGAGAGAAGATTGAAAGTGAATGAGTGAGTTGAAAAGATCAAAATCCTTCTCTATTTATAGGAGTTCCAAAGACAGAATTCTGGCAGAATTCGGGCAGAATTCGGACAGAACTCTTTGAGAAAATCTCGGTCAAATCCGCAACTGCAGGAGGACCAAGTTTAAAAGAATTCAAAAATCAAATGGCCACCAACCGAACTCTGGCCGAGTTCTGTCAGGGTTAGGTCAGGTTTTAAAAATTAGTTTTTGATAATTTTTGAAAACCTTTTTGAAAGCTTTTGTTTAAATGAATGTTTTTCAAAACAAAGGATATTTTAAAAGTATTTTGAAAACATTTTGGAATAGCCTATTTGCCAGTACGACTCGGTGTACAACGTATTCCTAGCTCAATAAAATGAAAAATATATTGCTAAAAGAAAATACAGACTCGAACAGGCAAGCATAGCTTCGGTCTTGAACTGTGTAGATAGATGTTCTTGTTCATGTCCAAGCGTCCGATACATCCTGACTAGATTCATATATCCAGACAGAGTTTGATCAATTATTAAAATCAGGTTGACTATATAACCAATGGGCCAACACTCGAGAAATCCCAAAACGAACAGAACTAAGCCAAAACCACCGAATAAATCCAACATTTGTTCCAAAAAATTCCTGGAACCAAACACGTAACCGAAAGCCGAATTTTCGAAGAAATTTGTGGACCAAAATATCATCATTGACACGGGGAGGGACGAACTACTATGATTAACCAGGGATTACCCAAAAATGACAAAATTCGAAGGGTTGCCTCGGACTCGGGACGCACAAATCCACGGATCGGACTCAAAATCCAGCGAAGAGTGCTGGATAGGAGCTGTCCAGCACAGCGAACTCGGTCTCGAGGTGCGTCAGAGTGCTGGTCGGGCACGGGGACCGCGGGAGTTACGCCGGATCGGGGTCCGGGGCATGGCGAGGCGCTGGGAACGGCCGCGAGGGTCGCGGGCGGACGGAAGCTTGGGGGTCGGGCCGAGAAGGTCGCCGGGGCGCTGGGGGCGGCGGCCGACGGCTGGAAGGGCGCCGGGGAGGTGCTGGAAAGGTGGCGCGACGAATGGGGTCGGGCGCGGAGGTGCGCCGGGCGGCCGGGTCGGGTGCTCGCCGGAACTCGGAGGTCGGGATGGGGGTTCGTGGGAGAGGGAAAGAGAAGAGGATGGGGGTTTTCCTCTGGAGAAAGTGAGCGAGAGAGAGAGAGTGAGTTATGGAGTGGGGGAGAGAAGTGGGGCTGTTATAGTGGTGATGGTGGGATGGTGCTGTAGGTTTGAGTGTTTGTAGGGAGAGTAAAGTCAGGAGAATGGAGTACGTGGGTGATAGGAGTAGGATCTGGTCTAATTTGGACCAGCTCCAAAGTATTATTTTTTTTAAACAAATCAGATTTCAAAAGAGTAGGATAAGGTCCGGGTCTGGGTTTCGAAATTCGGGTCCGGGCTCGGGTCTGGCCAGAAATCAAAAAGCTATATTTAATTTTTGAAATTTATTTTAAACTCACAAATAATACTAATAATAATAGCACTAATATTATAATATTAATATTAATTTACTTTACAAAAATTGGGTTTCACAATCTTTTCTCCTTAGAAAATTTCGTCCTCGAAATTAAAGGCAAGGTTAGGGGTTTACCTTAAGTCTCAAACAGGTACGGGTACTGCTCCCACATCTGGTCTTCTCGCTCCCAGGTCGACTCGCCTGGTGAGTTGTACCACCACATAACTCTGACTATCGGCATCACAGAGTTCCTGGTTCTCTTCTCGCCTCTGTCCAATATCGCCACTGGCTTCTCTGGCACTGTGAGGCTGGGTCCAATCTCCAGCTCCGAATGGTCTAAGATGTGGCTCGGGTCCGAGATGTAGCGTCTCAGCTGCGACACATAGAAGACGTTGTGGACGCCTTCGAGATTTGGGGGTAGAGCCACCCGATAAGCCACTTCTCTAATCCTGCTGATTACTTCAAAAGGACCAATATACCTGGGGCTTAACTTTCCTGCTCTGCCGAAACGAATGGTTTCTCTGGTAGGAGAGATCTTCACAAACACACTGTCGTCTTCTTCAAACTCCAAAGGCCGTCGGCTGCTATCGGCCCAATGCTTCTGTCTGTCCTGGGCAATCCTGAGCTTATCTCTGATCATTCTCACCTTCTCTGCTGCTTCAGTCACCATCTCAGGTCCAAGCAACCCTCGTTCTCCGACGTCGTCCCAAGCAAGTGGAGTGCGGCAACGACGTCCATAGAGTGCCTCGAACGGTGTCATACCGATGCTAGCTTGGTAGCTGTTGTTGTAAGAGAACTCTACCAAGTGCAAATGGTCTTCCCAAGACCCTCCAAATTCTAGGATGCAGGATCTCAGCATGTCTTCTAGCGTCTAGATTGTTCTCTCCGATTGCCCGTCAGTCTGGGGGTGGTAGGCGGTGCTGAACTTCAGTTGTGTTCCCAAATTGTCATGCAAAATCTTCCAAAAGTGAGAGGTAAATCTAGTATCTCTGTCAGACACAATACTTACGAGAACTCCATGAATCCGGTAGATATGCCGCATGTACAGTGCTGCCAACTTCTCGGTGGATAGACCAACCTTGAAGGGGATAAAGTGAGCTGACTTCGTCAGTCGGTCCACGATAACCCAAATGGCATCCTTCCCTCCTTGGGATCGAGGCAGTCCCGACACAAAATCTATTGTCAAGTGTTCCCATTTCTACTCCGGAATGTCAAGCGGCTGTAATAGTCCTGCTGGTCTCTGTCTGCTAGCTTTTACTTGCTGACAAATTAAACATCTTGCCACATACCTGGATACGTCCTTCTTCATTCCGTACCACCACACTATAGTTCGCATATCCCGGTACATTTTGTTGGCTCCAGGATGTATGGAATACTGCGACTGGTGCGCTTCTTGCATCAGCTCGTTCCTTAGTTTGCCAGTTGGTACGCAAAGCCTCGTACCATTCTTCAGTGCTCCGTCGCTGGCGATTGAGAATTCTTCAAGTGTTCCTACCAGCACTTGATCTCTGAGTTTGCAAAGCGTCTCGTCTTGGAATTGTGCCTCCTTGACTCTGTCCATAAGACTTGAACGCACTTGCAACTGCATCATTGTTGATTCCGCTCCTGGTACGTTGGCTTCTCTTCCAAGTTTCTTCATTTCCTCTGCAGGCAGTACAATTTCCAATCCAAGCTTCTCCATGTCCTCCAGCAAATGACGCTCCTTGGTCAAGAACATAGCCATCGGGTATCGACTAAGTGCATCTGCAACAACATTAGCCTTACCCGGATGATACTGCAGGTTGATGTCAAAATCCTTCATCAGCTCCAGCCGTCGCCTCTGTCGCATGTTCAGCTCCTTCTGAGTGAAAACATATTTCAGACTTTTGTGGTCTGTAAATATTTCTACTCTCTCTCCATACAGGTAGTGCTTTCATAGCTTCAAAGCAAATATCACCGCTGCAAGCTCCAAATCATGTGTGGGATAGTTCTTCTCATGAGTCCGTAATTGCCTAGATGCGTAAGCAATTACTTTTTCGTGTTGTTGAAGAACACAACCCAATCCCTTACCGGAAGCATCACTATAGATTGAGAAACCGCTGGTACCTGCGGGTAGCGCAAGTATCGGCGCCGTGGTAAGCCTCTTCTTCAGTTCCTCAAAAGCTGACTGGCAAGCTTCAGACCAAATAAATTCCTCGTTCTTCCTGGTAAGCTTCGTCATTGGTTCAGCAATATTGGAGAAATCCTTCACGAACTTCCGGTAGTAGCCAGCTAAACCCAAGAAGCTTCTGATCTCTGCAACTGAGCTTGGTGCAGTCCACTTCTCAATAGCAGCTATCTTCTTGGGATCCACCGAAATTCCTTTTCCTGTGACAACATGGCCCAAAAATTCTACTTTATCTAAAAAGAATTCGCATTTGGATAGCTTACCATAGAGCTTCTCCTTCCTCAAGGTGCTCAGCACTTTCCTCAGGTGCTCTTCATGCTCTTCCTCAGTCTTTGAGTAGATCCGTATGTCATCGATGAAGACAATGACAAACTGATCCAGGTATTCATGGAAAACCTTGTTCATGAGGTTCATGAATACCGCAGGAGCATTTGTCAGTCTAAACGGCATGACCAAGAATTCAAATTGCCCATACTTGGTATTGAATGCCGTTTTGGAAATATCCTCCTTCCTGACCTTGATTTGATGGTAGCCTGATCTGAGATCTATCTTCGAGAATACCTTGGCTCTACTCAGTTGATCAAACAGGTCATCGATCCGGGGCAGAGGGTACTTGTTCGTGATGGTGATGTTGTTCAGTACCCGGTAGTCAATGCACATCCGTACGGTTCCATCCTTCTTGGGCACAAACAAAACTGGTGCTCCCCAGGGTGAAGCCCCGTCTCTGATAAATCCTTGTGCCTTCAGCTCGTCGATCTGGTCCTTCATCTCCTTTGCCTCCTTGGGGTTAACTCTGTAACATCCCCGAGAAATGGGGGAAGAGCCGGGTACTAGATTGATGGTGAATTCTACACCTCGATCTGGCGGCAAAACTGGAAGACTATCTGGGAAGACGTCCATGAATTCCGCTATGATAGGGTGAGGAGGCCCGGGTTCTTCGGTGATTGAGGAGTAGGTAACACTCTTTATGTCTTCCGGAGCTCGAGAGATTTCAAACTCCGGTTCTCCTGGTGGGCTGAAGATTATACACCCTCTATGACAATCTATCAGTACATGCTGCTCACTTAACTAGTCCATCCCTAGGACCACATCATAGTTGGACAGGGGCATCACAAGTAAGGGTATTAAAAATTGATGGCCTGAGAAAGTTATGGGACAGTTACAAGCCTCAGTGATGGGTATGGGTCCACCACCAGTCATAACTCTACTAATCACCTTGCTAAGTCCCGTATCTAGGTGGTGTGCAAAAATAAACTTTCAAGATATGAAACTATATGATGCACCCGAATCAAATAATGCTAGAGCAGGATGTGAAAACACATAAATAGAACCTGTAATGACATCAGCGGTGGGTTCCTGCTCTGATTCCTGCTCATCAGCTGCTAGGGCAAAAGCTCGCCCGATCTTTTGCTGGTGTTGTCCGAACCGTTGTTGCTGAGTGGGTAGGGGATCTCTTTGCTGATTTGTTTCGGTCCGGTAGACTGACGAGGGGCAGTCCTTCACTTGGTGGGTGGCAGACCCACAGACTAGGCAGGGTCCTAGCCTCTTCCTGCATATGTTTGACTGGTGTCCTGGCCTCTTGTAATAATCGCAGACAAGGATCTGCCTCTAAGGCGACTTGTCATTAGTCCTTGCTTGATGGTGCTGCTGCTGGTGGTGCGAAGGCATGTTTTTGTTGTTGTTGGGCCTCTTCTGGTTACCTTGGAAGTTGCTAGTTCCAGGATACTCCCTCTTGGATCGAGAAGGCTGGCTCTTCTCCACGTCCTGAGCTCGTAACAGGATCCTCTCGTAAGTCTTGGCACCGATCACAGGGGTGCGAATCTCTTCTCTTAATCCATACCTGAATCGTTCAGCATGATCCTTGGGGTCAGCAACCAGGTTTTGGGCAAAGCGGCTAAGTTGGCCGAACTCTGCCGCATATTCGCTGACCGTCATATTCCCTTGCTTTAGGTCCTGGAATTGCCTTTCCATCTTCCGCATCTCCGATGTTGGGAAGAACTTCCTGCGGAACAGCCTCTTGAAGGTGTCCCAGTCGAGCTGCTTGTCCTGGAGTCGGGGTTCATTTCGATACCAGATGCTCGCCACATCATGTAGCTGGAGTCCTACCGCTTCGGTCTTGAGGTCCTCTGGGAGTCGAACGATGCTCAAGAGACGCTCCATGCTGTCTAGCCATTCATCGGCGTAGATGATACCCTCGGTTCCTTTGAAAGGTCGAGGGCCTTGCTTCTTAAAGCTCTCTATATTTCCGACCTTCATGTTATAATACGCCTCTAATCAAAAGAATGGCCTTAAGGATATAAATCTAAACTCCTGAATTATGCTTACCTTGGCAGGTCGTGGCTCCAAAGAAGTGGTTCCTCCTCTTTCGAGGGCAGCCATAGCCACATTGTGGGCATTCTCCATGCCTTCTCTCATGATCGCGGTCTGCTCGCGATGGGCTGCAGCTTGGGCTGCAGTCTGTTCTCGATAAGCTTTTGTTTGGGCTCTCTGGGCTTCGAGCACTCCACGTAGCATGCCCACTAGATCAGTGGGATCCACGAGCACTGGTGGGGCAGCTAGTGCGGACACTACCGCAAGGATCTGCGGCTCAGCCCGGGGAAGTGTAGGGTTTGCCGCTTGAGAAGTAGTGGCGTAAGCGCCGCGGAGTGCTGGAGATTGATGGGGACGGTCGGTCAGCTGCAACGGTGAAGGGTCTGGACGTGCTAGGGGAGATGGGGTGTGTTCTGGTGATGACACCTCATCGCCAGCAGGGGTGGTCTTTTTCTTGGTAATATTCTGGAAGGTTTAGGATGAAAATATAAGCAAAGTATCCTACCAGTCTATAATCAATCAAAAATATTTAATTATATATAAATCGGACCTATGTTGTGACAAATCAATGTTCTAGTGTTCTAATTGTTTCTAGGTATGTTTTCCTAAGTTGTTGTTTGGACCTGCATGGGCCACCACTAAAACATGTCACGACCCGATCCCAAATAATTGGGTCGAACCGGATCATGCCCAGCCTGCACCGTTGTTGAGATGGCGACAGTAAGTTGTTCCATTAGCAGGTAACCATAACAACAACATCTATATTTGTCACAACTCAATATTCGGGAATTGAAACTTTATTAATCATTTGAAATAAATACAACTGGAATTTAAAAGTACTAAAATAAAACTGAATTCAAATAAACAGATTTTCAAATGAAACAACAAAACTGGAAAGGAAAAATCTATCTAATCATTCGGCTATTCGGCCTCGGTCCCTGCGTCCCCCAATGGGGACTCTGGCAGCACTACGGGGTACAGAACAGGGTCGTAGTAGCTGCTGATTAACAGCTCAGCATCCTCAATATCCCCTAAAAATGTATCTCCAGTCAGGAGGGAGCAAAGTATAATTCATGCTAATTTAAACAGTTAAAATAAATAATAGAATCATGCACTTTTAAATAGTTTAGAAATGAACAGTTTTTTAGCAGTAAAACAGTGTGATTTGAATAGGCAATGAATATGACCGGCTTGGGATGTTACAGTAGTATCATATTGATACGATATGGCTTATCCCCGTGTGAGAGAGGGGTAAGCTAATACAGTTCTAAGTTACAGTAGATGTGGTCATAAATATTACTCTATTCCCCCAGTACCCAATAGTCAATCAGTCAGTGCTCTCCGAGAGAGTTTCGTGTTGCATCGTGGTTTAAACTTGCAATAAAACGATTATTAAAATAACTGTAAACTAACACAAACTGTAATTGCCTCAAAATGGACTGGACTGGAAAGTTGGAGACTTCGAGATGGAAATTAGGATCGTCCTCGAATTCCTACATTCGAGAAATTGACTCAGAATCCAGGTTTACCAATCTAACTATACTAGTTGAAATCTCTAATTGTGTCATAATCAATTTTAATCTTTATTTATTAAACACGAACAAAAAACAATTATTGGTGCGTTGTAATTAATAACGAGGGAAAGATCGTTTAAACTTGTATTTTGGAAAAACTCGTCGTCACCAAATTAATTGATTAAAACTTTGTATTTTTCGTAATTATATATAAAACTAAATTTCTTATTTTAATGAGAAATACATGATCGTTGTTAATTATTAAAACTTGTAAATCTTAATGTGAAAAAGCTTAATTAATTTTTATATGAAAATAACTATCTATTTCGATTTATGCGTACACTACAAAAACTCGCAAAACCAGCAAATAACAGAAAATCCTACGCTACCAAATTACAAGTCACAGAGCCAACAACCAGCTGGGCTTATGCCCATTACAATTTATTTACATAAATTGAAATAAGACAAACGGTCGTTAGTTCTAAAACTTCCTATAATTTAATTATGAATAAAATAAATAATAAGGATAAATTAAATAATAACGAGTCTCAGACTTTGGTCCAACCATCATATAGGCTAATGCCTCAACGTCCGGGCGAAGCCGGTTTCGTTTGCACTTAGCCTGGGCACATTGACCGTTACGGTCGTCGCCCAAAAATCCCAAAATACTAATTATTTTTCCAAAATCCATTTAAAAATCATTTTTTAAATATAATTAAATTTTACGGGAAAATTTGGCAGCATTTCCTCTATTTTTGGTCAACCCAAAAATTGGGAAATATGCCAACATTTTCCTGCAAATCCCAAACCAGGGAATCCCAAAATATATATATATAAATAACCACGAACATTCCCAATATTAATTCGGAATGACCCGAAACGAATTTGGGAGTCCGAAACCAACCCAACATCACAGCACAAGAATCGAAAAGATCCGAAAACTAAAATATTTAGAAATTCATTTCCGAAAAGTTTTCGGAAAGCAAAACAACCAACATAACCTTTCTGAAGGTTCTCGGGAAATCCCGAAACGAACAGAACTAAGCCAAAACCACCGAATAAATCCAACAATGGTTCCGAAAAATTTTCGGAACCAAACACGTAACCGAAAGCCGAATTTCCGAAGAAATTTGTGGACCAAAATATCATCATTGACACGGGGAGGGACGAACTACTGTGATTAACCAGGGATAACCCAAAATGACAAAATCCGAAGGGTTGCCTCGGACTCAGGACGCGCAAATCCACAGATCGGACTCGAATTCCAGCGAAGAGTGCTGGATAGGAGCTGTCCATAACAGCGAACTCGGTCTCGGGGTGCGCCGAAGTGCTGGCCGGGCACGGAGACCGCGGGAGTTACGATGGATCGGGGTCCGGGGCGCGGCGAGGCGCTGGGAACGGCCGCGAGGGTCGCGGGCGGACGGGAGCTCGGGGGTCGGGCCGAGAAGGTCGCCGGGGCACTGGGGGCGGCGGCCGACGGCTGGAAGGGCGCCGGGGAGGTGCTGGAAAGGGGGCGCGGCGAAGGGGGTCGGGCGCGAAGGTGCGTCGGACGGCCGGGGCGGGTGCTGGCCGGAACTCGGGGGTCGGGATGGGGGTTCGTGGGAGAGGGAAAGAGAAGAGGATGGGGGTTTTCCTCTGGAGAAACTGAGCGAGAGAGAGTGAATGAGTTATGGAGTGGAGGAGAGAAGTGGGGCTGTTATAGTGGTGATGGTGGGATGGTGCTGTAGGTGTGAGTGTTTGTAGGGAGAGCAAAGTCAGGAGAAGGGAGTACGTGGGTGAGAGGAGTGGGATCTGGTCCAATTTGGACCAGCTCCAAAGTATTATTATTATTTTTTAAACAAATCAGATTTCAAAAGAGTAGGATAAGGTCCGGGTCTGGGTTTCGGAATTCGGGTCCGGGCTCGGGTCTGGCCAGAAATCAAAAAGCCATATTTAATTTTCAAAATTTATTTTAAACTCACAAATAATACTAATAATAATAGCACTAACATTATAATATTAATATTAATTTACTTTACAAAAATTGGGTTTCACAAAAGTTATGAAAAGCCTATAAATAGTCTAAACCGTCATGTTAAAAGGTGTTTCTAAACTTTGATAATGCTTATGTATCAGCCGTCATTAAAACTCCTTGTTGAGAGTCATTAATAGGTCTTTTTGTAGTAGTGAGTGGTCTTCGATGCGTGTCTGCGTAGCTCTTCTGTCGACTTTGTGCTATCTTCAATCTCTTTCGTATTAGCTTAACTTTTTGTACAGTCAGCTTCACCAGTTCCGGGCTGAGTATCTGTCGTTCCCCTACTTCATCCCAGCAAATGGATGATATGCACTTCCGGTCATACAAACCTTCGTACGGCGCCATTTGGATGCTGGACTGATAGCTATTGTTATGTACAAATTCGGCCAACGGTAGATGAACGTCCCAGCTTGACTTCGAGTCAATTACACAAAGCCGTAACATGTCTTCGAGAATCTGATTCACCCGCTCTGTTTGGACATCGATCTGAGGATGATAAGCTGCGCTAAACTTCAACTTGGTCCCCAATGTTGACTGAAGACTACACCAGATATAAGCCCCCTAAATTTTGGGGTTTATTTTAAATTTTCTAAATAAATTATTTTTAAAAAATATTTTACTATAATTATTTTTTATTGTTAAAGGTACTTTTTTTATGATTTTGATTTCTGGAGCGTCAGAGATGTCAATCTCTGAAAACTCTCTTTATGAGTTTTATAGTAGCCAGATTGTCTTTATTTTGGTATAAGGTATCCTACTCAAACTCGTTCCCTTGTGCTCTTTTTTGTATTGCATAACTTTTGGGTCAATTTAGGCCATTCGACCATTCCCACTTTTATTTATGATTATCATATGCACATTGCCATGACTTTTAATTTAGGAGCATAAGGCTAGTTGTTTTCTCAAAACCAACTTCACTTGCATGATCTAGTTAAGACACCCTACATCCATGACCTTCGTGTCCCACTCAGACACACCATCTTGTGCATCATTTTTATCGCACAACTTTTCTGACACAAGACCCAATCTTAATTTGCCCCACGGAGTTACATTTATTTTCGACTTGAATTGGGGATACCCTTTCGACCCAAACATGTCGACCCAAAATATGGACACGGCCCACATTAAGCCTACTACCCACATGACACCTGTGTCCTATTTAATTTAGCCCCCGCATGCTACTTATTTACCCATGATCATAAATACCTAAACTTAAATTATTTATTGCACCAAGACCGTTTTGACCCGACCCGGCTCAACAGAACCCAACCCAAGCTTCATGTTATAACCCCTCATGAATACCCACACACTCTTTTTCCCTACAAAATATTAAACACCTAGTCTACCCACTCAAGGATATTCAATAAGAACTCCAATGATTAAATTCCTAAGAAATAACTTAACCCAGCATATTTAATCCTAGCCATGGGTTTACTCTCCATCAATCCATACTACACAACTTCCCACATGACACTCACACACACAAACCCCCCCTCCCCCTTAATGTGGCCGGCCCTAGAAAGAATAACCCCCCTCTTTCTCTCTCTCTATTTTCTTTCTCTCTTTCTCATTAATATCTCTCTCTTTCTCTACTCAACAGCAACAACCAAATCCCCCCATGCCAACAGCTCTTTTTTCTCCTCATTCTTCTTCATTTTCTTCTTCCCCTTCACTCATCACCATCACCCGCACCACCACAAACACCACTCCTTCTCTATCTCCTTCTTCTCCTTCTTTCTCTCCTTCTACAACAGTTCGAGCAGCCATAGCAGCAGCTAGCTGCAACAGCAGCAACAGCGCAAGGCAACAGCAGCAGCCGCGCCATCGTACGCCGCCGCCGCCGTCGTACACTATCGCATGGGCGGCCCCCTGGCTAAAGACCCCCTGGGTGAGCTCTCCCTGGCTGTCCTTCTCCTCTCCAACGCGATACGTAGGCTATTAGTGCGTTTGGCACGAAATTCCGTCGTGACGTGCGCGGGATCAAACTCAGAAATTACACTCCATCGCAGCGACTTCGTGCACATTTTTCGGACAATTCGACCATTAGATCGTCGATCCGTTTCTTCCATATCCATCTCGGTATATCCCTCTTCACTTCCCTCAAGTTTTATCCGTTAATTTTATCGTTTGATATATCAAAATCGGCCGCCAAATTGACACTTTAAATTATACTATTTTTGGACAGTTTTGTGAAGCCAACTTCGTCGGCTCATAAGTCCGCCGTCGTACCTGTGTTTGATGTGTCGTCAGTTCCTGTGCATAGCTGGTATAACCATCTTCCTGACCCTCAAGTTTCATTTTATTGTAAGCACGTTTGATTGGTTAAATTTGACGCCAAAGTTGGCTATCCAAATTCATAATTTCTAACATGTAAAATTCCATTTTTGAACCCGGGACTCCGAATTTCAATTTCGACACCACCGATAGATTTGTGGCATCATTCTGGTACGAATTCATATAAATTTGTTAGAATTGGAAGGCATGGGCCCTGGCACTCATTTCGGTGCAACGCGGGCCCAATGTCCTGGTCAACGGACCAATTTGAGATCAGGTCAACAGAATCCAATTCTGGATATACCGTTGGGTTCGTATCGTCATTCTGGATTCGTGGACATATAATTTGTTATGTTTAGTGGACTAGTATCCTTGCACGCTTTTTGGTACAAAGTGGTTCCAACACAGATATCGTTTTCATTCGAAATTACCTTTTTGCTCCTGTGTCCAAATTAGACTTATGGGTAGGCTATCCTAGCTAATTTGACTATTCTGGACACGTTGGTAATATTTGTTTTATCATCTGATGATATCTGTAGAGTTTTTGTTATGTATCACCCTTAATTACAATTAATTCTTATTATTAGTATATATGTATATGATTGGGTTTTGTAAAACTCTAGAATGATCTTTGAGTTTCTAAGGACTCTAAGTGTTGGTTATAGGCTTAGTGTCACCCCATATTGGTCTAATATGCTAGGGAATCACTTAGCTAAGTGCCCCAGTTAGAAGTCATGGCATACCACTAGTGTTAGAGTTAGCAGTCTAGAGTCTTGAACATAGAACAGGATCTGAGTTTATTATACCCTTTTTGACAGTGACATGACACCAGGCTTCTTCCTCTGCATTCTTATCACCTCGTCTTGCTCGAGGCGAGTACCCCTATAAACTCTATTTACTGCATATGATAATGAATTGCGTATGAACAATGTTAATACAGTTATTTAAACTAAAAGTCGTATCTTATATATTTCTATGTACCTACCGTATGCTTTAAACTGCTCTCAGTATCTTTCACATGCTTTAAACTGCTCTCAGTATCTTTTACATGCTTTAAACTGTTCTTGTATCTCTCATATACTATGACTTGGGTTATGGGAAAACTGATAGTTGAGTACGTGATCATGCCCCCTTCTTTCGTACGTTTGTACCGAGCAAGGTCGTATTACATATATACCTTATCGTAGGCCGTTATCCCGTATTTCTGTATGTATGTACACCTATGCTTGTAGACTTGTACGTACGTATATTTTATTACATGTAGACTTGTACGCCAGTATATTTTACACTTATTGATCGATCACATGCCCGCTCCAGTTTTAAACATTACATATACATCTGTCGCCATGAAAAATGTATCTTCTACATGATAGACTGTGATATGACATGATTCTTATTTATTACATCTTTTTTCATGCCATGCTCAGTATGTTTAGTTTGTAGAACCAGTACTTGCTTCCGTCTTGACAGGATAACGTTATAGGCATACTTTCTGAGGAAGAATTGCTCTGTGATCCTTACTATAGGCCTACTATAGAGGACCAGGTCATTGCTCCCGAGGAAGTCCCCGCAGGGAACCTCGCTTGGTAGTCTCGCTTAGATTATTTTTGGCTTAGTTATTGAACTGTTTAGACTATATCTTGTAGTCACTGGACTTTATCTCCAGTTTAATACTTTGGAAGTGTATTATTAAGTTTGTACTTATTTTACTTTCGCTTATAGATGCTGTGTTGTGATGAACCTTTTAAATATGATATTAGAACTGTTAAAAGCTTAGATCCTTTATTGTCTATTCTTAGAATAGCTTACTACGCTTTAACCAAGCATAGGCTGGACATGGCTCGGTCCGGCCCTACAATTTGGGTTGCGGGTCGTGACACTAGAAGCATGACACGAAATATCTAAATCGATCTTTGACGATGAATACTAGGATCCCGTACAACCGAACTATTTTATTAAGATATATTTGGGCAAGGAGATCGCCGCTCCAAGTGACTTTAATGGCAATGAAATGCGCTAATCTTGGTTAATCAATCGACGATGACCCAGATGGTATCGTTCTCCCGTGGCGTCTACGGCAGGCCAATAATAAAGTCCATAATGACGTGATCCCACTTCCATTCTGGAATGGCAAGGCTCTGCATCTCCCCGCCCGATCTCTGGTGCTCAGCTTTAACCTGCTAACAGACCATATTTTGTGACACAAAGAGTTTCATATCTCTCTTTATGTCGTGCCACCAAAAGATAATACAGAGGTCCTTATACATCTTGGTGCTGCTAGGATACAAGGAATATTTTGCATAATGTGCTTCTGACATTATCTTCTTTCTGAGTTATGGATTATCCGGGATACATAGCCGACCCTTCACTTGTAATGTTTTTGACTCGTCCTCTGCAAAATCAGACACCTACCCTGTTGATATCAGCTTTCGTATCTTCTCTAGGTATGGATCATCCTTCTGAACAGACTTGTCTTTTCCAATAGGCTCGGCTCTAGCCACAGTTGTGCCAGCAACGTGCCTACGAATCAAACCTGGAGTTGTACGTCGATTCCCACCAAGTCGCACAGCAGTCTACTGTTGATGGATAGTGAAGCTATGTATTTTTGACTCAGCGCATCTGCCATAATATTTTCTTTGTCCGATGTGTAGTCGATCATCAAGTCGTAGTCCTTGATTAGTTCCAGCCATCGCCTCTGCCACAAATTCAGCTCCTTCTGGATAAAGAGATATTTGAGGCTTTTGTGATCCGTATAAATTTTGCATGCCATGTCATAAAGATAGTGATGCTACAGCTTCAATGCGAACACAATTATCGCTAATTCTAGGTCATGCATGGGATAGTTCTTTTTATGCGACTTCAGCTGTCTGAAAGCAAAAGATATCACTGTATCCTGCTGCATGAGCACACACCCCCAAGCCATGGCTAGAAGCATCACTGAAGATTTGAAATCCCTTAGTCCCTTCAGGAAGATCGAGTATTGGGGCCGAAACGAGCCATTGTTTTAGCTCATGGAATGAAGTTTCGCAGTCGTCTGGCCACTTGAATACAACTCCTTTTTGGGTGAGGCGAGTCAAAGGCAATGCAATCTTTACGAAGTCTTTTATGAAGCATCTATATTATCCTGCCAAGCCGAGGAAGCTTCAAATTCACTGACTAGTGTGGGCCGCTTCGAATTAACAACTGCTTTAACTTTTTTTGGATCAACGGAAATGCCTCCAGCGGAGATAATGTGCCCAAGGAACGACACATTGTTCAACCAAAAAATCATATTTTCTCCTCTTTGCATAAAATGATTATCTCAAAAGGTTTGGATTACGGTCTGCAGATGCTCTGCGTGTTGTGTTCGGTTCTTTGAGTAGACGAGGATATCATCGATGAAGACTACTACGAATTTATCGAGAAACGGATGGAACACCCGATTCATTAGATCTATAAAGGCAGCATGGACGTTTGTCAGGTCGAATGGCATTACCAAGAACTCGTAGTGGCTATAACGAGTGCGGAAGGCAGACTTCGGCACGTCATCTAGCTTGACCTTGAGTTGATGATAACCCGATCGAAGATCAATCTTCAAAAATATCGTAGCACCTTGGATTTGATCGAACAAATCATCGATACGGGGCAGGGGTATTTGTTCTGGATGGTGGCTTTGTTCAATTCACGATAGTCAATGCAGAGGCACATTAATCCGTCTTTCTTCTTCACAAATAGCACAGACGCTCCACATGGCGAGACGCTAGGACGAATGAACCATTTGTCGAGCAATTCCTATAACTGTATCGTGAGTTTTTTTTAATTATGTGGGGGCCATTGTTACGTCCAAGTTCCAAAATACTTAATAACTAAGACATGAGCATGCTACCTGTATGAACTAGAATAAGCTACCCAATTTAATGGACTTACTCCAGTCATAATACATTGTACCAAAACTACACTGTAACACCCAGTTTTCTAAATGAGGGTAATTTTGAAATTTTCAAAATTTTAATCTTTTATTAATGATATCTAAATCATGATATAATTTTTGGTAATTTTTAATCATTTTAAACTATTTAAATCTATGACTTGTGATTTTGATGTTTTGCTAGTGAAACCCTAGAGACTACTTGACCTAGAGCCTAACCATGTGATTAGGATGTTTTATCTATCATTTTTGCCTAGGAGTATTTTGGTCATTATGAATTATTTTAATTTATTTTATAATTGTTTGATTGGTGATTGCTATTTTTGACTTTTGCTAGTTGTGACATTAGAGACTAACCTAGATGTTGACTTTGACTTTGGTGACTTGGATAGCATGGTGTGGACCCTAGTCTAACTTAATTCGACCCAAGTTGACTTGTTTTGGACTGAGTTGCATGGAGAAATTAAGTGCTTTTAGGTGTTTGAAATAATGGCTAAGGGTTTGAACCATTTAACATTTAAACTTGGCCCATAGCCCACTAGCCATCAACCCTAACCCTAATTTCCCTAATGTGGCCGGCCTAGGGCTCACCTCCTTCCTATTTAATCTCTCATATTCATTCTTGCCTCTTTTTACACCATTTTCACTTTTAACAAGAACAAGGTTTGTCCGCTGTAACGCTCCAGTCCCAAAATACGTAGGACTAGGAACGTAGACATGTCAGCTGTATACATACGAAGTACATAGCCTTGTATGTATACATAAGCTGTAATATGCAGTAGAAACCATAACAACTAATCTCATCCACAAATAAAGGAAAAATAAAGAATTCATATAATCATCTATGGAAATGTATTTGTACAATATGTTGGGACGGAGACAAATCCACTACCAACAAGCAAAGGACGAAATACATGGAAAAATAAAATAAGTTTGGCGAGCGAAGCGAAGACGATCCAATTGCAATCATCCTCGAAGATATAGCGATGATCACGGCTAGAGCTAGAACACATGCGTAAGACAAGAGCACACACCTGGCGACATAACCAGGTCCTCAGAAGGACGTAACATGACACATAATATCATGCCAATTACTGAATAATAGAAGCTCAACATAAAAGTATATATATAACTAAACAAATAAAGGTCCTTAACCATTCTATGTGAAAATGCACTTTGAAGACAACGTTCTACACAAGGGCTCTCGAGACTAGAAACACGTCGCGTTAGCGTTTCAACCAAGGCACTAGTGGCGTCTAGAGAAAAGTAAATGCACGGCCCATTAGCACTCGAGTGAGAGCTAAGGGGCATATAGAGAAAAATAAATGCACGGCCACTAGCTCTTGGGTGAGTCACTAACGGCAGCTAGACGAAAGTAAAATGCACGGCACATTTGTGTTTCAACCGAGGCACTAGTGACATCTAGAGAAAAGTAAATAAGTGCACGGCACACTAGCTCTCGGCTGAGTCACAAATGGCAGCTAGAGAAAAGTAAATGTGTGAAAGCCCCTGCGCCTAATAACTGTCTTCACCCTCCCCATGCACTACTCGTGCTGAATCCACACCACGATATTTCTAATAACCGCTAAGTCTTCTAGATAACTATATTAGCAATTATATCCTAACGCTCGTCCTGTACGCACCGATGTACGGTCGGTACGCAAGTCCAAATCTATATGAGACACGTAACATCGTGGCACACATGTGTCATGTCAATGACTACGGCACAAACAAAGGTGGTCCCTTAACTCTAAGCCAAGTGCATAAAGAAAACTAAAATATAATAATTTGCAACTACATATGGTTTTGAAAGAACAAGAAATAAAACATGCATAATATTGAGCAAGAAATTAAACAGTAAAGGCAAGGTGTCTTGCCTAATGTCCGAGTGAGGTAAGATAATGTCCTGGCGACGAATCAACAACAGCGCACAAAGAGGAAGGTGCAGGAACAACATCAGATGCTGAAAATAGTCTATTATCTAATTATAATTAATATTGCACCTATTACATTTATTTAATAAATTCTAAAGTTAGGATATGGTATAGGTTTTCGTATTAGCTTTCCGAAAAACTAAACGGATCGCATTTTCATTTTCGGAATCTCCCGAAATCGCAAAAATACTGAAACACGTTTATTTTTGGGACACTAGATACTCAAACAATTTTATAGAAATCTACAGATCGAATTTTGTCTATTAAAATATATTTTTGAAAACCTTACCTCGATACGCTTCTTTTAAAAAAAACTAGAGATGAAACGGAGTTCGGAGCTAGGAGATATCGTCGTTCCAAGTTGCTCTTGCTGCTAAAAAGTGGGACTGAATTCTAATGACGAATTTTAGAGTTTCTATTGGACTAAAAATAATTTCGAATTATGGCTGATAGAAGGGAGATGTATTGGGTTTATATAGGTATTTATTTCAGATTTATCTCCTAAATTAGATATGATTTGATTTAAATAAAAAATGATCTAATTGATGCTAGATATGATTCCAATAGGATAAGAATTTCTAATGGATAAATCTTCTCATAAATTTAAATCAAATAAATTATTTAAAAAACAAATCAATTTGATTGAAATCTTTTAAATGATCACCATAATAACATTAAGTATTATTCTATATTATCAAATAATTCAAATCATATGAATCCAAATCCAAATCAAACTCAACATAATAACTTTAAAATAATATCTAATATTTATCAAAATAATTTAAATCAAATAATAAATAAATCATTTAATCAAATAACATCTCAAATCTAGATTAGACAAATCGTAATGCTCCAATTAGTCATCGTAAGTATTTTAAACAATATTTAAATTATCAACATAATTTAAAGTATAGTTGATAACCATCAAGATAATTTAAATAAATTCAAATATAATCAAAGAACTGATTAACATATCAAAGTAATACTCGATGTCATTAAATATTATAAAACTTACTTTTATAAATCCAAATCGTTATTTAAAAATAAATAGACAAAAAAAACCTTTTATCGCTCTTTTTTTTTAAAACCAATTTTTTAGAAGACCAAAAATAATAAAATATATTTTATATTTCAAATAAAAAATTCGAGAACATTTTTTTTAGAAACATTATTTCAAACCATTAATTTAAAACTAGTTTTTGGTAACAAAAGTAATCACAAAATATATTTTACAAAATTTCTACGAAAATTACTTTTAAACATGAAATTAAAATATATAGATATAATTTAAAAAATAATAATTTTGGGAAGATGAGTTACAAATCTATCCACCTTTGAAAATTTTCGTACTCGAAATTTAAGGACTACTAGGATAGACGGACTTGGTTGATCGGTAAAAGGATAGTAAAAGATTTGTGATAAGAGAAATAGGTGGAAGGGAAAAGAGAATTTCTTTAATGAGAACATTAATCAATTTGGATGAAAAATAGAAGAAGTGAATGGATATGGCTTGATGTGCACGGACACGATGCACAAACACATTTATAGGTGGAGAAAATTAATGGAATAGAGAATAATGAGCCTCTCCTTATATAGGAGGTGGAAGCTAATATTTAGATAAGGATTATGTTAGTTGCAAATCCCTTTAGATAATTCCTCTATTTATTTTAAATCAAATTCAATAAATTTCAATCCAAATCTAAATCAATTTAAATCTAATTAAATTCCATCCTTTAGTTTAAAATCAATCAAATTTCTATATATATATATATATATATATATATATATATATATATATATATAAAATATATATATATATATTATTAACTATTTAAATAAATCCAAAAATTAAATCAAGATTTAAATCGCCACAATAATTTCAAAATATTTTTCCAAAAATACTAATAATAATAATTTTGAAAATTATATTATTATTTAAAAATAAACTAATAAATAATTACGAACTATATATGTATGTCCAAATAATATTTACATAAATATACTTTTCTAATATACCATTTTATAGGAAAATTATTTATTATTATATCTGTATAAATGAAAGGCTTTTCATAATTAAAATCATAAACTTAAAATTTAGGCATGATAGCTAAAAATAATTAT